>JAENPR010000390.1:0-575315 GCA_018135685.1 Themeda triandra | reverse complement strand
GTCACGTGCGGACAGGGACGAGGCGGCGAGTGGCGCGTCGTGCACCGTGCCGTACTGTACTGGCCGGTGGCGAGTAACCGTCGGCGATGGCGCACCCGGACCGCCGGGGACATTGGCCCGCCATCTCTTTCGTGTTTCCGGCAGCCGCTGACGCGCACGGGCATCCGCCTGATGGATTACCGGGTTATGACATCTGTGAATGCTAGGTGTGATTAGTAGTTCTTTTGTTTTCAGGTTAGTTGATTTATCTTGCTTGCGTTGTCCAATTGGTTTTTTCCACACAATCATACTCCTCTACCAAGACACACACCTTTCTTTTAATAGGCCCTCTATTGCAAGTGTCATACTTTTATATATTGAGGCTATTAATTAAATAAAAAACAGTTATTTTCAGTCGTAGATACGTAGCACTGTTTAAAAAAACAAAATAAATGAAAACTCATGCTAAATGTAACTACAAGACTAGAACTAAGAACAGGATGCATAGAAGTCTAGAGCCGTTAATTCTTCCGGGCTTGATCCAAAACTCATGCGCCAGGGGCAACTAAATCAGAGATCAGAACAGAGATTTCATTGCTAAAGTGCAACACATGCTAGCTCATTAACAACAGACGGTGTCTTGAGCCACATCAAAGCGAAGGTCGCTCTTCGTCAATTTGCCGGAGCATATCTCACCTGGTAGAATAGAAATATGTCCAAGATCTGATCTGAGCCCGGCATGCGTGCTGTGAGTCTGTGACATCATGCTAGCGAGAGGCTCGTGCCTGATCTTTCCACACCAATTCCCTCGTTGGCTTACCGGAGGCTTTTACAGCGTCCGGTGTAATGCAATATAGCGATTGTTTGCTCGCTGAAGACATAGAACAATTGAAGAACGCAGTTGCTATATATACAATGTAGAAGCACACTGCATCTGCACCGTCGGCTCTGTGCTCGGCTGACTGGACGCATCGTTTTCATTGTAGAACTTCCAGTCCACGAATGCGGCATGTGCTCCTCAGGTCCTCACCGTTGCAAGCAAGGATAATCTGACCATAAAACCCACTGTTCAGCCAAGATAATCTTGCAGTTTCCTGCTGAAAGAGCAAAGATCGTAAACTTCATAGAACTGTATAATAATGACCAAATCAGATACACTGACGGGTAGATTTGATTTATACTTACTACTGTGCAGTACTATGGGGCACTGTAAAGCCTCTGATCTGGCCTCATACTTTCTGAGATCGTTATCTTTACTACTAGTACAAGTTAGACATCCAGCCTCACACCCCAAGTTCTCAATGTTAAAAAAACTATGTCAGGGCACCGAAAGATAACGATGGCACAGGTTAATTGTCGTGGTCCGAGGCCCTGTACATATATAATTAACAAGTCGGCGAGCTTTTCAGTTCAGAGGCCTCATCGAGGATCAGGTGAGGCGACTCTGAATAATTCTCTGCAGCCTGCAGGTGCGTGTGCGAATTATGCAGGGAGCAGTTGAGACATTTGGACACACAGTAGATCATCATACGGGATTCCATAACAGCTAAATTTGCTCTGATTTCTCAAAAAAAAAAAAAGACAAAAACGGATAAAAGAAAAAGACTTGAGTCGCCTGGCTGGAATGTTGGCTGGATCATAATATGCTGATATGCGTGCGCCATGCCAGAAACAAAACGCTCACTTGTTCATTCCGTCTTCGCCTGCAATAATTTGCAGCCACGAGCAGACGAGCTCGTCCAGTGCGATTACGCTCCTATTCTAATGCCATTATATCTGCATATATGATGGTTTTCTAAGGAAGGTAGCAGCATCATGCCACCATCTAAGGTCGTGTGTGCCCTGCATGATAAAGGGATATGTCTGAATTTTCTTTTTCACGCTGCAATGAGAATTTTTGTAATGGAAGATGCGTGGTTACGAGCAATCTCAATGGACTTACGGCTGAATGGTTCACACACAGAGAAAAAAACACATGCTCTAGCAACGTGTAGGCGACGTGATTAACAATTCTTTAGCGATCGATCAGCAGTATCGATTTCGCCTTGATTCTACAACGAGGTTAATCTTTTAGAAGAAAATCGATCATTCCGAAGCAACTGGGATCGTCAATATCTTTTTTTATGAGATAGAATTATTAAATGTGGATAGGAATGCAAGAGCTACCTTTTCTTAGAATGAAGAGAATGTTACTTTGCAAGTGGCTTACGAATACCTCCAGATGTTTGATACCTAATGAGGAGCAAGTCACATGCATTGGAATGTATAGAACTCAACCAGCTAGCTAGTCTCTTTAATTGCAATGTTGTTGGGTCGTGCTGTTGCAATTGTAAGGTTATTACTAATTGCTATTAGTTAGTACAAAATCAGAATCAGGCAGCACTTCTATGATGCTGTTATTGACCACACGACGTTGCTAAAAGATATCTGCCTTTTGTAATGTAAAGTTAGTGAAACCCCTCTCATCTGTTAGAGGACTACTACCTGCAGAATCAGATCTCTGAGCTGTTAACTGTCCTGTGATAGATGCATGGCTACTAGCTGCTGGATAGTACACATCTTATCAAATATAAGAGATGATGAAAATATATCACCAGTCACCACTGAACATGCTTGCAAAAACATGGCGATATCAGATACAGAGTAGTACAGGTTGTTCATGGGAAAAAGCAGCAGCGCTGCAGGAACACCAACCCATTATGCAACGCGGCCTAATCCGGATTGTACTACCGGTTCACGGATTGCAAGGCACAGAAGAAAGGGACGAAGGCCTTTTGCAAGCGCTTTTTGAAAGAACTAACAATTTGTTAGTTAGTTAATCATGAGCTTATCAACCACTACAGTGTCACATCTACCAAATAGAGCTTGCGTCATTCATCAAACGAGAACATACTAGCACATGCCAAATGCTGCTTGGAGGTTGACATCCGCAGAGAGGTTAACAACTTAACTACCATTACATCATCAACAACAATAACACAAAAGGAAAAGGCAGAGCTTAACTAACAGATACTCCTAGAGACTCGAAAGCAAACAATTTTCGTGTGAAGTATTATATGAAAATTTCCCTTAAGGAAGAAACTAAAAATGGTGTGGTGGTCTTAAAAACATTCAGGACCTATTTCTTTAAGGTCCAGGTTGTAGGCTTTTGGCTTCTGGCTAGGTTTTTACCATTTATTTTTTAATAAATTTTGAGCTTCTTAGCCCACCAAAAGTCAGAAAAGCTCCTTTTCAATGTGTTTTTCATTCACGCTTCCAAAAAACAGGTGCCTGAAATGTTTCAGGCGACCACAGACACAACGTTCCCCTCTCAGTAACCTCTCCACACCCGAACTCATCACTCTGTGATGATAAAATCATAGAGTGATTTTTTCTCTGCGTGACAAAATCACATCTATTCACGTGATTCACTCGGGATATATAATTTAATTTGAACCGATGAGTTTGGTGTCCTTTGAAGAACCACACCAGATTCTATCGACATAATGTATACAAATTTCGCCATTATGTGTATCGACAAGTATGGTGGCCATAAAGGAGTAGGAGCTAACCATAAAAGGAAGTCCCTTTTGATCAACAAACATAGCTATAATTCATCACGTCCATCTATCAGCAGGCCGCCGCATCTCTCGGCCTAATTAAGTCTAACATGCAAGAGCAGCAAGCCACAGCGATATGTGCTTGCATAATGGAAAAAATGCCAGAGCCCAAAGGGAGCAGGGCACATGCGGAACACTTCGCATGCGGGGCAACGCTGCGGTTGTTGGTTGGACATGCCATGAAACTGTTGGAAGATGGTTGTGTTGTGGTCTTGTGGGCAGCCATATATTGTGGACAGCCATATGGGGGACAGGAGAGGACCTAGCTAATAGCTATAGCAACATCATCCTCCATCGGCTGCGTGCATTGGTCGCTTGATCCATAGTAGGTCAACCCAACAAACGTATATAGGACCGGAATATAGAACTAGTACTACTAGTAGTAGTACTAGAATACATGAACATTCCAGTTAACCACTAGAATATGTGAAAGTTTGGCAATTAACTATTCCTGTGTGCATATATGCATAATTAACAGCCATTCTCAAAGATTGCATTGGTCCTAGTAGACATTATCCGTATCAAGCGAGAGACCTCTGGACCACCAGTTAAAGAACAATGACGATGATGCACGCCGGTTAATCATTCATCTGCTGCCACTAACTACTATAAGTACTAACTATAGGTTCAATTCTCTATCAAATCGAGCTGGCAGCTGGCAGTGGATACTAAGATACCGGTCAGCCAATAAGAGGCAGTGCAAGCATTTTTCTGATTTTCCCAGAGCTATGCTCTACATCTTGTCGGCGATGCATGCATGATTGCTGGAATATTGTAAAAATGCGCTCGCTAGCTGCACACATCACAGGCCTAGCTAACGTGCTCCATAATGCATGGGTACGGTGTATCACTGAATGGACTCCCATGCATTATCCATTCCTCTAAGCACAAGGAAGCGCAGACGTATCGATAACCTTCACGGGCACGCACGGCGCCCCGGCCTCTATTTGGCGAAGGACGATGATGGACTATCGAATTCCGATCCCTACGCCTCGTCGTATGACGACACGTGCGCTCTGGACCGGGTCTGGACCTCACCTCCGTCGATCGATCACCTTATCCATGGCGCGTACTGCATGGTGCTAGCTTAGATCGATCATGATCGATCCAGAACGACGAAGCATGGTGGTCCTCCATCTCCCAACCCATGATGATCGATCGTCTATCCAGCAGAAACATTCTGCGGTCACTACACTATTGCGTCATATGGATCGACCAGTGGAGAAAGTGCTGTTGTTGCCGTTGCCCGGGGCGCATGCCATGTGGGGGTGGGGTGACGGCCGTTGGACCGGCGGCAGAGAAACACACCTCATGACCATGACCATCCATGGAAACGGCTTATGAATGTGAGTAGGCCACAGTGCCACACACGATGCATGCGACGACCCACTGATGGGTGGCACTGTGGGGTCGTTCGATGCATACATGGCCTCATGCCAATGCTTGCATTGCATTGCTTATGAACCTGTCCTGACTCGAATGCTGAATGCATGCGGCTCGTCGTCGTCTTCCTTGTCTGCCTGCTGGCGAAGATGAAGGCAACACAGTCGTCCCTGTTCGCGTCAGCGTGGTGGTGATGCGAGGACGCGAGGTACTGTTAAGCTGTTGGAACAGTGAATCATGCATCAGTATGGCCGGCACTGTGACTCATGCCTTTAAACAGCCTTTCATCAGCCTAGCAAGTAGTATGTACTACTGTTGCTCCTATAATGCAGAAACTACTATGCTAGTGATAATGTAGATTAGTGTGCGGCCAGAAAGAAAAAGATTCAGTGAACGCGATCGGATGAAGTAAGTGTCCAATTGAGTACAGTAGTAGTCTAGTGTTTTATTGTTTACCCTCCCAGCTTGGAATTGGATGGTTTAGCAACGAGCACGCTGTACTACTAGCACTCTAGCAGTTGGGACCGAGATTTTGATTCTGTTCAAAGTGTGCACTCCCTAGTCCTCTGCCAATGCTGCTGGTGCTGCTCTGGATCTCTGCTCTGCTCTAGATCTCTGCCCTGCATCCCACGGGTGGCGTCACGCATCATGGCTGGCGGTGGGCCTGAACCAGCCGCAGGGTTGGACCGCCAGCCTGGCTGGTCACTCCGCTCCCGTCAGCTGGGATTTTGGATCTCCCCTCCATCGCCCCCGATCCCGAGCTCGATGTCGGCTGACCGTGCCCGTGCCCCGCCGGCGTGCCGTGACCTCTCCGGAATTTACGGAATTTTGGCGCCCGTGCCGTGCCCTCTCCGGATCCGCTGCCACTGCCACCCACCACACAACCTCCACCAGCTGCAGGCTGCAGCCTCCAAGGTCCAGGCTCCAGCCGAGGCAGACGCGCCATGCATGTGCCACGCACTCAAGCCGTCGTGCGCCGCATTCGCACGTCACGTCTCCACAGACACTACTTTCTTAGCTGGATCAACTAATTATCCGCCTGTTATTATCCATAATGCATCCAGCAATGGCGGAGTAGGAGAAAATGTACAAAGTACTCCGTAGCTATGCAGCGATGATTATTGGCACGTAGTATATCAGCTAACAACTCCCTATAATGAGAGCGAGTATACATACAAATATGGGCACCATACTCGATCCCTACTATAGTAGGGCAGGGCTAACTACTGTCCATCGCACCGCGGACCTCTCGATTCTGTGGGCATGGCACATTCAAAGTACCTAGAGCAAGACAAGAATGCCATGGGTGTACGAAAGGTGGCCACACACCAAACGCCCAGCACAAATACAAGTACAAACAATATACGTACGTACGTACGTACATGATGCCCAACGCAAGGAGGAGAAATTTAGTGCAGCAACAAATACAAGGGGCCTGTCCGGTCCTCCCATCCACCCATGTCGTCACGCCTGACAATTCCCGGTCCCGGGTCCGGTCCAACCGCCGTGCGCGATCGATCTCGCCTAATCATGGCATGGTCGCCAACGATGCATGCATGCCGCGGCCACTAGCGCTCCGGCCGTCCATGTGCTGATGTGCACGCCCCGCCGCAAATGCGATGGACTGGTCTGTTTGGGATGGCGTCAAGGCTGCACGAGAGAGAGAGAGAGAGAGAGAGAGACACAGAGAGAGACAGAGAGCTCATAGTCATACAAACAAAAAGGGCGCGCGCCTTTGCGTCGCTTTGGCGCCACACCTTTACCTCGGTGGCCTTTGGCATCTGCTCCGATCTCAGGCCCGTCTTCGTGTCGACTGGATATTGGATAAGGTTCAACAACTGCCAGTAGATGCATGCCTACTCGTAGATCGATTGGTGGATTACGACGGTCTCTTTTGAGGGCAGCAGGGCATGGGCATGATGTCATTACCAATATGGCAGTGCGGGGCCATCACGTTGTTGCTCCTGCTTAATCCTAATCCCTCCAATCAGTGTGGCGCCGTACGGGACGGCGGCTAAAACTTTCGCCTGCAATGCCGAGGTCGGCACATGTTTTCCACTTTTTCCTAGGACAAAAAGGAAATGGTCAGGCAGTGAGGTTAGCTTTACAACGTGAGCAGCGGTTCAGAAGCACGGCGACTCGACGAGGCTCCGCTCTTGTTTATCCTACGGACAACAATCTTTACAGGCACGGAACTCCACGCCTGTGCTTCCTCCGTCGCAAAAAAAAAAAAAAAAAAAAAGCAGCGGGCACGTGTCGCGACCCAGGGACGACGGGTCCAGTTGCGCAATCATTTGCTGCGATTGCACCAGCACCATTCACCAGCGTACCATCGGGACCCGGAAACGCTGCACTGCAAATCCAGTGTACAGTGTCCTTGACTCTCCTTGATCGTGCCAGTGGTCAACCTGCATGCCATGCCAGGCTCGATGTGCTGCGCAGTGCGCACAGCGCACTTGCAGGTTTCACGTGCCATGCACGAGACGGAGCTGGGTGGGAGTCGCACGAGGTTTTATGTCAAGTCGTCAGACAAAAAAAAAAAAAGCCGCCGTGTACTCGGCGCTGGGCCGGGGCGTCCTATGCCACCACCGGCGGAACCTGACTGAGCCCAACATTATTGAATGAGTTGTTGGTTGCAACGTTTTCCGAGCCCAGGGTGAGAACTGTTTGCCGGGCTTGAGGTTCAACTAGACGGGCTCAGCCCAGAACAGGGTGAAGCCGTTCGCATGACGGTTCAACCGTGAGCCCGTGATCCGGGTCCATCGCTGTTATGGGCCGTGGACAACACGTCCTTTTCCCCTTCGGGATTGACTGGCGCTAGGACGTCCTAGACGTCGGACGCCTCCCGCGTGGCCCATAAGGAAACCGGCCCACCCCGATCCCCTCCGCCATCGAACAGCCCATCCAAAAAAAAAAAAAGAAAACGAGTCCTTCCCCAACTCCGACCTCCCTTGCCGCCAAAAAAAAAAAAAAAAAAAAAAAAACTCCGACCTCCCGACGAACAGCGGCGGCCAGCGGGTGCCGGCGGGGCGAACCCTCCGAGACCCGCGTCGCGCACACACACTCTGGCCAGCCATGCAGCCACGCCACGCCACCGCCACTTCAAGCTCCGGCACCCCCGGCTTCCGCGGCGCGGTGGTGGTCGTCCGGCGAGCCCTCGCCGCCACGCCGCCGCTGCCTGTTCGTCATGGCGCCTGGGTCGCTCGTGCAACACAGCGACGCTGTTGCAACACCCTATCACCGCCACCCTTTCCCCCCCCCAAAATGTCTCACCTACGGGACCAGTTGAATTCCCATAAGAGAACCTACTGGACCAAATGGAAAAAACAGTAATGTTGTAGTATTTTAACATATATGCTTGTTGCAACAAATTGGATAGTTCCTTGTTCTTGTTATACTGGGTGTGTGATCAAACTTAACAGGCTGTTTGAGTTTGCTTATTCTCATGTTTGTTCAAGGGAGACACTGGCTGAATATTGAATGCACAACCATTTTGTTCAGACTCCATTCACAGAAATCGCCACAAGAGCAGACCATTGAATTGAAGTGGTGAAACCTGCTGCAATCTCGCGTTACAATCCATTGAATTGAAGTGGTGAAACCTGCTGCAATCTCGTTACAATCCATTGAATTGAAGTGGTGAAACCTGCTGCAATCTCGCATTACAATCTCCCTATCTTCAATTTCAGAGACCATTTTGATCACCGTGTGGCAGTCCCCACACACCCGAAGGTTCTTAAGGGTGCCCCTGGTGGTGTAGCTATCAAACCAAATGCAAGGGCTAGGCGCTCAGCTTCTTTCTACTCTTCAGCCACTTCATGAAGCGCAAAGCTTGTATCCAGGACAATAGCCTTCTTTCTTTAATTTAGCTGCCATTGTCCTGAGCTTTGCATATGTCTGTTATGATAAAGGATGTGACTTGTCTGAAGCTATATAAAGGAATGAGATTTATTCTTGGTCTAAAATCCAATTGCATCAATGGTTCTAATCACACATTTTAATCTGCTGCTCTATATTTAAGTGTGGAAAAGCCACAAAAAGATGAACTTGAAAACAATTGCAATATAATTTAAGTTATTAAAATTTTTTGTTAGTACATGAATCATCTCTTTTACCTGAAAATGTGGCCATGAAACAGCATGGTTCTGGGAAATGATTTGATGAACAGCCAAGTGCTGGCCACTGGTATAATTGATAATTATGTAAGTGAAACAACATGGTATGACTACAAAAACATTTGGGAATGGTTTAATGAAATAGCCAGGGTGACTACTGTTACATCTGGGAATGGTTTAATGAGACAGCCAGGCCTGCCTAATCTTACAAATGAATTGTTTTTAGTGAAACAACATGGTTTTAACCTCTATTACATCTAGAAATGGTTAAATGAAATAACCAGGGCTGCCTAATGTTAAAACTGAATACTTCTTAGTGAAACAACATGGTTTCAACATTTACATCTATAAATGCTAAAATGGAACATGCATAGCTAGCACCTGTTACAAATAAAATCCTCTTAGTGGAGGAGCAGAAATGTACTAACATTACAACTCAAATTGTAATAATGAAACATCCCAAATAAAACATGTAACATGTTAAATGTGGGCTAGGATGCTCTGAAATTTAAAAAACAGAATATCATATATAATTACACCACAAAAAAGTGGCAATTGAAACTAAAAAAAATAGTAGACAACAAACACCATTTTCACAAGCAACCATCATGGACCAAAACACATATTTTTAGATAATACGCTCCACATTTGTACCACATAGCATAGAGAGAGGACTCCCATTCCATATATTATAACTAAAAAATGTCTCTAGAATGGAATGACCTAAAAGACAACAAAAGCATTCAGATTTGTGCCATAGCATAGAGAGAAGACTCCCATTCCATATATTACAAAAGAAAGGATGTACATCGACCTCTGCTGACACATTCCTAGAGAGTACTATAGCATCTACTGGATCAAGAGGACAATTTTCTTCATGGAAGCCTCGTACTTCTTCCCAAATTCATCTTGCTTCACCACATTGTGCTCTGAATTGAGGAGTACTGGCAGCACACGCTTCCTGTACACTAGCGCCGGCCCCTACACATACAAAAAAGGGAATGAAGATAGAGCAATGAGAGAGCAAAAAAAGATAAGGAAATTTAGATAGAAAAACATACTTTCGCAAGAAATGAATCCACGATTGTCTTGTCGTCCGATGAGTCCATAAAAACCATGATGTATAGACCGCATTCAAACCTTTTACAAAAGGGAGAAAGGGAACAAAGATAAGAAAATGAAAATAAGATAAAATCATTACATGACATAATAACATGTAAGAACATGGAGAAAAAAGGTACAAACATACAGGGTACTTTGTTTTGGAGCCTCGGTACACCCACTGAAAAGAAGACACGTTGTGTTTGAGGAACCCATGTTTCGTTGTTGTTGCTCCAAAATTCTTAATCTGAAAAAGAATGAAACATTCAGACAAGCATATAGAAACAAAATAATCAGAGCTACTTCAACAATTTTGAAAAAGGATGTGCAACAAGTCGTAAGGGGAAAAACTAAAATATATAGCTCGTCAGTCTTCAAATACTTGAAGGCACGTTCCTAGAGGATCACTGCTGCTCTTATGTTTGCTTTTATCAGCATCCATTCCAGCATGAAAAAAAGAGGGGAAAAAAGGAAACAACATATTAGTGTTATTGTAACATGCCAAAAAAAGGTTATGTTGCTGAAACAGTGGACAAATGAAACAGCGTGATATATAATGCTGAAACAAAGCAGCATAGTATGATGAAACAAAACATTGGTGTATGAGTTTATAACTGAATGTATGGTGTTTGGGCGTTTGGAGTTTCATTCTAACAAACATAATAGAATGTTTCCCTGGCATCTGCAACTAGCACTCTTCAATAGGATGAACCTAATTTCAACATAATGTGGTACAAAGGATCAACATAGTCAGTTTAGAAAGTAAATTAAAATTGACCAGGAATGCAAAAGGGAGCCGACTAGGACTACTATAGTACAGTCAGCTTGACAAAGCAGATTGGCAACTCCACACGATAAAAAATGTGACTAACTCAACAAACCTTGCTCTTTGGGGGATCCCTCCTTCATTGGAGACTTGTTCACAGGAATATTGTCCGCTGCTGTCCTCGAAGATGGTTGACCTTCGTCAGCAAAGGCCACACGCTTCCTCCTGATCGTACGCTTCCAACCACGACGAAGCCCAGCAAGCCCGGCATCTGCCTCCCCATCAGTGGCATCTGGCTCCCCATCAAAGTTGCCCGGCAAACCGTCCTTGTAGGACGAGCATTCAAGCCTGATCGGGTATGCATTGCCGAACAAAACGGTGGATAACTCAGCCAACCTGCAAGCCACATACAACAATAATACAGTTACATAACAAACGTACGCAAAGCTAGAGCTACAATTAAGTGGCTGCAGCAAGCACGTCACAAAACGCACAACAAAAAATCAACATATACATGATCACAGAAATTGACATATTAACTTCAGCATACATGTTAGTTTCCCCTGATATATGCTTATGCCTGCACGACCTAATCAACAGAAACAACCAAAATCATGTCACCTGCACGGCACAAATTTTTTACGATTTGGCTGCTTGAAGGATGCTTCCTGTTTGGAATGATAGTAGAGGGGCTGCTTTTTCTCCGTAACTATCAGTACCTTCTACAGATGACACAAAACGCGAGGAACAACACAGTACACGAACGAATCAGCCCGGCCGCATGACGGTCGCCGCGCTACCCCCTGACAACCACACTGCCACCGCACATCCACCACCGTTGGTACTCGCCGTCGTCGCCGACTAGGGTTGGGAGCTACGACGACCGGAAAATGGAGAGAGGAATGGGGAGAACCAACCCGTGGAAGCTGCGGCACGGTGCAGACGCGCGCGAGCGACGGATGCTGGCGCAAGCGAGCGGAGTGGCGCGGTGGAGCCAACCCCTTCCCCGCCCACGGCGCCGCGGTTGAATCGATGGCGAAAAGGAACCGAGGGGCGGCGGCGCTTGTCGGACGCGCGCGACGGCGGATGCCGGCGGACGGCGCGTGGTGCGGTGGAGACACCCGCTTCTCGCCCACGGCGACACGGCTGAAAATCGCCGGCGAAACCGCCGCGCGACACTCGTCTGTGTCGGAAGGAGAACGAAACAGAAAAGAAGAAAAAGGAAACTACTGTTGAGGAGGGAAGAGAGTGGGCTGGGGATCTGGGCGCTTGGTCAAAAGCCCATCACATTTTACTGTCCTAGGGGTAGACGTAAGATTGTAAGCATTACCGTTTCCGTTCTCGGCATAACTTAGCATTCTTTCCCTTTTCTTTTTCCCATCATTCTTTCTCTTACCCTTTTTGTTTTCCCTTTCCTTAATATATTTTAATATTTAATATTTATAATTTATATTTAATTATTCCCATTTCTTTTTATCTACATTTGATATGTTTTTTATATCCACGATCTTAGGGTGATATTCACTTGAATTATTTCTTCAAGGCTGTACTGACAACATTTATGAGTTGTATTCTAAATTATTATTACAATATTCATGTTCTTTATGTTTTCCACTACGTATTTAGGTCTTCTCCTCCCCCAGCAAATCATATTTCCATCCATGGAGCACTCTGTAATTTTCTTGTACTACCCATGAGATATTGCTTGATTAATTTCGGGCCATTCACATAATAACAGCAAGATTTTCGATGTGTTTTCTATTGTTCATGTTGTACCGATGAGATGTTATGTTGCATATTTTAGGTTGTTTGAATACTATACATAGGATGTTTGATTACTTTTTTCTATCAATTATGCTTCTTTCTCTTTTTATTTCATGTTTCTTTCCATTTTTTTCTTTCCTATAGATATTTATTTCTTTTATTAGTTTTATACCTATAATTTTTTATTTATTTATTTTATATGATTTTGTTATATCTCCCGTAGCACTTTTTGCAGTGATATTCAGTTAAATATTTTGTCCGTAATGAAATAAGACAATTCTCAAAATATTTATGAAGTGTACTTTAAATTATTATTATTATTATTATTATTATTATTATTATTATTATTATTATTATTATTATTATTATTATTATTATGAATTTTCCACTGTTCATGTTCCATACATGGTATATTAATTTTGCCATGTTCTTATAGTATCCATGAGATGGTTCATGTTGTATCTTGAGTTTGCTCATATGTAGCAGTCCTTGTTGAGAATTTGAAATGTACCAAATATTGCCCTCGATCGAAGTATCTGACAATTGGTCAACAAATTAAATAGAAAGCTAAGATTTAATGGTGGACTTGTTGTTTGCAATATGAAATATTGTCTCTTCATTCGTGTGGGGCACTATTTACAGTGCCTAGATTACAATGGACAAACCCAAAATGCCCTATGCTAAACTAGACTCTAAGAACATTCCTAACATGTAGGGGCATTTTGGTCTTTCGCGATATACAATTAGGATATACCAAAGTAAGGCTACTGGAAATGGAGAGGAATGCAGGACGACGCACAATCTCAACTTGCGTGCGCACTCGAATGTGCTCCGCTCCTGGATCGCGTGATCGAAAAGGACCGGCATCGTGTCTTGACGGTTGAACTTTCATATTTGGTCTTCTTTAGTTCTCTTGAAAAGTTGAAAAACTTTTCAAGATTCTCCATCACATCTAATTTTTGGACGTATGCACGGAGCACTAAATGTAGGGGTTCCGAATTTGAGGGATTTGAACATTCTTATTTGTTGGCTTCTTGGATCAAGAGGCATGAGAAAGATAGATGTAAACTTTGGATAGAACTGATAGACTTTAAGTACAAAACGGCTAAACCCAACATTTTCTGCCTTAAGCCTAGTAGTGCCTCTAGTTTCTTAAAAAGCTTGTGGGGATTGCACAAGCAGACAAATTGGGATACAGATGGAAAATAGGTAGAGGAGATAGGCTCTTCTAGTGTTGCCATTCAATTCATGAGAATGGTTAATGAAAATAATGCTACCATTCTAGAGGTCTAGGATGGGTCTACTCTCATATGCTCCTTTACGAGAAACTGGATGATAGGTAAGAACAAGAGTAGGAAGATATTTGTCAATTGGCTTCTACTATCTCTTTCCCTAGTGAGAAAGATTCTTTGGTTTGACAATTTCACTCTTCTAGGACTTTTTCTACTCAATCTCTCTACAAGGTGATCAACTTTAGAGGAGTACAACCTGTTATAATTCCAGCCTTTAGGTCCATAATAAAAGTTTCTCCTGGAGTTCATTTCTTCATTTGGCTAGTTTTAAAATATAAGGTCTTAACTTGAGATAATTTTGGCAAAATAAGAAGGTAGATGATGCTTCTTGCTTGTTTGTTGTGAACTCGAATATGTGCAATAATTTAGGCAAAATAAGAAGGTAGATGATGCTTCTTGCCTGTTTGTTGTGAACCTGAATATGTGCAATACCTTTTATTTGATTGTGTGGTAGCTACTCAACTTTGGAAGGTGCTATCTTCTATCATACGATGTTAATCTTGGTCGCTCCTTAGAGGATATAATTGGGAAGTATTGGCTTACTAATAGGATACATTGTGTCACTAAATATCTACTCCTCCGTCCGGGAAATATAGAGCGTTCTTGCCATTCTCGGAGAAAATAAGAGGACAATAGACGCATGTACCCCTTACTTAACTTCCTAAATTATTAAAATCTGATATGTATCTCTTGATTAAAGGCTGCAAACTAAGTTTTCTTTTAGAAAATATGGAAACCATTCAATCATGTATTGTTATTTGAGGGAATATTATCTTTTTGTTCCCCAAATGTATTATATTTGAGGACATCTTCAAAACCCAGAATGCTCTTTATATTAGGACGGAGAGAGTAGGATACATTGTGTCACTAAATATCATAGCGGCTGCAGCTATGGAGCATTTGAAAACTACTCCCTCCCTAAAATAGATGAAGTTATGGGATGTGTATCGGTCAAACTTTCTCAACTTTGATTAAATTTATAAAAAATGTGTGTAACATTTATACTCTAAAATAAGTTTACTATAAAACTATATTCAATGATATACCTAAAAAAGGAAAAGTTACAGAAAATTTATTTACCAAAAGAAAAAGTTGGAGGTTGTCTGATCGTTGGCTAGTTGGATTTATGATGAATGTTCGCTAATTAGCAAATCCCCTAAAATACGGCCGGCCTTATTTTAGCTGCAGACTTCTTCCTTGCCGGCCGTAATTTGGACCGCATGCACGGCTCTTCTACTTGCCTTTGCTCCGCACGGCTGTCCACTCCATCGTCTTCCACTCCTCCCCTCTCTCTACGTATGGCACTCGTCTTCCACTCCTCCCTCTCTCTACGCATGGCACTCGCTCGTCTTCCACTCCTTGTTGCTATAGAAAGTACAGTATTATCAATCCATCATTCCTGACGTCAGCGATGCTTCATCCAAATGGACCTCAATTCTGTACTTGCAGCTGTTGAAGAAATGAGAATCCGTTGCCGTTCCGATCTGACTAGTTCATCCCAAAACCCAAGGCAAAATCACCACCCATCCGTTGCAACACTCTCCATTTCCCCTATATATTGACACCTCCCAAAACCCAAAACCCAAAACCCAAGGCAAAATAGACACCTCCAACTCCAATTCCCATATACGTATATTGACACCGACGGTTACACTCTGATCCGAATCAAATGGACGCGACGCTACTGCCACCAATGGACGCGACGCGACTCTTGCTCGGCGCGCTCCTCCTCCTCCCCGCCGCTCCCCTCCTCATGCTCCGCAATCGGGCCGGGCGCCGCCTGCCCCCGGGCCCGCCGTCGCTGCCGCTGCTCGGCAGCGTCGTGTGGCTCACCAACTCGGCTGCCGACATCGAGCCCCTGCTGCGGCGCCTCTTCGCGCGGTACGGCCCCGTCGTGACGCTCCGCATCGGTGGGCGCCGCTCCGTCTTCGTCGCGGACCGCCGCGTCGCGCACGAGGCGCTCGTCGACCGCGGCGCGGCGTTGGCGGACCGCCCGACGCTCGCGTCCGTCACGCTCCTCGGCGAGAGCTACAACTCCATCGCCCGCGCCAGCTACGGGCCCGTGTGGCGTCTCCTGCGCCGCAACCTCGTCGCCGAGACGCTGCACCCGTCCCGGGTGAAGCTCTTCGCGCCGGCCCGCGACTGGGTGCGCCGTGTGCTCGTCGAGAAGCTCGGGGAGCCTGGGCCCGACGGCGAGCCGCCCCGCGTCGTGGAGACGTTCCAGTACGCCATGTTCTGCCTCCTCGTGCTCATGTGCTTCGGCGAGCGCCTCGACGAGCCAGCGGTGCGCGCCATCGCTTCCGCGCAGCGGGAGGCGCTCATCTACCGCTCCAGGAACCAGCAGCTCTTCGCATTCTTCCCGGCCATCACCCAGCACCTCTTCCGCGCCCGGCTCGATAAAGCGCGGGCGCTGCGGCGACGCGTCAAGGAGCTCTTCCTTCCGCTCATCAACGCGCGCCGGGAGTACAAGAAGAAGGGAGCCGGCGAGACAACAAGGGAAACGACGTTCGAGCACTCGTACGTGGACACGCTGCTCGACATCAAACTTCACGAGGACGGCGATCGCCCGCTCACCGACGATGAGATTACCGTCCTGTGCTCCGAGTTCCTCGACGCCGGTACGGACACCACGACCACGGGGCTGCAGTGGATCATGGCCGAGCTTGTCAAAAACCCAGCCATCCAGGAGAAGCTCTACAGCGAGATCAAGGCCGCCACCGGCGACGACAAGGAAGGGGTCTCAGAGGAGGACGTCCACAAGATGCCATACCTCAAGGCGGTGATCCTCGAGGGCCTCCGGAAGCACCCGCCGGGCCACTTCGGGCTGCCGCACAAGGCGGCGGAGGACATGGAGATCGGCAGGTACCTTATCCCTAAGGGCACAACGGTGTACTTCATGATCGCCGAGATGGGCCGGGACGAGCGGGAGTGGAAGAACCCGATGGAGTTCTCGCCGGAGCGGTTCCTCCCAGGCGGCGACGGCGAGGGCGTGGACGTGACTGGCACCAAGGCGATCAGGATGATGCCGTTCGGCGTGGGCCGGAGGATCTGTGCGGCGCTTGGCATCGCCATGCTGCACCTGGAGTACTTCGTTGCAAACATGGTGCTGGAGTACGAGTGGAAGGAGGCGCCCGGCGAAGAGGTGGACTTCTCCGAGAAGAACCAGTTCACTGCCGTCATGAAGAATCCGTTGCGCCCGCGCCTTGTGCCTAGGAGGTCTCACTTGAACTAGAACTAGAACACGCCTAGACGTTTTGGTGCAGACTTCATATGCCGGTGTCATCTCCACAACTCGTTTAAGAAAAAAGAATGGCAAAAGAATAAATTTCCATCAGTCATGACGTCGATTAAGGCACTGTGAGAGTGAGGTTTCGCTTAATCCCAACTAGCCAGTGGAAAGGGGTGCCCAGCCATGAGGTGGATTTCGCTGAGGCGCGCGAGTTCACTACCGTGATGAAGAAACCGCAAAGCCGTTGCGCAGAACAACTTGTATGAATGGCGATTAATGGCCCATCACCACGTTTGTAGTAGAAGGCTACAAACCATCCTTCTGGCTCCTAGTTCTTCTCCTAGTCGCTTCTGGTCTTTAGTTCCTGTCTAGAAGAGAAATGATTAAGATCGCACTGCCCACTTTTAGTAAGAACTAGGACTAGCTAGAGACTAGGATTTAGTCCTGTTTATCCCTAAATTACCAAGGTACTGAAAGAGTAATTATTAGTCCCTAGTCTATTAGTACCTCAAAAGGTCCTAATTGAGACTAGTGGTCCTTGTGTAGTGTCTAGTTCGTTCCTAAACCAAAACTGGCCCTCACAGGTTCTAAAGAATGTTGAGCTTGGTGTTCGAGGCAGTGGTTCAGCGATTTGTCGGTTGGCGAGGAAATTACTAGTGTACCATATTGCTAGGATTTCGATAACATGGATTACCTACACTACATTAACAGTCTGTTTATTCAGGAAGATGAGATTTCGAAGGCGTTTATATTGACACAAGATACGAGAATGGAATGTTGATGTAAAACCACATCATGATCGATGAATTATCCATTTATGATTTATCCTCTCTCACATAACTATCATATCTTCTTCTACAGACAGAAGAAGCAACATATTGTTTCTCTCTCTTTGAGCTTAACAGCAAGCACGACGAATCGAAGAATCTCCAAAAAAACACTGCCCCACTTTGACTATCACCCGACCAACAGAGCCCCAAGAACCGCGGCGGCGCCGACAAGCAGAGTGCCGGTGTTCCAGGCAGCCGCCGTCCTCCCCGCGGCCCCGGTGGCCGGCGCCGGCGCCACGGCAGGGCCCCCCACGAAACTGGCGGCAAGCGGCGACTCAGCAGCCGGCTCGGGCGCCGGGACCGGAGCGAGGCCCCGGAGGCGGCCGCGGCCGTGCTTCTCGGACAAGACGACGAGGAGGAGGCGCTCGCCCTTCTGGCAGCTCCCAGGGGCGCCGCCGACGAAGTAGTACGGGCCGGAGCGGGGCAGCGGCAGGGTAACGGCGCCGGCGCCGGCGTCGGCCTTGTGAACGGCGAGCGGGGACGCCGTGCTGCAGCGGTTGTAGTCGTCCCGGGTCACCTCCAGCACCGCGTCAGCCGCGCCGTCGAACTTGAACACTGCCACGCACGGAACGGAACGAAGCAGATGAGTTCAAGCAACAGGAGGGGAGAAATGAAGGATCTTTCGGTTGTGCAGCAAATGTCATGCTTGGATCCTTCGACCAGATCGGCAGTGGCGAGTGATCTCTTACCGAGTCTGTCGCCGACTTGGAAGCGGTTGGCGGAGGACCACTTGGCGAGGGCGTCGGGCTGCGCCGGCGCCTTATTCCACGCGTTTCTGGCGCCGCCAACAACGAAGTCCCTGGCCTCGGCCGCCGCCGCCGCAGCGAGGACCACCGAAACGCAGAGGAACAGCGCCCTCGACGCCATTGTTGGAGGCTGAGCAGGCAGATCAACGCAGGACCAGATGCGCGAGGGAGCTCACGTACGACGAGTGTGATGGAGCTCGTGAGTGAGGCACGAAGGCAGAGTGCTCAGTGCTGTGCGAATCGTGGCGACGGGGTGCGTTAATGTAGGCGGCGACGAGGGGTGTGTGTGTGTCCAAGTAGCCGTTGGGGTCGAACGTTCGGGTCCTCGGGAGCCACGGGGTGATGGGGACGCCATTATTACTGTGCTGTCATGCTGTGTGCTGCTGCCTCGGACTGGGTTCTTCTATTTTGGACTCTACCGTTGCCTCTGTCGTCCTTCCAGAACGGGTCCAACGGTCAGGCACCTGAGGATTATAGTACAAAGTACAAGGCACCTGACGACATTATTTTTGCGATATATAAAAAATTAATTAAAATATAAAGAATTCGTGAATCGTGATTGCCTGCCTGATGACTACTGGAGGGCAGGCTATTGCTGGCTTCCATTTTCAAAATCTTTCTCCTTTTTTCCCCCGACTACCGGCCAAATCCTGCTAGTGAGAATGGCCATTTGGCCAAGGAGGCTTTCAATCGGAAACTTTCAAATAGAATACGGAAACTTACAATGGGAATTTGACCAATTCTAGCTCGGGACGACTTGGATAGGGTTCATGAACTTTGAACTACTTTGTCACAATATTTCTGTAGCAATGAAAATTGCAAATTCATGAAAATCTTCAATGAAGCCTGATGACCAGATAAATAATGCTTTTTCACTTCTCGAGAAATCAATCATTTTTTTATGTTTGATCAAATATATACAAAAATCATTATTTATTTATTTATTTACTTGTGATGTATAATAATAAGTATTATTATTAGATTAAGTATGAAATATATTTCCATAAATAAACTTATTTATAGATACAAATGTTGCTAATATTTTCTATAAATCTAGTAAAATTTGAGAAAAATTTGACCCACACAAAACCTAACACATATTTTGAGACAGAGGCGGTGCATCTCTAGTGATACAATTGGCTAAATTACCACCGTAAGACCTGGGCATGTATTTTTTTTTCTATCCTGCCGGCTAAATTAAATAAAATACACAAATTCAAAACACTTGTTTGAGCACTCTGCCCAGAGGTCTGCAAATGCTACAATAACAAGAGATTATTTTGAAACAGGCTAAAACTTTAAAATGCCCATATAAGATTAGATACCAACAGAAAACAAAACAAATTACTAGAACATAACCCAGCTTGCTCATTCAATTCAGGACTCAAATGAATACAAGTGAAATGGGTGTCTCGGGATCAAAACAACACAAGAACAACAGAGACTGTCACAAAGAGCATAGCTGCCACCAACTCAGAGATCAGGTTAAAAAATAACAGATTTGGCACTCGACAGACTAAAATATTTAGCCAACATATTAATTGAATTAATATTGTTAAATACTCGGCTTTGCTTACTTGTGGTGGCCTGTTATAATGGTTTGACCTTGTACTTAACCTGATACTGTTCTTAGAAAATTTGGTAACAATATTGTCCATGTACATTTGTGTCTTTGCTTAGTGCTAAGACTGGGGTAGAGCCCTATAACTCTAACAAAAATATTGTCCATGTAAGTGAGAACAAATTTCTCAAAGAGGGAAAAAAATATGAGCCTGCCGAACATTGTAATAACAGCTAGAGAAATCCAAATGCCTGTAGTAAGCCAAATACCAAGCTTTCCCTCAAAACTCTTCATTGGATCCCAATTGTTGGACAAATTTACTAACTGAAACTGAAGGTAGGCGAGATATGAAATATTTAGTAGTGTAAGCACAATCAAGATTAACACGTTTTTACCAATGAACAAAGACTTCAATGACCCATGACCGTTGTATCACACAACTGAGTTCAACGGTAATTATTTCAGAAAAGCAGGCAACTGCCATATTTATTATCCTTTTACAATTAGATTAGATTCAAAATTTCTTTTTTTTAGCGTTGGTCAGGATTCACGGATAGGTTAAATAAATGTACCTCACATTGTGGTGATGTGCCATATTCAACTTTGTTCAAATAAAGTCTATTTCTAGCCATCGAATTTTTGTCAAAGTTTGAGAATGACCATCAAACTATAAAACCAGAAATCTTTGGTCATCTAACTTTTAAAACCGTTCATATTTGACCATCGAGGTGGTTTGATGGGTGGTTTCGCTGATGTGGCGGTGGGGCCTAGTTGTCAGCCGTCTTCTCTCTTCATATGTGACAACCAAATCTTGCAGCACCAGCCACTACCAGACAGGCCCCATTTGTCATCTTCATCTTCCAGCTCTTTTTTTCGCGACCGGGACTTCACCCGTTTTTCATTAAGAGGAATAAACGAAAAACAACAGGGCGTCAAACCATTGATGTTAGCAAGGAGCAGACATCAAATGGCAGACAAAAGTTTTTAAAACTAGCTACTGGATACAACATAAAGGACTACATAATGAACAAATAATACGACAAACAGAAACCAAGGAAGCCGCAAACGGGGTGAAGCCACTAGCACCCAGTCCTGGCCCTCCGCGACCGCAGTCTCTTCCCATGAAGCAGAGTCTGCATGGCCTCCTCTGCCTCACCCGCCAGTGCGACCTAGAACGCGGCCTGGTGAAACTATCGAACGTTGCTTCATTGGGGCTTTGCGTCTCAACCTCGTACCCAAGCTTCCTCATGAGGACCAACCTTGCCTGCGCGTCCGGCTTGTTGAGCTTGTTCTTGGCGGCCAGGCGGGCACTGCGCTTGGGCAGCCATTCCAGCGTGTCTTCACTGGGACCCGCCTTAGTGATCCGCAAGGTCGGTGTGGAGAGTAGCGACGGCGGCAGAGGCTTCATGAAGGAGTTGATGAAGTCGTCGACGGATTCTGCGCTGGTGTGCCCCACCACGGCACCATCCGCTAGGACCTCATAGGCATCGACGTCGACGCCCTGTCCAGCAACAATGAGCCCTCCAGTGTTGTCGATCGGATAGGGCTCGACCGCAGCAACGACGCATGGGGCAGAGGCCCCATCAACGGGCGTCGGGAGCTCCGCAGCGGCGGGGGACGGCGGGGAGGCGTCCCCGTCATTGCCACCCACCGGCGCTGCAGGCACAGGATCGGAAGTACCCGAGTCCATGCCATTGTCGTTGCCCGCCGTGCCGATCAAGGTGTCAGCAAATGCCGCGCCGAAGCCGTCCTCGACGAGGGACGCGATAGCTGGTGCGGTCTCCGCCGCATCCCTGCTTGACTCCGCCACATTGTCCTCCTTGCGTGGCGAAGGATCCGCCACGGGATGGGAGGACGCCTGCGGCTGCACCCCACTTTCCTGCAAAGTAGAGCAAGAATGGGGTCCCTGCTGACCCTTACGACCTCCGACCGCCAACCTGGTCACCTCAAATTTCAAAGCAATGTGCGCAAGGAGCTCGTCCAGCGCGGCCGCGTCAGTAAGCGTGAGAAGAACAAGAGGGGCAACGGTCTCACCAGCCGAGGCAGGGACATGACGACGGAGGCCTCGGCCTAGGGGCGGCTCACGTCCTCCAATGGTGGACCAATCGACGGTGACGTAGTCGACGACGAAGACAGCGCGGACGACGGATGTCTTAGCGGCGGTGGGATGATGACCGTGCACACCTTGGCCCGATGCCTGGCACGGCGGCAACGGAGGCAACGCGATGGGGAACGGCAGTGAGCAGCAACGTGGCCGTGGTCGAGACAGTTGAAGCAGAGGCCCACCAACTGTAACATCCCGGATGTTAATCATGATTTGGCTCTGCACATCACCGGCATAATCATATCATTTGCAGTGCATCACAGTCTTGACATGCAATTCACCTTGATGTTTGATTATGTCTAAACTGCATGTGCTTATGATAAAGTAATACAAGTGTTTGATAATTGATCACTAAAATAATCTAGACATGATTAGGACACCAAATGAACCTAGGGTTATGTTAACAACTTTGGTTAATCTTGCTTTTACATGTGTTGATTACGGTAGGCCTATAAAAGTGCTTGCTTTGACCGTTTCAAAAGAGCTAGATAGAAGCTTTGCATGACGATGCACCTTAAACCTTTTCTTTTTAGATTTTTATAAGGATCAAAAGTCCCAACACTCACTTTTCATGAAAATGAGTGGAGGATTTCCAAAACGGTAGAAAAAGACTGATTTGGGGGCTGTTTTTCTATTTTGGGGAATTTTAGATGGGTTTTCATTTGGAATTTTGTATATCAAAATCTATAAGAAATCTGGCCAAACTCCTTTTAGACCAAATGACCTACTCTTCAAGAGGAATAACTTTCATGTAGAGCGTCGGGCACCGGAAGGCTGGAACCGGAGGTGGCCGCTGCAGGTGAGGGCGCTGGCGCACGGGGAGGCGAGGAAGCACCGGAGGCAGTGGAGGCGGCGGATGCGGGTGAGGGAGCCCGGTCGCCTCCAGACGAGCCCACCCGCGGCGACCGAGACAGAGCGTCGGGGCTCCTGGCGGCAGGCGATCCTAGGGGACCAACGGCGGGGCGACTGGTGGCCGCGCCAGCACCCCAGGCGGAGGTGGAACCGGCGGCAAAGGCTGGGCCACCGGCACCAGGGCCACCCGCCTTGCCTCCGGTCACAGGCGACGTTGGTGATCCAGACCCCGTGGCCGGCAGCGGCGCGCCCGCCTTCGGCCGTGACCGGGGCCGGGGAGGGGGGGAGAAGGTGAGCAGCACAGGGGGATTGGTGGAACTGGGCGGGAGAGAGGTGGTTCCGGGCGGCGGCGACGGGGAAGGGGTGGAGGAGTCGGCGGCCCCGATCTCACCGGGACCAAGGGGAGCGGTGGAGAAAGACCCATCAACAGATAGATCAAGCGATGGAGGTTGTGGATCTGTGCTCTGAAGGGGAGGAGACGGTAGGGAGCAAGCGGATCTAGGAGGAGAAGGTGGAGGCGACGAGAGGTTGACGAAGGTGTGGGGGGGTCGGGGTCGGGGTCCGACATCCCTTTTCATCATCTTCCAGCTCGTGGCCAATCTCCCATGGTTATTACTCTTTCGATCTCGTGGGCAACTGGAGGGAGCATGGAGCAGCACGCACAATTAGCAGAGGAGGCTTGGCACAGGTAGACGGAGATCGGAGCATCAGGACGTGGGGAAGCCAAGGCAGAGGCCGGCGTGCGAGCAACCAGTTTACCGCTGCCTCGCCGGCGCGCGTGCAGCTCACCACAGCCTCACGAGCGCGAATGCGAGCAGCAGCACCACGGCCTCGCCGACGCGCACAAGAGCAGCTCCGCCGCGGCCTCGCTGGCGTGCGCGTGCAGCCCGCCGTGGCCTCGTGGGCACGCGCGAGAGCAGCTCTGCTGCAGCCTCACCGGCGTGGCGCGAGCCGCTCTGCCGCGACCACGCGGTCGTGCGTGCGAGCAGCGGGATTGCGGCGACGCTGGCGCACGCGAGAGCAGCTCCGCCGCAACCTCACTGCCGCGCGCGCACGCGAGTAGCTCCGCGGCAGCCTCGCCGGCGCGCACGCGAGCTGCAGCACCACCCACCCACCCACCAAAAAAACGTTCGATGGTCAAATATGAACGGTTTTAAGAGTTGAATGCCCAAAGATTTATGGTTTTGAAGTTAGATGGTCCGTTTTCAAACTTCGTTGAAAGTTCGATGGTCAAAATTAGACTTTTTCCTTCCTTTGATGCCTTCCCCTCCCTCTCCCCTGTTCCGTGGCGTGGCTACAGGGTCCTGGCAAGGACCAACGAGAGTGAGTGTGCAGGCTGTGGCGGCTCGATCTCACCCGTCGTCCATCGACAATAGCAACTGAAAGTTTGGCACTCAACACCTACCAGAGCCTTATTAATCACATAAGTTTACTAACTTTCATGAAACACATCATTACTCACTTCACAGCACACACAAATATTAACACATATACTAGCATTTCACCACACGACACCCTTTCAGAACCATTCAACAAGACACCAACAGCACAGATGGGCTCAGTCAGACTACAACCTACAGCACACACAGATATTAACCCAAATTCGGTCATTGATTGCTACACCAGCGGAGAGAAAGTCTGAAAATGGTCTTAAGGCTATAACATTTTAGTCAACAACAGAAAAGGACCACATAGTGTCAGTCTGATGGGTCAAAAGTCCATCCCTTCCTCGTACTTGGTAAGAGTTATAGTATTCATTGGTGCGCTCTCCGAGATGTCCAGCAAAAGACTCACCAATTCTTGGATTTTGGCACCCTTTTTGTATATGATCTCAGCAGATTTTAGCTTGTGACATTGGATGCGCACCAAGTTTCGGAACCCAGAATGTGTTTTCTTTGATTTGGCTCCTTTTCCTGTCATCTTCAGCTTGGCGCCTCCATTCCCTCCTGTGGAAATTTCCGGGAGCTGTTTCCATCATAGAGGATCCATAAGTTACCCATATCAAGCTAAACTGAGCAAGAGTATGAGTGGACTGGAAGAAATATTGAGGGTTACCTCACAAAGTCGTATAGTGAGCTTTTCCAGATTCGGACAGCTTCGCAGAAAATGGCGTAATATCCGGAAGTTGTCACGCAAATCACATTCATCCAGAAATAAGGTCCTTAGGTTTCCATGCATAGGAAATTCAATTGGTCCTACAACTGGCTTCACCTGAAACAAAGACACAACTTGCTAAATCATCCACATGAATTACCAGTGTACAGAATTCCAAAAAAAAGAATATATATGTTTGATCTAGCTGCAGTTGCATGATCTAAGCAGTTAGCACAACTAATAAAACACTTTACTTTTGCTACTAGATCACTTCACTACCTCAGTGCTCATAAATGGGTGGGCGCAGGTGCAGTGCTTCTTTATATGAGAAATGGATAAGCAAGGTTCAAAGAGATGCACACAAACAGTGAGAAAATCATGACATCATCCTCTTGAAAAGAAAGTTACAGTGCACAATTTATTGCTACATGCAACATTTTTAGATACTAGGGCCAACAAGAGGAGTAATACCAAGTGATTGGCCTTCTTAACTGAAATCACATAGTTACTAGTGTTACCAGCTTACAAGTTTAATACACACTACTACCTTCTCAAACTTCGTTAAATCTTGATTAAACGCTGAACGGTGGCCTAGCGTTGCGTTTAATCATAGCGTCATTTAGCCACAAAAGACGTTTAATCTTGTTTAATCTACGTTTAATCACGAAAAACTCTAAACCATAAGCTAGCGTTCACCTAGCGTCTAGCATTTTTTAAAACCTTGACTACTACAACTACAATAGAAACTGAAGCCAGTTGGTCACAACTCTCAAAATATTACTTAATAAGCTCCAATGCAGGAAGAGACATCTAGGGTACAATGATGGTATTTTTCAACTCATTAACCTTGTGGTGATCCTCAGCAAACCTATTCTGGAAACTGATATGATACTCTCTGTTCCATTGTAAGTCATTCTGGCCTTTCAAGATACATAAGTATTACAATGTATATAAACATAATAATGTATATCTAGGTGCACAATAAAATATATGTAACTATCTCCATCCAGCCATTATAGAATAGGTGCAAAAGAAAATTGAACACCACCACATGCATAGCAATTAACAAAATATGGCACATAGACCATACTGAGTAGCAAGCTAAAATTTCGGAAATTATAGATTCTTGCAATTTTACGTAAATTTTGTTTTCATTATAAAAATGTACAGTTCTTGCAGTAGTCCTCAAGACAAAGTAAAAACTTGATCAAAATAACTGAACTCAATTTTTCTTGTGGCAATTCTGTTTCTGCAGTAGCATAACTGGCCAGTTCCACCACTTTTCTAACTCCTGGATCACAGATGCTAGTGCTACATATAACTTGAATGGCAAAAATACACAACATTCCTGAAAAATTATTAAAGAGTTGAAGACAGAAAACATTAATTGGGTGCAAATATTGCAAAGGCATAGCATGAGCACGTTGCTTTGTCAGAGAAGAGAAAAGACGAAATTATCAGTACCAAGCTCTCGCAAGGAAATTTTTAAATTTTTTATTGCACATGGGGCTGATGCCTAGTGGTGAGAATTAAACATCTAAGAACAAGCAAGCGTGTGGCCAAGACGCGCGCACAGTGTGTCCACGTCATCCAAAATTATTTTAGCCGTCAGATCCTCGATCCAACGGTTCAGCTGCCTCCTCTACGTCATATATATCATATCCAACCCTAGCCCAAACCCAGCCCCTCTCTCTCCCAGCCACAGCCGCCTCCTCCCTCTCCCTCCTCTCTCCCTCTGCGTGGCCGGGCGGCGCGGCGGCGCGGCAGGGAGGCCGGCGCTGCGGCGAGCCAGCGCACGGGCAGGCGGAGAGGGCAGCGGAGCGGCGCGTGGGCGATGCGAGCGGCTCGGCGGCGCGGCCTCTCGCTCCCTCCCGACGCCCGACGCAGACGGGACGACGGTGGCGGCGCTGGGCGAGCAGCGCGCGTCGGCGGCAGCGGCGGTGGCGCGCGGCCCTCCTCCTCGTCGTCGCCGTTGTCCTCTCGTCGTCGTTGGCGCAGGCGAGTAGGCCCGATGGCCAGCTGCAGCCCGGCCACCACGGCCACCGCAACGGCTAGGGCAGCCCCCGCCACTGGCCGCGGGTGTGGGCGCAGCGGACCCTCGGTGTGGTGCTGCCAGCGGGAGCGCCCCTGCGCCGGCATGAAGGCTGCCGATGCGGGCAGTTCGAGGCATGGAGGCCGCCGATGTGGGCGGTCCGGCGCGGAGGCCGCCGGTGCCCCGTCGCAAGCAAGCCCCGCGCGCGCCGCGGCCGGCAAGGACTCCGGCTTGAGCACCCCGGTGAAGGCAGCCTCTGTCTCTCTTGCTCCTCCTATCTGCTTTTTGGTCAACTTTCTTGGGGTCGATCCAGGCCCTCGACGACCGGATCCGGTGCTTCCATGTCCGGATCGTTCGTCCCCCCATCGAACCGGGCCTAGTGGCGTCGTCTCTGGTCCCGCTCGCGGCAGCGCAACTAGGGTTCCAGCGTGAGGGAGGCGCTGCTGCGCTGGAACCCTTGCGCTTCGGCGCGTCGGTGTGGGTGGCTGCCAACGCGGGAGGCCACCGGCGCAGTGCCGCACTTGCACGAGCGGACCTCGGCCCCATCGTGGGAAGCCTCTAGCACGAGGGTGGTTTTGCCTTGATGGGACCCTAGCGCGGCGGCGCCCCGTCGCATGATGCAAGCAACGCGGTGGTGCACCGGCCCTAGCAGCCTCGGCTCGAGCGGCCCGGACGGGAGCCCTCCGGCACGAGTATGCCCAGTCGCAACGTTCCGACACGGGCCCCGATGGCGGCCGTGGCCGTGGCGTCGGGGTGGCGCTGCTCTCTGGCGACTTCTCGGCTAGATTCGCTTCTTGCGTGGCTGAATCCTTCCCAACCCGATCTGTGCACGAGCGCCATTGCAGTCCGTCGTTCTTGGTTTCCCCGAGGTGAGGTATGTGCTCTTGCCAAGCGCTCCCCTGTCTTGGTTCTTGAATTTTAGGTGAATTAATATTGTGCCTGCCTTCTCTGTCCACGCCAAATGTTTCAGCGCCAAATGTTTCAGTGTCCCTGTCCACTCTATAAAGGTGTTGATTGACCGATTCATGCACTAAATATTATGGTTTCCATGCAGTATGTGTCAGAGAATACCAAAATTTGATGAAACACTGATTTTGCCGTTCAGCAATGTAACCTGACACATGTGAGTAGATTAACCATCTTTTTTACTGGCTAACAATCTAAACCGAGGCATGGGAGCAAGATCAGTTATCAAGCAAACACAAGGAATCTATTTTGCCAGCTGTTGGTATTAAAGCTGCTGCAGGATATCTGCAGAATAAATGGGAGAAGGTAACAGTTTTGAACTCTATATTGTTTCTTATGAATCAATAGACTGTAGGCGCCTTTACAACATTAGAGTCCGTCATTGCAAAATTATGCTTTTCTGTTACCTCCAGAACTGGATGTTGGTATGCCTGTCACCAGCATGTTATGAGCTAACTTCAATCAAATATATATAGTTCGCTTCATACGTATGAAAATGTGCTTCTCGTTAACAGTTCGGAACATGATGTAGGATACTTGCTCTATACATTATCTTAGATTGCCTGATTTAAAAAGAAACTTCAGTTGCTGATCATATTCTTACTTTGCTTTGCATAGCACACTCGGATGAATTTTGTCATTGCCAAGGGTGTGCTGGCAAATATTCATTGCTCAGAGATGAAGAAAACCCATGGTTGGCAATCTTTTAGAGGTGGCTTCCTTGCTGTGGTTGTTGGATAGGATGGTCTTCATAAGTATGCTTTACTACTCCAGTCTTCATCTCAACTTTGATTCAGAATTGCCCATTAAACATGCTGTGGTTTCAGTTTTCTTTTAGGTTTCTTGTGTCCTTTGATCTGGTACTTTGCAGCCACTGTTTACTGCTGCAAGTACTACAACAAGGATATTTTGAAATGGGAGTGGCACACGAGGACAGGGGCAGCACAGCTCAGAGTTGACACATGTTGTGCACATCTGTTTTTAATTTTGATTATCAGTATGGAGATGAAGATCACTTTCATTTTTTCCCTTAGTTCACACAGTTTTTCTACTGCCTTGGCTTTTTTCCCTCCTCCCTGCTGAACTTTTTCTTCAGATTTAGCCTAACTGGATATAGAATGTGATCACATTATTTTTTTCTTTAGATAAGCTAAAATTCAACTTTGACCATTGCTGTTTTTGTTGCTATTTTCTTTGGTTAGTTCTCATGCTTCATAGAATTTCTTTGGCCGATTTTTCTTGAAAGGTTCCTCCCAGCGAGATTGATGAATCATGTTCTGCATCCCCTCAGGTTGGATGTAATGTCTGGCCTTGGTTGATTGATGCATCAAGAATGCTATATATTCTCTAGCTTAAATTTACCAAAAAATATGTAGTTTATTTTTAGTTTGGGTTCTCCTGTCTAGCTGCTTTGATCTCCAATGAAGGTCTCCATTTGTAGCTCTTGTTCTGCAGAGTACATGTTAGAGAATTCAGAGTTGTTCCATTGGTGATGGCTACCTGGTATGCCTGATTCTTTCCATTTGTTCTAGGTACATGCATGTTCTAAGAAATGAACATGAGTTTACAATTTTCTGATTATCCTTTTTTTGAAACATCTTCAGCTACGTATTTATTAATGTATGGGAGTTTGGATCACATAAATTAAGCACCCAACTTAGTCTGATTTCATGCACATCCACGAGTTCTTCACTTTTGAAAATGTGTATCCACGAGTTCTTCACCCAATCCAGAATTTCACTCACCTCTGGAGGTGATTCAAAGGCAATATCAACAATATGGTACCCAAGGTTCTATTATCTCATCTCTATATTGCTTAGCTAGCTGTTCTATATAACTTTTTTTGTTTTGTTCATATCAAATCAAAATAGGTTCGGAATTTACACTTCATGATGGAAAATGATGCATTGCTTCAGGTTGTGATCTACACCGGTGTCACTGAAGCTTCATTTATGTTACTGGTTACTCTGATGGTCGAAGCTTTGCATTGATGAGCAGTGGCCAGCAGAGTAGGAAGAATGATGCTTCAAGTTTTGAATTGATGAGTGGTGCCTTATGTAAAGTAGAAAAAATGTTCGACTGTGACCGTACTGATGCAGTAAACTATGTTAGACCTATTTGTCTATGTATATTTTGTCTGAACAAAAACTCAGCCATTGTGTCCCATTGTCTCGTGTAGAATAGCTATGATGTTTAGGTATATTTATCAGCCTGTTACTCCAACTTTATGGTGGCATATGTTTTTATGTTTGTTCTGCTTTAGTAATCGAATGCACAATCAGCCAATGCCCGGCGCGCATGGGCGCGCGCATGTTGTGTTAGCCTACCTATTGAACCTTCGTATGAGATTGTTCCCACTGTGTTAGCTACTTCGTAAACTCTCCATGTAAAATCCAATGAGACTTCGGATACTATTTCGACAAACCGCTGATACTGTCTACATGCTTATCAGTTGTTTCATTTACTGGCTAATACCACCGTGGCCAGTAACCGCGCGCATGGGCGCGCGCCAATAACTAGTAGCAATATAAGGGTAAAACCAACTAAGCACAATTTAAATTTATAAGAAAAAATCTCCATCGATGAAAGGCATACCTTTTCAAGCCTGGGTTCATAAAACTGCTGCCATTTGCTGACAGTGCCTTCGGAGTACTTTGAGTAATCCATAGTCCATAATCACATGAGACATTTAAGCAGGTCAATACTAGCACATACTCAGTTACTCACATTACATAAAGAAGAATGTTAAGAAGTCCTACCCAAAAATTATGCAAACTAAGCTTCTCAAGATTAGGAGACTTTTGCAAAAATCTCCCTATAGCCTTGAATTTATCTACATCTTGTTTGCTACGAAAACACCAATCGAGAGACAAGGTTCTCAAGTTGTCAAATGTTGGGAACTTATCTAATTCCTTATCCAGTATGGCCTGAAACAGAAATAAAAACAGACACGAGCCAATAATCAATTCCTTTAGTTCAGTAAGTTTTGCAGAAAAAAGAAGACGTTCACATATCTTAAACAACCATGAAAGAGAGAGTTAGTAATGAAGGCATACCATTGCACTAAAACCATACAACTCCAAACTTGTCACATTGAATACGCTGCCCACAAGAATTGTCTGGTCTCTTGATGTTTGACCAGTAACTAAACAAATTGAAATTGATGCCCTCACAAGGGAATTTCCTGCCTCTAGTGAAAGACCATAATTGTAGTTGTCCAAGCACAGGGAAGCAAGACAAGGTGCCCTGACGAGCAACACATCACCAACTTGACTCATACAAGTAGAAACTGACAAGTTCTTCAGTGCGTTGGACTGAATAACATCAAATTCATGGTTGCAACCGTACAGAACCAAATCTTCAAGGATTGGACACCCAGAATTTAGCGTGTCGGCAAAAGAATGGTCCAAACATAACCCAGAAAGCTCCATCCTTTGGAGCCGACAGAAGGCAGAGCTATGACGAGAGATCCGGAGCTCATTCCAATTCATATCATCAGCACGGATTTGGAGGACCACAGGTTGGCGCTTGATGCCACAGCGAGCCCATCTCTCGAAATCTCCACGTGGACTGCAACTGCTATTAATTTCTAGGCGGAGCACGTCCAAGCGCTCCGTATTGTGGAGCATCAGAAACTCGTTGGCGAAATCCTTCATCCTTCTCCAACTGAGGTCCGCGTCAAAGCCTCTAAAATCAATGCTGTCGAGTTGGACGGCGGGCACCGAACGCCAAAGATCTACCCACCTCCTGGACAGCACGGTGGTCTGCACGGCACACCGGGACGGGAGGAAAGAGAGGACGCGGCGGAGGAGATCGTCCGACAGGGCGCTCAGCCGGTCGGGCGCCGAACCGCCGCCGCCGCCCCCGCGGACCCGCCTGGGAGCTGCTTCCATCGCGGAACTCAGCGCGGCGACCCGAAGCGGCCGGTTGCGGGCTCGAACATCGCAGGCCTCCGCCGGATCTCTCCTACCAGTCGCTGGAGATACCAGAGCCAAGCATTGAAGGGTCAGGAAGAATCGATGAGTGTGTGGCATCTCGGGCTCGAACGACATCAGAGGGAGACCTTACCGCACAAGCTGAGCCCCCGAACGGCTCCGGCCGCCGCCGATTCACATTCACTGGCTTCGAGCGGAACGGGGAGATGGGAGAAGCTCAACCCTAGCGGGTTTTTTTTTTTTTTTTTTTTTTGACAACAATGGGAGAGGAATGGCAACAGCTTCCCGCCGTGGTCCAAGCAACATGGCTAGGAAGCCCAGGCCCAAATCAGTGAACTGGGCCATCACGGTTCGAAATAGCGGCGAGAAAGGTCCAGCAGGGGGTCCAGCAGCCTTCATAACTAGGAGACTTTTACCTGTATATCCTTAAAAAAGTTCGGTCCAACCTCCATGCCACTAAAAAGTTCACTCACACCTGTATGCCCAAGTCGAACTTTGTTTCTACCTACACGCCATTCCGTCCATATCTGTGACTAACGGTGTCAATCTATCATGGAAAAAGTCCAACTTACCCTCATGACATGTGGGCCCCACATTCTTCCCCTTTCTCAGTTATTTTTTTTTCAATCTCCCCTGTACAATCGGCTCTCGGCTGGGCAGCACGGATCATGCTCATGCGAGCTCTGGCTAGCATGGCCGCGTGCGCCACTGCACAGCCATGGCTGGCGAGGAGAGCTAGTAGCGCCGCCGTGTCCACTGTTTTTGGTAGTGACCGGCGCCGCGCATGCCGTTGGCATGAGGACGCGGCCGTGGCGAGCTCGACCTCCTGGAGCAACTGGCGGCGAGCTTCGCCCCCGGTCACCGCGGGCACGCGATGGGCTCCGTCCCGTCCTCTTCCTGCTGCTCACGACGCAGCGGCCCACGGCGAAGGCGTCCGCTCTCTCCAGCAACGCCGCGAGTGAGCAGGGGCCGGTGGACCTTGCCCGCGCGCCGTGGCGTTGGCCGGGGGGACCTTGCATCAGGGCGGGCCGCGGCTAGCTGAACGGCGACCGCGACGCGCGCGGGTGAGCGCCGCTCCGCCTCGCGCCGGCCGGCCGCCGCCGGGGCCGTCCCCGACGCCCAGCCTCGTGCAGCGCGAAGGAGGCCTTGAACAGGGACGACGGGGCGCCATGGCCGCAGTCACGCCATTCGACCGCGGCACCCGTTGAGATATGGGAGTGCGCTGGCGATGGACAGCGATGGCAGCCACGGCACGAGCGGCACGCCCCACACCTTGGGTGCCAGCAGCTGGATGCCCAGCGTGCCGGCCGCCCACGCCGGCACCAGCACCACGTAGCCCTACCACCGCTCCGGCGACGTGCCCCAGTACGCGGCGATGCCGATGGAGGACGCGATGACGAGCAGCAACAGCGCCGTGAACCGCATCGCGTGCATCCGTGTCGTGACGCCCCGCACGTAGCAGCGCCGTGGCCATCATCATGAAGATGAAGAGCGTGCTGACGGAGAGCAGGCTGGAGAGGACGTCGAGGCTGGAGAAGAGCGCGATGCAGGCGCTGCAGACGGCGATGAGCGCGGTGGTGTGCACGGGGGTGCCCGTCCTGGGGTGCACCAGCGCGAACACGGGCGGGATGATGTGGCTCCGCGCGATGTGGGTGGTGTAGCTCGCCTGCCGTGTAGCTCGTCGTACCCCGGGGCGAGCCCTGGCGCGTGGATCCGCAGCGCGCTGGCGGGCTTGTTGATGAGTGACCCGAGGTACGACGTCCAGGACCGCGCCACGGCCGCCGTGCCGATGACGCTCTCGAGGATGAGGTTGGCGGCGGCGATGAACGCCGCGGCGTCGCCGAGCTCCACGCGGAGGTACGCGCCCCAGCTCGCGAACGATGGCTCCGGGAAGAAGTCGTCCCTTTGCCACCGCCAGTAGCTCCGAGCCGGTGCTGTCGCCGCGGCCTTGCCTGCGCCCTCGTCGTACTCCGCTGGGGCCGACATCTCCGCGGGCGCCATGGCCGCAGTCACGCCACTCGTGCCTCCCGCTTCTTCGTGTGGAGACGAGAAGCTGAACGAGGTCGGGCTGGCCGTGCTGCGTGAGTTCGCGGACGTGGAGTGTGCCTACGGCATGTCCCCCGCGGAGCTCCTCGCCAAGGTGGCGCAGTTCGACGCGCTCATCATGCAGAGCGACACGAAGGTGACGCGGGTGGTGCTGGAGCGGCACTGTCTCCACAGCGCAGCGGGCCCGGGCGGCCTGGCTGAACTGGGTAGCCGCCCCTCCCCTGCCTGCTCTTCTTGCGGAGGAGGAAGAAGATGTTGACAAACTGGCCCCACCTGGCAGAGACTGAAAGAAGTAGAAGATGGGTTATGAAGGAGGGGTATCCTGGGCGTTTTTGCCTGCCGGACCCACGCGTCAGGGCTGGCAAACGGCAAGACTTGGATGGAAGGTGGACGGAGTGGCATGTAGGGCAAAACAAAGTTCGACTTGGGCATACAGGTGTGCTCGATCTTTTTAGGGGCACGGAGGTCGAACGAACTTTTACGATGGCATATAGGTAAAAGGCTCCATAACTAGTCAGCGCTGATGGCCCCTGCGTTGCGTAGGTTCAAATTTACTGGCTCCATTGTCCTGGACGTTGCTGCAGCTTTTGCACTCGGGATTCCTCGAAACTTGATGGGAAGTTGGTATACATTCATCAGATAATAACAGCAGCATTAGCTTCTCACAACACAAGCTCAGACGACGCCGTTAAACCCCTGGCGTTCTCGAGTCTTCTTCCTGGGCGGACTGCCGGCGACTGTGGCTCCTGTAGCTGCCTCCTCTTCCCCTCCGATTCCCATCTATCTCAGCCCAGATCCTCCCCCATATTGTGTCCAGATTGCTGCTACTCATCTGATCTATTGATCCATCCGGCCAGCTTTGCCTAGGATCCTCTCCTGCCCAAGATTTGGTTGAAACAATAGGCAGCCTGCTGGTTCATCCCTTTCATCTCCCCCCACCGATTCCTCCATTGAATCTGTAGTTCACGTGCTTCCATCTACAATTCCATCTCTCTTCCATAGCCTCCCATCTCCATCTTGTTACTAGCCTTTCCTCTAGCTCGCATCAGCAAGTTCTAATCCAGGGGAGTTGTTCGACGCCTGTTCAGCTGATAAAGGCGCTGAAGCTGCTGCAGGTCTGCAGCTGCTGCTTGGTGCCGCGAAGCTTCTTGCTCCAGCAGTATACATCATCTACCAGATTGCCAAGGATCCTGGTACTATTTGCGCGCTGCGGTGTAGCCGTCTCAAGTGTGTGGATTTGCCTGGATTACTCGGTAAGCTGTTGTTGCTCTGTTGTGAAGTATGAGGATCATAACATGGAACTGTCGGGGCTTGGGCAATAGCTCGGCAGTGCGGGGGCTCCTAGATGTCCAAATGCAAGAGGCCCCTGATGTGCTATTTCTAGCAGAAACAAAGCATAACAGCAAGTGGATGGAGTGGTGGCGGTGGAAGTTGAAAATGCCGAACATGCTGGTAGTGGACAGTGTTGGTGCTAGTGGTGGTCTGGCTTTGTTTTGGAGAAATGAGTTTGATATTTCTCTCAAAAGTATGTCTGAAAATCATATTGATGTGGTTGTAAAAGAAGATGATGGAATGGAGTGGAGGTTTACAGGCATTTATGGAGAATCAAGAAGTGAGGAAAGAAAGAATACATGGGAATTATTACGGACTTTGAAGGACCAATTTAGTTTACCTTGGTTGTGCAGTGGAGATTTTAATGAAATTTTATTCAACTTCGAGAAGGAGGGTGGTGCTTCTAGGCCGAGTCGTGTATGGTGAATTTCAGACAATGTTTGGAGGATTGTGACTTGCATGATCTCGGTTTTATTGGGGATATGTTCACTTGGAGAAATCATCACCATAGTGCTGCAAGTTATACTAAAGAGAGGCTAGACCGGGCTGTGGCTAATAGTTCGTGGCGCTGGAGGTTTCCCTTGGTGAAAATTATTAATGGAGATCCTCGACATTCTGATCATCGTCCGATCATTATTGAAACGGGCGATTGGGAGGTGAGGGGGTGGCGAAAACCTATGGTGATAATGAGGAAATTTGAGGCCAAATGGTTGGAGGAGGAGGGATGTATGGCCAAAGTGGAGGAGGCTTGGGCTGCAGCTAATGGAAGTGGGGGAAGATGCTTAATGGAATTGCAGAGCAAAGTTTTACGTGAGTTATGTGAGTGGGATAAGTCGTGTTGGGTGATTTGGACATGAGAATAAGAAAGGTGAAGGGAGAACTAGAGAGGTGTAGAAGAAGGAGCATATCTCAAGAACAAGTGAACCGGGAGCATATTTTGCGGTATAAGTTGGAGCGTCTACAAGATCAATTACATGTTTCTTGGAAGCAAAGGGCCCATGTAGCTTGGTTGACTAAGGAGACAGGGAACACTAAGTTTTTCCATGCTCAAGCATCTGAGAGGAGGAGAAGGAATCATTTGAAGAAACTGGTGGATGATAGTGGCGGAGTGGTTGAAGAGAGATACCTGAAGAGCTTTATTGCTAATCAATACCAACAACTCTTTTTATCTAGCTTGGGGGTCCATTCTAATAGGCATATTGATGAAGTTCTTGCTTGCGTCAGTCAGCGTGTGACACCGGAGATGAATGAAATGCTCATGAAACCAGTCACAGATGAGGAAATCTGGACCGCCTTTGAAAGCATTGGTGACCTGAAGGCTCCTGGGGCTGATGGTTTCCCGTCAGTGTTTTATAAGCGTTTCTGGCACTTAATAGGTGATTGGGTGAAACAAGAGATTAAAGCAGTACTGGATGGAGCGGAAATGCCACAAGGATGGAATGATACAATAATTGTGCTTGTCCCAAAGGTCAGTAACCCTTCCAAATTAAAGGAACTACGACCTATTAGCCTTTGCAATGTGTTATACAAAATTATATCTAAAGTGCTTGCAAATAGACTCAAAGGATTTCTGCCGGATATTATATCTCCCTCTCAAAGTGCTTTCGTACCGGGACGGTTAATAACAGATAATGTACTCCTAGCTTATGAGTTCATTCATTACCTTAAATCAAAAAGAAAAGGTGCCAGAGGAGTGGCTGCTATCAAGTTAGATATGAGTAAGGCATACGATAGGGTGGAGTGGTCCTTTTTACAAAGGATGTTGGATAAACTGGGCTTTCACAACAATTTTATCCGATTGATCATGATGTGTGTGACTATTGTTTCTTATCGGATCAAAGTCAATGGTGAGTATACTGAGCAAATCATACCACAGAGGGGACTTAGACAAGGTGACCCGATATCTCCATACCTATTCATATTGTGTGCTGAAGGTTTATCCGCTTTACTGCAGAAAGCGGAAGATACAAGGCAAATTGAAGGCTTTCGAATATGTAGGCAGGCTCCACGGGTAAATCATCTTTTCTTTGCTGATGATTCCCTTATCCTTATGGGGGCCAAAGAGGAGGAAGCTAAAGTGTTGAACCATATCCTTGATACATATGAAAAGGCTTCAGGCCAAATGATTAATAAAGAAAAGTTCTCCATCCTGTTCAGCCCCAACACTCAGTGCAATATCAGGAGGCGGGTGGGCTCAGCACTTGGCATCATGCAAGAAGCTATAACAGAGAAGTATCTGGGACTACCTATTGCTATTGGAAGATCACGGAAAAAAGCTTTTGAGTCCATTAAGCAGAAGGTTTGGGCAAGAATACAAGGGTGGCAGGAAAAGCTATTATCCAAAGCTGGTAAGGAGATTCTAGTTAAGGCTGTAGCACAAGCAATCCCAACCTATGCCATGTCATGCTTTGATTTGACAAAAGGCTTTTGTGATGAGTTGAGTGCTATGATTGGGCGATACTGGTGGAGTCAACAAGATAAGACTAATAAAATTCATTGGGTCAACTGGAACACATGACAGGTGTCCAAGAAAAAAGGGGGACTTGGCTTTCGTGATCTCCATTTGTTTAATATGGCGATGTTGGCTCGACAAGCCTGGCGCCTATTGACTGAACCGAACACTTTATGCGGGATGGTCCTTAAGGCAAGGTATTTCCCAAACTCTAACATTCTGAACTGTAAACCTCAGGCTGGCATCTCATACACTTGGAGAAGTATTTCAAAAGGAGTTGAGCTACTAAATGAAGGCATTATATGGCGTATTGGTGATGGGTCTACAGTCAACATATGGGAAGATCCCTGGATTCCAAACAGAATATCCGAAGGCCGGTAACTCCCCGAGGAGCTTCTATTCTTACAAAAGTATCTGAATTAATTAATCCAATCTGCGGGAGTGGGACGAGCAGCTGGTCAATGACCTATTTTGGCATCAAGATGCTGAATTAATCCTTGAGATTCCAATAAATGAGACTGAAAATGATTGGCTAGCTTGGCATTATGATGCTAAAGGTGTTTTCTCAGTCAAATCTGCATATAAGCTGGCTGTTCAAAGACGTGACTACTTGCTGGGAAGGGATTCATCTACATCTTCTTCGGATCTCACAACTCAAGGATTTCAATGGTCCAAAATCTGGCAACCAAAAATTCCTAGCAAAGTGAAAATGTTCTTGTGGCGTTTTGCCCATAATAGCTTGCCGTTAGAAGAAACCTTGCCGAAGAGGTATCAAGATAGATACTACATGTCCTGTGTGTTACAGATTTGATGAAGATTGGGGACACCTGTTTTTCAAGTGCAAAAGGGTGAGGGAGTCTTTGGAGGGCTATGAATTTAGAGCAAATAAGAATTGGCATGGAAGAATGTCAATCAGGGAAAGAAGTTTTGGATAAAATATGGACTCTTGAAACAAAATTGCAATCCAGGATATGTGTATTATTGTGGAGATGGTGGTCAGCCCGTAATAAGGCTAATATAGGTGAGAAAATGCCTACCAGTGCTGACATCTGTAGCTCGACTGAATATTTTTTAAAGGAATTTGATAAGCTGATTGATTCAAATAAAAAGAGTAACAAGAAAAAGAATCAGTGCTGGAAAGCTCCACCAACTGATTACTACAAGATTAACTGTGATGCTTCCTTCTGTCCTAAATCTAAAAAAGGAGGGTGGGGATCCTTAGTACGTGATTGTAAAGGGGATTTCTTAGAGGGAGCTGCTAGTAATCTCAAAAGAATATCTGACCCTTTACATGGTGAAGCCTTGGCAGCTCTCTGGAGTCTACGGCGTGCATCTGAACTTGGTATGCCGAAAGTCATCTTGGAGACAGATGCAACACTACTGGTAGTGGCTCTTCAATCCAGTGAAATGGACCGACATCCCCTTGGTGCTCTGTTTATGAAGATTCGAGATCTCATGCACTCAGATTTTATTCATTGTAAGATTTCTTCATGTCCTAGAAGTTGTAATAGGGTGGCTGACTGTTTAGCAGCATATGGTGCTTGTAATCTATTATCTGATTCTCAGGAGTTTATGAGTCATGTACCGAACTTTGTAGAACATTTGGTCTCCATGGACAAGCTTGGAGCCATTTGTGAATGTTAATGGAATGTTGGATTTTCAAAAAAAAAAAAAAAAAAAAAAAACACAAGCTCAGACAAGCACAAGTGACCGAGAGGAGCAAAAGATTACACCATAGAACAGCTATTATATAAGCACACACGGATGAAGCTAACAAGAACAGGAAAAAAATCATTGGTATCACCAGATGTGCAAACCAAAAATTTGGAATCAACAGATAGTACTCTCCCATTCACGGTTTTAGAATTTCAGACGACATTTCTAGTGTCCAACAGTGACGGAACCAAAGATTTTGATTAAGGCGGGCCGGACAAATGTGATCACATTTTTTAGTATGGTAAAATATACATAGTATTATGTTACAATAACTTTATTAAAAAATTATTATATTAGTGATTTTGACTAAGGGGGGCTGGACAAATGTGATCACATTTTTTATTGTGGTGAAATATACATATAATAGTTGCACTATATTGAACCGAAATCATAAACACAAATCAGTAAAAGTTGACATTTTTTGTACTATAAAATTGAAATATGTACATACTTATTAAGAAATCTACCGAGCTTGCGGGGGGGGGGGGTGGGGGGGGGGGGGGGGGGGTGGGGGGGCATGGCCCCCTGTTGGCCACCCCCTGGTTCCATCTATGTTGTCCAAGTGCTCACATTCTGCGTTAGGCTACAAACAAATTTATTGCCCGATAGATATGACAAATTTAATGTCAAGGGAACACTTGTCAAAAAAAATGTCAAGGGAACTAGCGTGGAGCACACCTGGCCAGTGGCGTTGGCTTAAGGCCACGAGCCGTCCACCCAGGTTGATGGACTCGAATTTCTAAATTTCCACTATAAAAATCCCCTCACTGGCCCCATGTGCCAAATCACTGGTATTAAAGTAGACAACCCAGTCTCACGGATTACGGCTCCCAGTGTCAGGGCGGGGCCATGGTCCAAGGATTTTCTCGGCCTGTGTGAGAAGGCTTCGTTCTATTACAAAGCCCGGGGGCGGCTTAACCCCTGCAGGTCAAGGGTTTTTTTTTTTTCAAAATTACTGTCAAAAACTCAAAATAGTTTATGTCTACTCCCTCCGTCCCACAAATAATTATACTTCTTTAACTTTTACAATTCTTGTTTGACCATTCGTTTTATTCAAAAAGTTTATGTAAATAATTAAATGAACAAATCATTATGAAAATACCTCTAACGATGAATTAAGTCATAACAAGATAAATAATATTTATTAAATTTTTTTAAATAAGACGAACAGTCAAACAAGAATCATGAAAGTTAAAGATGTGCAATTATTTGTGGGACAGAGGGAGTACACACAGCCTCAGGGGGTAAAGGACTAAAGGCAGCGCGTGTAAGTGGGATTTGGGAGTGGATAAATACCTCTGCCATGCTGACATGGCACACAGCAAGCATACCACATTTTCACACACAAAGCACTGGATGTTACCCGTTGAACGGAGCTAGATGTTAGCAGGCTGCAGGCACCATGAACATGCCTTTAAACCATCTTCCAAACAGTTATTAGAATCTGTTTCACTACCCTTGTATTTGTTTCTACTAGCAGACACTACCCTTGAGTTTTACACTTTTATAGCAGACAACACATCTGAACATAGAATACGTCTACCAAGTTCAATTCTTTGGCATTCTTTGGTGCACACCCTGGAAAGGCTCCATACGCTTTTCCTTTGATTCCTTATCACCAAGAGGTCAAGCCGTAAAGGTGCTTCGAGCAACGTGAAAAGTGAGAAGAGTTAACATTCGCAATACAGTACTGATCGGGGTTACTTCCACATTACATACCTAGGTAGTACTAGTAAATTGGGTTGTCATTGACATCTAGACATTCAAAACAAACGCTAAAGATGCCGCTGGAAAATACAGCAGAAAGATAGCATATATAGGACATGCTGCATCTGGAAGGGACTAGCTAGAGGCCAGAAGCAAACAACGCTGAGATTAGATTCTTCAAGCTTTGGTAAGCACGATGGTAGTCTTCAGTAGGTTCCTCCAAATGCCGGACAAAAGGCCAAACAGCTGGTGGACATCGTCTTCTTTATGCTTGATTTCAGTCAACTTCAAGTTTGGACACTGGAAGGTTAGTGCTTCCTGACATTTTACAGATATCCTCTTTGGATGTTCAGTTTTTTTCCTTTTCTTGGAACCTTCTGGAAGCTTTTGACAGTAAACAGTGTTTATGCAAGAAGATTAGTAATAAGTAAGACTATGGAACATGATAGACCAAGAAAATGAAATATACCTTGCAGTATTGCAGACTAAGCTTCTCCAAACTAGGGGCATTGTTCAGAAAGTGTCCAAGTAGCTGGAAGTCGTCACTCAAATCATAACCATCTTTCTTTTTTTTTTTTTTTTTTTTTTTTTTTTTTTTTTTGCGAATACTCAAATCATAACCATCAAACAGCAAGCTCCTAAGATTAGGAAATGTTGGGAAAGTATCTGATCCCTCATGAAGTATCGACTGCAACACATGAATAAGAAACATCACAATTTATCCTCCTTTTCAGGAACTGAGTTAATCTTCTTGATTGGCATAGCAGTGTATCAATTATCACATCGTTTCATTTGTACCACATGCACATGTTGATTGTTAGTGCAGCAAGCGAGCATTATACTAGTTCCCTTCAATAATCAACTCTACAGAAACTAATATATGTACCATGCACAGTTTAGGAATCTATGTTGCTCAACTGTTCAAGAGAATCATCAAATTTCAAATAATGCCACAAGACTAACAGAAGATTGAGAAACATACCGTTTGTGGACCAGATAGTTCTAACTTTTTCACATTAGTTATGCTGGAAAGAAGCTTGCATGGTTTTCTGCGATGTACTTTTAGCCGGCTGTCATGATTCAAACATTTCGTTGAGTTTGCCACAAACGGCATCACATTCACCAAAATACCACCCCAGTTGCATTCGACATTAATGACCAGGTAAAAAGAAACAAGATCTGGGGCTGTGACAGTCAGTACGTTCCCACAGCAATAACAATCATCAACTATTAAGTTCTTCAGAGTGCAGGATGTGATTCCTGGAATAAAAAGGAAACATCTTTCAAGTTTCAAATCCTCCAGTAAAGGATAGCCAGAAGGAAGCAGCTGCGCGAAACCCTTATCCAAAGTAAGCGCAACAAGATGCAACCTTTTGAGGCGACAAGCATTGGAACCCAAATGAGGTAATTTTTTTTTTCACAAACCACTGGAAGACCTATATATCTCCACCACTGCAGGGAAGCACTTCATTCCACGTCGAATCCAGCGCTCGACGACCTTAGAGTCATAGGTGTGTCATGTGTGTGACATGAAACCGGAACATATCCAATGATGAAGCACGGTGAAACATCAAGAAGTTGTTCACAAATTCCTCAAACTGATCTGCTTTCTTGGGCCCTGACACTGTCAAGTCAAACTCCTGTTGATCTATGTTGAGACATGGCATGCTGCACCAGAGGTGCTCCCACCTGCGTGACAGAACGCAGGTCTGCACGGCCTGCCGCACAGGGAGGAAGAGGAAAGACATGATGGAATGAATGAGTTCATCTGGCAATGAGCTTAACCGGTCTCCTGGAGCCACAGCAATGTTTCTGGAGCTCCCCATAGGAAGCGTTTGGGCCATCAGCACTGCATTACAACAATACACTGCAGAAACAAACCAATAAATTATCAGTTCTTAGCTGAAAACGCTTATAACCATAGAAAGTAGAGGAAGCACACGGGTGGAGTGGGGCAAGCACATCAACACCCAACAGACTGAAGTTGTTTGATCTAAGGTCTCCCAACCATAGGTCTATAGGTAGAAAATTGATGCCATAATTTGGCATTACGCCGCACTACCTCCCAAATCCGAGTACAAATTGCGTTTTAGGGGAATGATGATGAGAAGGGGGTGCGCCCAAAATCCAACACAGCTAAACTACAGCAAAGCTTGAGCAGTGCCCACTCTTGCTCGCTACCGTCTCCACGGAGGTCGAGACATCATCGGGGAATTCGATGGAAAGCCCGCACACTAAAACCAAACCCTAGCCTTCGCCATCGACGGTGGAAGGGTCTCCCATGAGACGTGAGGCGATTGCATAACAAAGGCAGCCTAAGGAGGAGCTTGTCAGCGACGAGATTTCGTACCTTTCTTTCAATTCCTGAAGTACTGAAATCTCACTAAACCAGACGGGCAAAGCTTTATACAAAATATTTACATGTAATATCTGACAAAAAAGTTAAAATTGTGATGAAGGGTCCAATATATGTCCATGAAGATTACTGAGCCAGACACCTCTTCCTTAGTGACAAAGAAGAAAGGGTGGTCGGTAACAAAGTGCTCTCCTGGTAAGAGCTTGCCCAAGCCCATTATCACAGAAGTTTCTTCAATCCCGTTACCATTAACCTCCAAAATTGCTTTATGTAGTATGTCAGATAGATACAGTGGACTTCTGGATTCATGTTCCTTGACCATATCAATGAAATCTGCATCATTGAGGAATGGTAATTCTAGGCCCATTTATTTCAGAAACTCCTTCATATCGACCTGGAACGATAATGTGAACTTGGGAACCCTGAGATCCACATGTTGCTTCTCAGTTTGCAAATGTTTTTTTTAGATAAAAGACCCGAAGGCCCTGCTTTGATTGAAAGCAAAAGTATGTTTGTGCTGGCAGACCAGCAGATACATCAATACGCGCCAAGAAATGAGACCCGAAGGCTCAACCCCTTAACCAGAAGGAACGCCTACTACAGGAAAACTCCAGAAGTTTTACAACTCCAACGAAACGAAAACAACTAATTCGACAACTACTGATCACTCCTCTTTTTTGGTATTAGCTCCCCGCAGCTTCCCACCACAAGGGATGGAACTGAGTTCAACTGTTCTTCATTTCTTTCCTTTTTCTTCCGACATCTTCATCTTCTAGTCTTCTGGATCACCTTCACGCCATCACCTTTGGCCGTTTTGGGCCAAAAAGCTTGCCAGTCTTGTCGTCGTCCTCGACACCCACTCTCTTTCCTTGTCGCGCAGTCAGTTTGCAAATGTTGTTGTAAGAATGATGATTCTGCAAAAAAAAATCTTAGTCAATTCAAGCAAGCCATCTGAGCATCAGGTAGGAAGATGTGCATGGAGAACTGAAAACAGCATTGCACTGAACTGCAAACAGAAGAGAATTTTAACAGAACTGCACAGTACAGTAAACTTGAGGTAGTATATATATATATATATATACTGTAGTTATAGGCGTAGTATCAAAAACATATAAGAAGTCAGCACTACACAAGGTACTGATCGGTTTATCGTCTAGGAAGAGCCTTTTGACAGTAAACGAGATTGTAGTTGCTATGAAGATAATAAATAGACATAAAGATGGACAAACCTAGCAAATGCAACACCATAAAATTGGGCTCGCAATTGGATACTCATGTACCAGATCAAACGGTGAGAACCATCCACATCTCCATCCTTTACGCACCTGTCCATCATCACATTCCACCTGATGCAGTCTCGCTCCGCCATTCTGTCAAACACGTCGCAGGCATCCCTGAGGAGCCTAGCGTAAGTATACATCTTAACGAACATGCTCACAAGGGTTCTAAAGCATGTACGGCGTTCTAAAGCATGTAATACAGCAGAATAAACCTGCAACGCGCGGTAAGTGTTCATATATAGGTTCAGAAACGTTACTGTTGCATTCCTTCCGTCAGTTGGTCCAACCTTCAGGCCGCCGGGCGAGCACGAGGGGCCTGGGCTCGGGCACCGGCTTCCCGCCTGGCCGTCGCCGCTCCAGATGGCCACGGGCGAGCTGGCCGGCCGCCGCTGCCACTACCACGGGGACAGGCGCGGAGGTGGCAACTTGAGAATAGAAGAGGAGAGAGAAAATGAAACATGGATTATGGTTAGAGTATTGGGTGGGTTTTTGGATGTATTTAGATGATAAGATTTTAAAAATATAAAAATTTTGAATGATAGAGGACATTTTGAAAATTTTGAATTCTATGGGCCGATATTTTTCCCCTGGTTGGACCGGAGCGGTCTTTTTAAACATCAGGTATCATTTTTCAATTTCGTATTACCTGATCCGAGAAAATCAGATAAACTTCTGGCCTTCGTCGCCTAGTTTCCAATTCCAGTACATCCGGCAAGTGATATGCGCATTTTATGGTCCATCAAATGTACAACACGTCCTTTTACGTTCCCAGCATAGCTTAACACCCTTTCCCTTTTCTTTTCCTTTTTACCTTTTCTTTCGCTTTTTGTTCTCCCTTTCCTTATATATTTATTTATTATTGCATTAGGTTGGTTTTGTGTAACCTGGAATCATTGTTTACTGATCTATAGGTCTTTTTGTATTACATATGAAAATTCTAGGTCTTCTTCTTTATTAATTGCGATCCGTCAAACAAGTTTTTCAATTCCTAGCTGTCACGTTATTGTGTGAATAGGTTGTTCTCTGCGTGTGGACAGTGGACGCGTACACGTCCCATTCCGTTTCTTTCTAGAGCAGTGGAGCGCCAGCGGACAACGTGAATCGAGAGAGACATCTCACATCTCAGTGTTTCTCTGCGTCTTCCTTCAGGTTCCAGCCTCTCACACTTTCGGGGTTGGCCCCCAAAGCGCCGTCGTCTAGCTTCCAGCCCGCAGCTCCCCAGCCCACGCTTCTGTAGCTTTCGCACGTCCGTGTCGAATCGAAACAGCCACATGTGTGATCTAAATATCTGGGGGAGAGAATCCGCTTGCTGCTCGTGAAGCAAGTTGTTAAACCATGTAATGCTTCGTAGTTTTGAGAGGAGGGGTGAGGCTTTTTCTTTCTTCCTCTTGGTAACTTTCGTTACCGGGTGGTTTGTTGTGTGCTTTGTTCTTGGGGTTGGACTTTTCTCTGCTTAATGAAAAACGCGTCCAAGGGTGGGCGTGCTTGAGAAAAAAAAAAACCATGACACTAGTGCAGGACTTCGACAGCTTCACCTTCAGTGCATCAAAACTGCCAACAAGACGATGGCAAATCGAGATTGACAGAAGATGGATCTCAGCAGGGTTCAGATTCAGATACACAATACAGTAATGTTGTTTTGACTGGCTTAGCTGTCCTAGCAATTTCGGTGATGATGATGGATCAACCGTTAACCGTAACTCTTGACCATATTCTGAATCCTTATCTAATGGATTGTAAATATAGGGAACTAGTTCTCATTGTCAGTTTGGAATACAAAATACTATGAAAAGGACATCTTTCATTTATCTGGGAGCAGCTCTGTTCGTACCACAGGAATTACAGTGCTAGTAATCTCAATCATTTACAAAACGAATCATCTATATTCTTGATCAACATGAAACCAAGCACCAAGCAGGAAACACTGTAATATATAGACTCACTCTGCTAATGGAACTAAGCAATAACCCGAAAGTTTTATCAATGCTTTCAAAGCTGTAACAAACTTCTCATGTCTTGAGAATTCTGAATGAAGAGCTCAACAACGAATCAAGAGCACCTGAAGATAGATGCATCAACAGTTTTAAGTTATCAGAAGCAGCTATGTAACTCTGTTATTTATAATCGGCATAGTTTTGCTAATGATTTTCCATATTCACAAGCCATCCAAGATCAACACAAAGATGAAAGTACCCAATGAATGTTACAATCTCTGCCGGTTAATTATTGAAGAACCAGAATTCTTGACAAACTATGAATAGTACACTGATGTTTATATACATCACAAAACAAGAAACCATAGAATAGAATAGTTCTAGTTCGAGTGAGACCTCCTAGGCACAAGGCGCGGGCGCAGCGGATTCTTCATGACGACAGTGAACTGGTTCTTCTCTGCGAAGTCCACCTCGTGGCCGGGCGCCTCCTTCCACTCGTACTCCAGCACCATGTTGGCAACGAAGAACTCCAGGTGCAGCATGGCGATGCCAAGTCCCGCGCAGATCCTCCGGCCCACGCCGAACGGCATCATCCTGATCCCCTTGGTGCCCGTCACGTCCACGCCCTCGCCGTCGCCGCCTGGGAGGAACCGCTCCGGCGAGAACTCCATCGCGTTCTTCCACTCCCGCTCGTCCCGGCCCATCTCGGCCACCATGAAGTTCACCGTCGTGCCCTTGGGGATCAGGTAGCCGCCGATCTCCATGTCCTCCGCCGCCGTGTGCGGCAGCACGAAGTGGCCCGGCGGGTGCTTCCGGAGGCCCTCGAGGATCACCGCCTTGAGGTACGGCATCTTGTGGACGTCCTCCTCCGAGACCCCTTCCTTGTCGTCGCCGGTGGCGGCCTTGACCTCGCTGTAGAGCTTCTCCTGTATGGCTGGGTTTTTGACGAGCTCGGCCATGATCCACTGCAGCCCCGTGGACGTGGTGTCCGTACCGGCGTCGAGGAACTCGGAGCACAGGAGGATGATCTCATCGTCGGTGAGCGGGCGATCGCCGTCCTCGTGGAGCTTGATGTCGAGCAGCGTGTCCACGTACGAGTGCTCGAACGTGGTTTCCCTCTTCGGCTCGCCGCCTCCCCGCTTCTTGTACTCCCGGCGCGCGTCGATGAGCGGAAGGAAGAGCTCCTTGACGCGCCGCCGCAGCGCGCGCGCCTTATCGAGCCGCGCGCGGAAGAGGTGCTGGGTGACGGCCGGGAAGAAGGCGAACACCTGCATGTTCCTGGAGCGGTAGATGAGCGCCTCCCGCTGCGCGGATGCGATGGCGCGCACCGCGGGCTCGTCGAGGCGCTCGCCGAAGCACATGAGCACGAGGAGGCAGAACATGGCGTACTGGAACGTCTCCACGACGCGGGGCGGCGACGCGGCGTCGGGCCCGCCGGTCTCCCCGAGCTTCTCGACGAGCACGCGGCGCACCCACGCGCGCGCGGGGGCGAAGAGCTTCACGCGCGACGGGTGCAGCGTCTCGGCGACGAGGTTGCGGCGCAGGAGGCGCCACACGGGCCCGTAGCTGGCGCGGGTGATGGTGTTGTCGTTCTCGCCGAGGAACTTCACGGACGCGAGCGCGGGGCGGTCCGCCAGCGCCGCGCCGCGGTCGACGAGCGCCTCGTGCGCGACGCGGCGGTCGGCCACGAAGACGGAGCGGCGGGACCCGATGCGGAGCGCCACGACGGGGCCGTAGCGGGCGAAGAGGCGCCGCAGCAGGGGCTCGATGTCGGCGACCGAGTTGGTGAGCCACACCACGCTGCCGAGCAGCAGCAGCGTCGGCGGGCCCGGGGGCAGGCGGCGCCTGGCGCCCCGCGCGCGGAGCAGGAGGAGGAGCGCGGCGGGGACGAGGAGGAGGAGCGCGCCGAGGAAGAGCCGCGTCGCGTCCATTGGTGGTGGGTTCATTTGCGTCGCGTCGGCCATTGGTCGGGTTCGGATCAGAGTGTAACCGGCGGCCGGTGTTGGAGACGGGGGTGGCCGGGATGGGTGGATGGAGGCGGATTGCAGTTGGAGGTGGGGATTTTATACGAAAATTGGGGAGTGTTCCACGTGGGTGGTGATTTAGCGGTGCCTTGGGGAATGGGAGTGACTAGTCAGCCAAGAGATCGGAACGGCAACGGATTCTCGTTCCTTCGTCTCCAAGAGGTTGCAAGTACAGAATTGGGGGCCATTTTTTTGGATCACAAGCATCGCTGACGTCAGGTATGATGGATGGATAAATTATTTTCATATTTATTTATCCGTAGTATGGACAGGTAGAAGCTTCCATAGCTGATACGAGTAGCTCTACGTACTGTACTGTACCATTGTTCGACGATGGGCCCGTTGCTTGTTTGATATGAAATTCGAGCATCATCTTCACGCCGTGTGTGTGTGGAGTTTCGTGGCAATTGTCATGTACCGAGTACACTATATACAAAGGTAGTTGTCGATGAAAACATCAGTTCATTGGTTGGAGGGTGAGATTTTTTTTTTAACTCCTCTAGAGTCGGTCATGGAAAGGTGTAGACTAGAGTTGTGTATTAACGCACTGTTTGATTCCATTTTTACTAATAGTTACGTATTAGCTAGAGATTGCTTACATATATATCTATCTAATGAAAAATGTTACTTAGATAACTATTAACTGTTATTATATGATTTGGTCCAACTAGTGTGATAGTTAATATCTGCAGGTCCATCTAGCAACTAACTATTATTCTATTATTAGTTGCATATGTTTGGATCCAAAGGAGATAATTGTTGGATCCCTTAGATGCTAAAAATTATCTAGCCAATATGCCACAACTAATATTAGTTCATATTATCAAGTTTGTTCCAACTAGTGAAAAAGTTGTTAGTTGAATACTCAGCTAACAATTATCTAAACTATTTGGATCCAAGAAGATAATTATTAGCAGCTAACTATTGTTGCTTTGGACCCAGGCTTAGCCATTATCTAGGCTAAATGATCATTTGAAAGGTTAAAATGACTATTTATAAACAAGACAAAACACAAAGGGTGTATCTTATCTTATATTATTCAAACTAGCTAAATGATTGTTTAGACAAGTGGTGCATAACGTAGTATTGCATAAATAAGAACACATTGTTACTATCAGGGGCGGGTTTGGGCCTAAGGCTAGTAGGCGTGGCCCAAATCCCCCTTACAGTTTTCTAGCCCGGCCCTAGGTGTTGCCAAATATTTTAACTGTTGCCCCAACCAACAAGGAAGAGAGAGAGCCGGAGCCAATAGAGCAGGGCCGTCCCCCTCAAAAAAAAAAAAAAAAAAAAAGAGAGCGGGGCCGTGGCGTCCGTCCTGAGATCCGTACACGACTCACCGACTACCCTTCCTACTTCTGTTCTCTCGGACTCCAATTCTCGACTCCCCGTCTCATAAATAAAAACGTTTTTGACTTCAACACTTCCTATTTGACCATTCGTCTTATTTAAATTTTTTATGCAAATAACAAAATAAATAAATTATTATAAAAATATCTCTAATAATAAAGTATTGTAAGTCATAACAAAATAAATATTATTTTTTAAATTTAATTGAATAAAATGAACAATCAAACAAGAAACATCAAAGTCAAAAACGTTCAATTATTTATGGGACGGAGGCGGTAGTCTGCAAACTCTAGGGCGCCATCCCGGATCCCGCCAATTGTCGACGCTGCTAGGTGCTAGCCGCTGCATTGGCAGCGCGTGGCCGTGTGGGCAGCCAAAGCGCGCCGTAGAGGCAGCAGGCAGGTAACACTACAGCAGCCTAAAGGGAGCAGATCGCAGCCCGCAGTAGATGATCACTCTTTGTTATTCATGTTGAGTTTGCCCTTTGCCTCTGTATGCTACTTGCCTTGCCGATTGCAATAGAGGAGGGCCGACTAATGACCTCTCTCTCCCAATCTAAAATGTTCCATGGATGATTAATTAATGATGTCACAATTTGTAGTTTGTTGAGATGCTTTGCTAAAAATCCTACTCAACAATGAGCAAGATGTCCATGTAAGCATTATCATTTTTTAAGGATTGAAGTCTCGTATGAAAAAGATATATACATTTATGAGCTAGTTTCGTTACTTATTCCTTTTGTTAGACCTGATGTGGACAGTATATACGTTTTGATAATGGCCCTAGGCGTCAAAATTGACATTTGTGAGTGATGAGTGGTTATTAACAGGATAATCATCATTAGTTAAGTGTGTATATGTGGTGGGGGTTGGGGGTTGGAGGATGGGGGCGGGGGAGCACTAATAACTATGGCGTGAGTTAGTGTGTGTAGCATGTCTCTTCGCCTATGTTATGCATGCATTGAGCATGTCGTGACGGTTGCGGCAATCAAGAAGATCAGTGAAGAGTCTATCCGGAATGGATCCGGAGGCGATGGAAAAAGGAATCCTAGATAGAAAAAAGATTTAAAAAGACATCCTCCTCTCCATCAAGAGTGATGAACTTGGTTCTCATACAACACAAAAAACAATTAACCAAACTTGCATGATGTTGAGCAAAGGCTTGGGCAGAGGGACTGGGTCGAAGGATGGATCAATGGGTGGGTAATACTTGGACACGTCAACAAGCAAGTGTACATGTGAGAATGGAGTTGACCAAAATCAAGTAATTAGTGATAGTCAGTTGAGGAAACACATCGACATTGAGGAAACACATCGACATTGAGGAGTTGTAGAAGCTACTAAGTTCTAGTGGGTTTGGCGGTTTCAGCCTTAACAGCACAAGCGACATGTGTGTTGTGTTTGAGCCTCAAAACCTGAGGAGGATTCCGGGTAACGCATGACGACATCTCTAAGTTAGTGTCTAGGCTAAGTGAAGGAGACAATGATTCATGGTCATCGGGTGCATTTTTATGTACGATGGAACATCTCTCCTCTAAATGGGTTAGTACTTAGTAGGTTTATTATTAGCTTATATGGGTAGTTTGGGGGTATGTCCAAGCGCTTGTAAATAAGGTAGATGGCAGGTGTTAGAGTAAGTCTTGCAACCCTGTTCTTGTTATCTTGGTTGTGTAGTGCTTTGTTCAGAGTAGAGGGGCTAGATTCATCACTTCTGGCTCTTGGTTTTCATCCTTTTAGAGGTAGGATGATGGGTTGAGGCTGGACCTAGCTGTCTTTTTCTAGAGTATTTGTTGTGAATCTTCTGTTCTTGAAAATTTGATCTTGGCAGTATGGCTACGATTTTTGTTGAGATATTTGGGGAAAATCTGTGCCATGACATGTGAGGATTTGCTCTAATCTTCCTTGTATAGAATCCCCCCATGAACACCTTGATTTGTCGAGTTTTCTCTAAAATCTCCACATTTCTAGCTTCTTTTGTTCTTGCTGAAATTCGTGATCAAATCTTAATTTGTTTGTCTATGAGTTAGTCATTGAGATGGGTTACTCTTATGATGTCACGAGATTACTATCTAAATTTCATCCCGATTCAATTCCTCTTGAACAAGTTTTTTTTTCGAGACCGCGACTTCACGTGTTTTTCATTAAGCAGAAGAGTCGATGGAACGGCAAAGTAACCGATACTCTTAAACAAGGTTTGAATCGGTTTTCAATTTGGAACCAAGTCTGAAAGTCCAACTGCACAAGATTTTTTTCTTTCAAAGACCAGATAGATCCATTGTCTAATATAGTGCCAAGAATCAAAGCCCTCTGAGTCTAAGACCTAGATTGCATCAATCAAGGATGTTCTGCTCCAAGAATTGGGAGAAAATCCCAATATAAGAATTGAAGCAACCATTGTTTATATTTTGCAAGTAAAAGTGGGCAGTGCGATCTTAAGCATGTTTCTAAGCCTTCTGCTACTGACGGATGCCAGAAGCCAGAAGCCAGAAGCTAAGGACTAGGAAATCGAAGAGGCAGAGCGTGGTGACGGGCCATTAATCATCATTCAAACAAGTTGTTCTGGGCACCAGCTGCGCGCGGAGCGGTTTCTTCATCACGGTGGTGAACTCGCGCGTCTCAGCGAAATCCACCTCGTGGCCGGGCACCTCTTTCCATTCGAATTCCCTGACCAAGTTGGCCACGAAGTACTCCAAGTGAAGCATGGCGATGCCGAGCCCGGCGCAAATTCGCCGCCCGGCGCCGAAGGGCATCATCTTGATCTCCCTGCTGCCAGTCACGTCCACGCCCTCACCGTCGCCGCCTGCCAGGAACCGCTCCGGCACGAACTCCTTGGACCTGTCCCACTCCCGCTCGTCCCAGCCCATCTCTGCCACCGTGAAGTTCACCGAAGCGCCCTTGGGGATCAGGTACCCGCCGACCTCCATGTCCTCCGCCGCCTTGTGCATCAGCACGAAGTGTGCAGGAGGGTGCCGACGCAGTCCCTCGAGGACGACGGCCTTGAGGTACGGCATCTTGTGCGTGTCCTCCTCGGTGACCTCGCCTTGCTTGTCGCCGCACGTCGCCTTGATCTCGCCGTAGAGCTTCTCCTGTGCGTCCGGGTTCTTGACCAGCTCGGCCATGATCCACTGCAGCGCCGTGGACGTCGTGTCGGTGCCGGCCGTGAGGAACTCGGAGCATAGGAGGATGATCTCATCGTCCGTGAGCGGGCGATCGCCGTCCTCGTGAAGCTTGATGTCGAGCAGCGTGTCCACGTACGAGTGCTCGAACGTCGTCGTCTCCTCTTCTGGCGCCACCGCTGCAGCACCACTACCTTGGTTCTTGAGCTGCTGCTGCTGCTTGCGCACTCGGCGCGCGTCGATCAGCGGCGCGAACAGCTCCTTCTGCCGCTGTCGGGCGGCGAGCCCCGTCTGGAGGCGGCCGCGGAAGAGGATCCTGGTCAGCGCCGGCCAGAACGCGAACACGCTCGTGTTCTTGGCAACGAACATGAGCCAACCATACTGTGCGTCCGCGATGGCGCGCACCGCGGGCTCGTCCAGCCGCTCGCCGAAGCACATGAGCACGAGGAGGCAGAACATGGCGTACCGGAACGCCTCCATCACGGGGGGCGGCGCCTGGGCTCTCGCATGTGCCTCCTCGGCCTCCCGCGCGAGCTTCTCCGCGAGCACGCGGCGCACCCACGCGCGCGCCGGCGCGAACAGCTTCACCCGCGCCGGGTGCAGCGTCTCGGCGACGAGGTTGCGGCGCAGCAGGCGCCACACGGGCCCGTAGCTTGCCCGCGAGATGGTGTTGCCGCTCTCCCCCAGGAGCGCGCGCGTGACCTCGGGGCGGTCGGCGAGCGCGGCCCCGCTCTCGACCAGCGCCGCGTGCGCGACGCGGCGGTCGGCGATGAAGATCGACAGGGTCGACCCTGTCCGCAGGGACACGACGGGGCCGTAGCGCGCGACGAGGCGCCGGAGCAGCGCCTCCACGTCGGACGAGTGGCGCCTCAGCAGCAGCAGGTTGCCGAGGAGCGGCAGACCCGGTGGGCCCGGCGGGAGCCGGGCGCCGTTCTTGCCCTTGCGGGGGCCGTGTCGCTTTCCAAGCAGGACGGCGACGAGGGGCAGGAGGAGGAGGGCGGCGAGGACTAGGATCTGTGTCGCCATGGGTCTTCTTGCTCTGCTTTGCCTCGTTGGTCTAATCTGTAGTCTATACCGAGTTGGAGAGCAGGGGAAACTTCACTCTCACAGTGTCTATCGAGTCATCAACGTCATGGCTGATGGAAATTGATAGGCATTTTTTCGTGAACGAGGGACAATCTGCACCAAAACATGATAGCGCTGGAAATGATTATTTTGGCATTTTTTCTTGAACGACTACAGGAGACGGCACCGGCATGAAATCTGCACCAACATAGCGTTGTGAACAATGAGCAGTCCCCTTTTCAAAGATAAATAAATATAAATAAAATAGCAGTCCGATGCATAGATCACGGATCATGTACCACCGAGAATCTCTCACAGGAATAATTTAGTGATATTATGTTGGGCAGAGGGACCTTTGACAGAGCCGTTCATCAGTCAACTGCTATAGAGCATGCTAATCACATTTCGCAGCAACCACTAAAGGCAGTTCGATTCTGGCAAAAATCGCACGCAGTCCTCCTTGTTTCCGGCAACATCGTACGCATTCCTCCTTGTGCAAACAGTGGGTACAATGAAAAGGAAAGACAGCGACGATCACTCCCTCGATACTTCAGAGATTCAGATTAAAAATAGTGTACTGAAAATAGTTCTCCTATCACATTAATTTTTCCCATTCGGTCAAAAAACATTAATTTTTCCCCAGCCAATAGTGGAGACTAGTCCAGGGCAAGATTATGAAGAAATTGTCTTCACGTTGACGGCACTAGCAAATTGTGGAAGACTTTCGGTTCCATGTCTGAAACTCTGAATGCAGATTTGCAAGGACGGGGCAAACTATCCTGGTCCAGGAACAACAATTCCTAGCCCATAGGACCAAATCCAACACATCATTTTCGGTTTTTGGTGGGCATATCAGTGCAGGTACAAAGCAAGCTGGGCATATACAACACACTGTTTACTGTACTCGCTGTTGTACTTTCCGCCAACAATACCACACAACAAACTAATGACCAACATTGGACTGTCAAAAAAAAAGACCAACATTGAAGCACTAGTCACCAAAATTTGCACAAAATAACGCACAAAGCTGCAGATGTCACCAAAATTTACAGGGTGCGTGCAGCTGCAGATGTCACCAAAATTTACAGGGTGCGTGCAGCTCGGCTCAGTCCAAGAAACGGGTTCAAATCACACCAAAAACTTACAGGGTGCAAGAGCTCGGTTCAGTCCAGTGTTTGGTTGAATATCATACAGAGGAAGAGCATGAGCGAGAGAAACTGAGCAATCAAACTCCTCCCACAGGAACAAAGCCATCATATTCAAAAAAGTAGGGAGCAGGTCAAACAAGGCACCAGCATGTACATAGAAAGTTGTACATACCAGTTTAAGCTATCAACAGAGAGACAAGGATCAACATTTTGCAACTCATTTTCATCTCCATTACCAGCACACATGAGTTTACATACAGTTGATCTACTCTAGATGTTGTACATTCCACCGACACCAACTCAACAACACTCTAGTTCCTACTTAACAAAAGAGGCTAGTTTGACAACAGGATGTACACGTACATAGAAAATTGTACATAGCAGTTTAAGTTATCCAACAGACATACAGGGATCAACATTTTGCAACTCATTTATATCTCCATTACCAGCACACATGAGCATACATACAGTAGTTGCTCTACTCTAGATGTTGCACATTCCACCGACACCAACTTAACAACACTATTTACTCAACAACACTGTTCCTACTTACCAAAAAGGGAAGCCATACAAGCTTTCGCACAGCACAGATAGGGGCACATGATTATGCACAATGTTTCTGAGACCTGGCCCCGGCTTAGCGTTGGTGGGGCTGAGCAGGGGCCAGAAGTCAGAAGCACCACACATAAGTATTGGCCACTGAGCTGTCTGTACAAGCATTACATGGCACAAACATGAGATAGCATATTAAGACCCGACTTCTGCAGCAACCTTGCCCACGTTTGAAATCCTGAGATTGCAAAGTAGTGCATCACGCCCTGTAAGCACGATCTGGAAGAAGTCACCCACCCGCCTCGAAAGCGAGTCCAACCCCAACTGGAGCCTTTCAGCGCTTTTCGACATGCTGGAGATGCAGTTCAGCAGCTCCTCTCTCCTTTCTAAGCAATTGATCTCAATGCCAACACCAGTCACCTGTTTTGTGTTATCATCTTGGTGTCCTCTGTCACTAGTTTTCTCAGGCACCATCACTTCTTTTGCATGGCCAATAGTCTTGGCATCCTTCTTGATGTCAGCTGCATCCATTCCTCCTTCTGAAGTAATACTTTGCAGCTTGATCACTTCATGCTGACAGCTAGTGTCCTCAGCCATCTTAAGATTATCCACATGGCCTCTTTCCTGGGCTGTAGTATCTGACAGCATCACTTCCTTTGAATGGCCAAAAGCATGATCCAGGCTGGCATTCTCCACTTCAAGCTGAGCAGCACAAGTCAATGCATGCAGCTGTCTAGCACATACCTCAACATCCTCCAGCTCTTTTACAGCTGCAACACTACCTCTGGATAGTTGCCTGCTAAGTTCCCCACTTATGGCCTTATGAAGATCGATGAAGGCCGCAGACCAACCAAATTTCTCAGGGACATCAAACTCCACCAGTGGCTTGAAGCTACCCGACAGAACGGCTACAAGGACGCTGCAGATGAAGACTGTAACGGCCTCGATTCCATACAATGCCCGCATGAGCACTTTCCCCTTAGCAGAATGCTTAACCTTCATCAGGCAAAGGTTCCCAGAAAGCTCCTGCAGCGCTGCCAAGCAGCTATCAAGCCTCAGAGACCTTTCACTTGCCCGCTCGATCCATTCCTTAAGCGACACCTCAGCTTTCTTGAGCTGCTCCTGGGATGGCACGTCGCTCCCAGAGTCCAACACATTCAGGAGATACCGCACAAGCAGCTGCCCCTGATCCAACCGAGAGAGCTCCGAGCTCAGCGCGATGCAGATGTCCAGCAGCTTCACACTGCTGTTCAGGTAGATGTCCACCCACTTCTCGTCCCAGTCTGATAAGGGCAGCTCAAGCTCGGTAATCAGGGTGGCTATGTTGGTGTGCAGCTCCGATAAGCAGTCCACTGCGAGCTTCATCCATGGTAGTGTGAGCACCTCCGAGGTGGCCTCTGGCTTGAGCTTCCTCAAGCTCGAGGCCAGGCCATCCTCGTATGAAGCGAGCAGCTGGGTAAGCTTAGGTGACATGTGGGTTCCTCTTGGGAAAATCATCCTGAAGGGATTCCCCACGGGAAACACGGACCTGTGGCCATCGTGTGGGCGACTCATCTCCTCTGCAATCAAAGCAAGGCCATAGATTAGGAATTTTTTTTTTTGATCAAACAGATTAGGAATTCATGAACACAACCAGACATAAGGAGATCCTTACAGGTAGGAAATAACACGATTGCTACATGGTATTGGTAAATAGACACTACACGTGATGATAATAGTCTGATAGCACTCCTGCACACGCTTCCTATTTTTTCTGGAAGAATATTTCTCGATTCGATTCAGGTGCCTTCACCCAGTGATACTCCCAGCACACTGGACCGCACTACATCATCAATCGCGGTACTCCTGGAAGTCGGCTACAGCGTTTCAGATCCACCGCGTCCGCGCTCATACCCTAAACACGCTAGACTACCAAACAAAAATTGGGGAATATCAGAAACGCCGCCTACAACACACGACGATAGACAGCATCAGAACCGCAGAATCCATTGACACAGGCGCAGAAAACTAACAAATTAGAAGCTACTGCTAACATAGCCCACAGATTTCCATCGAGGCCTCCACAGATTACCCCCAAATTTTGGGCGAAATCAACTGCCCCCGACACCCCAGCAAGCATCAGATCGAGAGTTGAATCGACAGCATGAGTAAAAGGAATCCCCCATACCTGGATTCGGAACGCGCGCGGACTCGATTCGAGGTTGATGGAGAGGGGCGTTTGCGTGGCTGTGTGCGCTTGATGAAGCCTTATTCGCCGTTTGGTGAGGGTGCGACTTGCGATTTTGCGAGAGGACAGGCTGGCTGGTGAAGGGGAGAGAAGGGGAAGGCTAATGTGAACGCTGGAAAGTTCGAGGCGGCCGGCCGTTGGGAGGAGATATTGCTGGTGGGTTGGGCTGGGCCCCAGTGGTAGCGACACGTTGGGCTTCGATTTTTTTTTTCTCGCCGCGGGGGCGCTACTCCCAGTGCCCACTAGGATCTGGGTTGGGTTGGGCGGCAGCTGGACGGCGGGTTACCGTTTGGTCGGCGTGTTTAGGCCCATTGTTTATTGTGTCTCGAGCAGTGGAAAGTCATTTTCTTGCCGTGATTTGGTGACGTGTCCCCGCTTAATTCCACGGCTGATACTTGGTGCCCTAAGACCAGCTGCACTGGCGAACGCAAAAGGAGACGCAAAACGCTTTTGCGTTACGCCAGAGCTGCAGCGGCAGCCTGCATCGCTTCCGCAATGGCTGCGTTCGGGCGCGCAGACGTTACTTTTGCGGGAGTACGGAAGCGAACGGTAAGGACAGCGCGGGGCCTGCTCGAGGAGAGAGAAGGAGGGCCGCCGCCGCACTGGCCAGCGAGAGAAGAGGGCCGCCGCCGGTGCTGCCATGGCCTCCGCCGCCGCCCGAGCTCCAAGATCCACCGGTACGGAGGAGGTTCGACGCCGGCACCGCACGTCCCAGCACCGCGCGGCCCCAGCTCCAAGATCCACCGGTGGGGAGGAGGCCCTCGCATCTCCACGCGCCGCCGCCGGGCCATGTCCTCGAAGGAGCAGCGCCCCGCGGCGAAGGAGCAGCTCACCCGCGGCCGCGCCCATCTCGCCGGCGGCCTCGTCACTCCCCTACCCTGCTCCGCCTCGCCGGCCCATGAGCTCGATGCGCCCATCCATGGTGGCCATCACCGCGCCGGCACGAGCTCCGTGGCCGAGGCGGCTGAGCTCGATGCGCCCGTCGTCCTCCTCCTCATCGCATCGGAGCTCGCCCTCCATGGCCGCGCGGGGAGGAGGACCTCCATGGCCACACGAGGAGGAGGAGCAGCGCTGGGGAGCTCGCCGGGGAGACGCGCTGGAGGCCGGGGAGGAGGCCGCCGGGGAGACGCGCTGGGGGCTCGGAGCTCGCCGGACTCGTCGAGGCGGAGGCGACGAGAGCACGGGCGGAGGCGGAGTCGAGAAGATGAAAGGATAGAGGAGAGAGAATGGAAAGAGATGGTGTCCGGTTGGGGGAAAAAGCAAAAAAAAAAAAAAAACTACTGAACTTGGGTCCCACTGATATTGAGTAAACTCTGAAAATGATTACGAAACATGGAAAGCAGATGTAGCAGTTTAATATTTCTTCAGAGATTTAATATAGAGTTTGATGAGTGCGGGTAGTCTCATCAACCTCCGTTTACAAAGGACCGTTTGAGTTTGGCTCGGTGCACCCAAGTCTAAGATTAGCTCAGGCCCATTTCGCGTACGTTTGGATTGGGCTTCCTTTTCCTTTCAGTATTTGGGTTGGGTCGCGCCAAATGCTGTTTTATGCCGAGCAGGCCTATCCATCACCAGGTAGGTAGCCTGGCCCGTGCAAATCTAGCTTACCGGGCCCGGCCCACCGTATACGGAAATCAGATTTGGCACTGCAAATAGTACATACGGCGTTTTACGACGCATTTGTTCGGTTTGGTTCATCATTATCTCTGCAGACCATTCTGGCATTCCAAAAAAAGAAAAAAAAAGTTTCGATGTCCTGTGTTGGTTGCCAGGTGTACAAAGTGAAGAAATCGATTTCACAATCTGCCTATATCCCCTGCTTGTGGCCAAGCGTGGCCTCTGAACCTGTCAACCTGAGACAACTTGACCACCACAAAGTCCACTGCCCACCGCCATGATCACCGCAGAGCGCAGAGAGCCCACTGTCCGACCAGAGCACGTTCCAATCGATCGCCTGCAATCCGGCGCTGCAGTCTGAGAGTTCTACACGCACCCGCACTCACTTGCTTTCAAACCCGCATGATGACGACGATGATGATCCCGTTGGCCCCGTTCGATCGCCAGCCGGTAACAAATCCTGTGGCTCGCATCAAATCACCACCCCCGCCTGGCCGGCCGGCCGGCGATCTTCCCAAATCCGAGCGATTGATCGAAGCTTCACGATCACGTAGAGTCGTGTAGACTAATAATCAAGCAGCTAGCTAGCCGCCTCACCGGGCGGGGCTAGCTACGAGGCTAGCTGTGCTACGTTCCGGCTCCGGCAGTAGACTCGACCCGCCGTCACGTCGCCCGGCCGCCACGCGTGCGTGCGTACACGCACACAGCAAACTATGCCACGAATGAAGCAGTACAGCTACTACTAGCCTGGTCACTGGTGACCCTGACGCTTGTAGTTGCACAGGTAAGCTAGCTAGGCCGGGGCTGGTGCTGGTGCCTCGTCGTTTCGTGATCGCGGCATCTTGCGCTCTAGCCATGTTCGATCACGCTAGCCGCCGGAGGAGTAACTACGGCGACTGTACAATCTAATCTGAGTGGCGATCTGATCGTTCTTACTCGGCTCCACGAAGGCCGGTCCGGCTCTGAACCTACCGCATCGGAGGCCTCGGCAGCGGCGCGCCCGTGCGGGCAGGTCGCGAGAGACGCGCGCGATGGCGGTTCGAAGGTGAAGGACCGGTAACGGCGACCGGGGGTTGAATGGGGAGTCTTAAAAATTTCTTTTCGAAACTTTCACGTTCTAGGCCCAAACAATCAACCCCAAAATGTGACGCTCAAATCGTAGTGATCACGACCCTAGTAAGAGGGTGGATGTTCCCTAGGAACACAGCGGATCACTACTCAAGTAGCGGAAGAAGCGGAAAGACAATCAGAGCATAAGCGATCGCAAAGCGGAGAAAACTGCACTGTCAGTTCATCGGCGGACTGTCCGAGTTCTCTGTCCGGACTGTCCGGGTCGGACAGTCCACGACTATGGGTCGACTGTCCAGCTGAACTTCCAGAAACACACTTCTTGGAACAACCGCTGGACGAACACTGACTTGCACGCGGACTGTCCGCGCGTGGGCCGGACTATCCGCCTATAATTCCATACCGGCGCGAACAAGCACCGAGAAACTCGACGAAGAACCCGGACCGTCCCGCACACGGTCGGATCGTCCGCGGGTCAAAAGACAGAAACGAACTTTCGGAACAGATTCTCGTACCGCAGAGCAGACAATGTCGGACGTCCGAGCCGGGAGGCCGGATCGTTCGTGGGGTCAGGGCCCGAGAAGTGAAGAGGAAGGTGAGAGCTTGGTACTGTTTCGAGGTTACACGTCGACCGTCCGCGCCGGGGCCGGACTCGTCCGCGAGTCACCTCACCGTAAAGTTCACGAAAGCCACTGCCTTCGGCCTTTCCGCCATCGGATCAAGTTCACATAGAGGCCGGACCGTCCGCGGTTGCAAATACGGCCACGCGCCAAGAAAACGAATTGACTCTCAAGAACACAAGGGCCGGACAGTCCATGAGTCGGGCCGACCGTCCGCGACCCTTAAACCGACCGCCGAAAATCGCCTCCTCCAAGATTCGTCCCAAACTTTCTCAAATCGAAACCTCTTGCAACCAAATTTAGGAATGTTGTTACTTATGCAGTAGGAGAGCCTATCTTCAAAAGATCATTGGCCAATTCGAAGTGAGGAGGGAGAAATCAAGAAGGGGGTGAGAAAAGGGCGTTCTTGGGCAATCGAAAACCAAATCACGTGGATCTTTGATCTCAAGAGGAACTAGCAAGATTCCTTCGGTGGAAACATCACTCTTGTGTCATAGATCGATCCAACGCAAGAAGAATGACTCAAATCAGTCTAGAAACGGAGAAATCACGCGAAGAACAAAGAGGCCCAAAAGTCAACTCGGAAAGAACACAAAATCCATCACAGAGACACAGGCACAGGTGATCTACTCACACAGGAAACAACTGAGACTTGGCGCTCAGCTTGCCAGACACGCTGGTTCAAGTACAAATCAAAGATTAGCAGACCTCTCTCTCACAGCAGCTAAAGGAAGGGAAAAACCTAAAGAAAAATGGAAATGGCAAAGGTGAGGGGGAAGGGAGACCCTCATCCTTTATTTATTGGGAGGGCAAGTCTATTTTACATTCTTTCTTTGCGTTCTTGAATACATGAAGAGCCACACCACTTAGCCAGGGGCATAAGGGTCCAACTCAGCTTCACTTGATTCGACGGCCACCGCGCTCCTCACCGGTAGCCTTGCTTCCAAGCAATCTCCCGATGCCGCCACGTGTCGTCCATCCGCATCGGGACCTCCGTCCCCGGTTTTGAGGCGCAAACTGGGAAACCCGCCGCCGATGGTTTTGAGGCGAAACCACCAAACCCTCCGCGAGTAGCGAGCCCGTACGCGTCCCCGCCGTGTACACTTGCGCTCGTCGATGTCCCAGCTGTCAGCCACCACGGCTAGCCGCCCGGTCCTCAGATCCCTCGATCCAAGCCTCACGTCCGCCCTTCACCGCACCCGGTCCGCCAGCACGACACGCCCTACTTGATCATCACCGACTGTCGACCACCGTCTCCGAGCTCGACACCTGCATACAACACAAGCCAAGAGACACCATTGCTTGACACGAATCCGCGTGCCAACGGTTAGTAAGAACACACACACGCCTTGTGTTGGCATGTTGACAATCACTCATCACACAATGGTCCACACAATGGTTATGATAAAAACTATGTGTCCTCAATCTCCCCCTTGATGAGTGCATTGTCAACACCAACACAAACCAGAGACAACCCATCCAAATGACCAAGAGCCAAAGACAAGCAGACAACGGGTCATTTGCAATGAGCAAAACAAAGTCACAACTTGGTCCCCAAAGACATGGGCAACGGCTCGACGCGACCAAGAAAACCAAAGCTAGCCCTCAAGAAGAGGCAAAAGGCTCAACACCACTAGCAAAGCAAAGAACACCTGAAAACCGGCTAGACCCTCAAGAAGAGGCAACGGCTCAACACATCTACCAAAAACACAAAGCAAAGAACACCCGAAAACCGGCTAGACCCTCAAGAAGAAGCAACGGCTCAACACATCTAGCAAAAACAGCTCAAACCGCAAAGCTCGGAGTGCAACTCCCCCTTGACAAATGCATACTCACAAATGAACTCTCTGGATTTGTGAATGTTTCTCCCCCTTGTTGGCACATGCACTTATCAAGAAAAGATCAAAAGAGACTGCAACTCCCCCTCAAAGCATGCCATGAAAGAAATGCAAAAGGTAGAGCTTTACAAGTATAGCAATCCGAGTACAGAGACGATCTAGCAAGTATGGCAAGTGTATAGCAAAAAGGCACATGTCAAAACTAATGCTCAAATTGATCAAGTGAAACAAAATAGGAGACATCAGCAAAGTTGGATCAATTTTAAGCATTTTATAAAAACAGGGGTTCACCATCAAATTTAGTGCATAGCAAGCATAAGCCGAAAGCCAACCCGGTTCTAACCTGTGCACCCTAAGGGACTATCTCATGCATTTGCCTTGTCAAAGGCCCACCAGTCCCTTATGCTCGGTCTTTTGCCACAAGGTCACGTAGGCACTTGCCAGTCCCTTATGCACTCAGTCATTTCTTTCCTCTTGTTTTGTTTTTTTTTAATGACCATAAAAAGAGTCTTTCTAGTATTGCCACAAGGTCACGTAGGTGATTAACCAGTCAAGTAAACAATACAATGTTTTTGTCGTCACAGGGTTCCCTGACTCATATTTTACTGTATCCTTAATACTTAAGTTACCTCTTCCATATTATGCAAGTCACCATGTATGTTTCAATGTTTTTGTTATGTTGTTTAACATACAATGTGTCTATGTGCAAAGCAATATACCTGATTTTATGAAAAGGCCATTGAAAAATCTGTATCGATATATACTCTTTGCCATCTGTCCAAATTTGTGTATCAGATCACTACATATGTATCTTATGGCAGTTATTTCTAACTATCTTTTACCTACACCTGGAAAGCCATCAGCATCTAGGCAATTATACCTAATGTAATGTAATAGAAATTTATGTTAGAACCATAATCGATTGTACTGAAAACATTTCCATCTTAGATGTTAAACTAACTCTCAAACCAGTTCACTCAGATTTATGAAACTTCCATAGATTTATGAAACTTCCATGCATACGCTAGCACGGGCGCGCGGAAGCGCGCGCTCTGCTACTAGTAGGAGAAATCGTCGCTGACCAGCTGACCTCGTCGTGGCTTGCGGTGAGCGTCGGCCTTGGCGCATGCGCATGGCACTTCACACATGCGTGGTGAGCCTAGCAGCGGCGGACGCGGTGGCCACTTGGACGGACGGTGAGGAAGTGGAACAGGATATCATTGCGGCCATGGAAGATGGGCCAGGGGCCAGGGCAGAGTAGAACACAGTGCGGGACTGGCATGGTGGTATAGTCGATGATGGCCGATGGTGACCGGGCTGCGCGCAAACAGCCTCATCCTGCCGGTGATGTTGGATTTTTATGTGGCTTTCTATATTTGTTATTGTAATAATTTATCACCTCTATGTGTGGAAATACTATTGATAGTAAATAATGAACTCGAGGAATTTATTCTCGAGGTGCCGAGGACATTTGTGCTGGAATACAGTATCGAGGAATAACTGAGATCGATCTGTACTGGAATATATATTATGTATGTACGTATTTCACCCGAGTACAACACAATGGAAGAGCTGGGTTTGTATTGTAGGATCGGCTCTACAGACTGTTAACCCACATAATTAGATTGGAATTGATCTCACATATATAATCTAATTATGACACATGACTCACACATGTGTGCTTGGGACTAATATATTTTAGACTCGGAATACTGGCCTGCCTGATCGTGGTTGGTGGCATGGTTCAGAGTCGCACGGTTTTTCCGGAACACGGGTGTCGCAATACCCTGTGGAGTCTATAAATGGTCCCTACCCTCTAGCCTCAAAAGCACTGTGAGCGGCACCACGGAAAAGGCAGAGGAATAGAGGGTAGACCACTCCTCCACCGATCCCTTACATTGGTACCAGCTCCTGGTTACGTGGGGGTTTTAGTGGTCAGGCTAAACTCATGCACAAATCAGATCTTAGTGTTTGACCGTGGCTGCCGCTGCTATCCACACAAGCTTTCGCCGCCGCCGTGCATGCAAGCGATCTTCCACCGCCGTGCCATCCACCGCTGCGTATTGTTTTGGCCGCCGGTGGTCGTCATTCACATACACCAGGCCGCCGCCCTTGGCCCTTCTCACGTGGGCATCCTACGTCCACGGTGTAGCGAAGCCGCTGCTCCAGATCGCCATCGTCACGGAGGCTTATCACACGTCGACTTCTGGAGCAGGCAAGGAACGTACTCAATACTCTCCAATCATATCGATTTCGGTGAGGAAGTAGCACTTGCCAGAAACAAGAACACTTGGTGCTGCCCTGTTTTGCACGCAAGGAAGGCAAGGAAGGAAGGTCACCTATTCGTCGCGTACATCTTCTGCTCCGTCTTTTTTGGTAAATTATTCTACCACTCCAGATGGCATCCAACGCTGTGTTTGCTGAATTGCTTAGAAGTGGTAAATTAGATGGCTCAAATTTTACGGTTTGGAAACGGAAAATCATGTATTTACTTGTTGTTGAGAATATTGATTACATTATTGATGCACCTGAACCGGATGAGCCAAAGAAAGATGCCACTGCTGAGGAAAAGTCAGAATATATGCTTGAATATGAAACTTGGGCTAAAGATAATAAAAAGGCTCGTGTATTTATGTTGGGATCTATGTCTGATTCTTTAGCTGCTGAGTATGAAGGTGAAAGGAATGCTCAGAAAATCATGGGTAGGCTGGAAAAGGATTTTGGTGATATATCTCTTGTTAAAGTGCTTAGCCTTGTTAATCGATTTCTCTCTACCAAGATGAATGAAGGTGCTTCAGTTAATGAGCATATAAATAAACTCTCTGTTCTCGGAGAGGAATTAAAGATTGTTGGTTATCCTTTTCAAGAAGAAGTGCAGGTCATGGTTGTGTTGAACTCTTTGCCAAACTCATGGGAACAATTCAAGATGTCGTTTTGTCATTCTGAGCGTACATTGAACATGTGCAATTTGAGGCATCATTTGCTCATGGAAGAAGATAGGAAACTCTCCCAGGGAAAGGAAAGAAACTCAAAGAATTCGGAATTACACCTTGGAGAAGAAAGACACAATGCAAACAAAAGAATCTGGCAGAAGAGGAAAGGTAAAGCTGATCTGAGGGATAAGCTTAACAAGAAACGTGATCATGACGATCGTGGAATTATGACTCATTTCAGAGGAATGACAAAAATCAAAAGGGGTTTCCTTGTCACAACTGTGGTGAGGTTGGTCATTTCAGATCTGAATGCAGGAAGAAAAAGAAATATAATAATGATAAGAAGAAGCAAGACAATAATCATAATCGCAAAGGCAGCCCCTCAGAGGAAGGTATGCATTATGTTAATGTTTGCACTGAAGTTTTATTTACTACTATTTTTCCAAATAGTTGGGTTGTCGACTCTGGTTGCACATCACATATTGCAAGAGACCGTGAATGTTTTACTACCATGCAAACAATTCCAAAGGGAAATAGATATGTCTACTTAGGCACTAATGCTAAAGCTGATATACTTGGAATTGGAAATTATGTTCTCAAACTCCCTAGTGGAGGAAAGTTATTATTAAATGACACTTTATATTCACCTAGCATGAGAAGGAATTTAATATCTGTCTCTCAATTGGAATCTATTGGTTATAACGTACTATTTGGAAATGGTAGGGTTAAAATATTACTCAATGGGAAACTGGTGCATACTGGTCTTCTCCATGATGGCCTCTATTTTCTTGATAATTTAATAGAAGGTGCAAAATCGGATTGCTTGGTTGGTGAAAATAACTCCATAGTGAGGAACAATGACAAGAACACATGCTCAGAATCTTATTTATGGCATTTACGACTTGGTCATATATCTAAAAATAGAATTAAAAGGCTAATTAGTTCTGGAATTCTAAACTTTAAGTGGGAGGATTTTGGTACTTGTGAGGCATGTATAATAGGTAAAATGACCCGTGCGCCTTTTCCAAAGGCGGAAAGATCTAAGGAGACTCTTGCTATTGTTCATTCTGATATTTGTGGAGAAATTTCTACTCCCACTAATGGTCAAAAGATTTATTTTATCATATTCATTGATGATTATTCAAGATATGGATATGTTTATCTTCTAAAACACAAGTCGAAGGCTTTGATGCTTTTAAGGCATTTAAAACTGAAGTGGAAAATCAGTTGAATAAAACAATTAAAGTTTTAAGAACTGATCGTGGGGGAGAATACACTTCAGGAATGTTGAATGACTTTTGTAAAGAGCATGGAATTATTCATCAGTACACTATGCCATACACTCCACAACAAAACGGCGTAGCCGAGCGGAGGAATAGAACACTTATGGATATGGTTAGATCCATGATGGCTTATTCTGATCTCTCTTTGTCTTTTTGGGGAGAAGCTTTACATACTGCTGTTTATTTATTAAACCATTCACCATCTAAAGTTGTCACAGTCACTCCTTATGAGTTGTGGACTGGAAGGAAACCTTCACTTCGTCATTTAGCTGTTTGGGGTTGTAATGCACAAATTAGAGTGCCAAATCAACATCGTACTAAGTTACATCCTAAAAGCACACCAGGAATTTTTATTGGTTATTCTACAGAATCAAAAGGGTATCGTTTTTATGATCCTGAAAATAAAAAACTGGTGGAAAGTAGAGATGCTATTTTTCTGGACCATCAAACACCTCATCGTACTAAACGAGCTAGGGTGGAATTATTGGCAACACCAGATGAACCACAATTTGATGCATCTAGTATTAACTCGCTTAAGGAGGAAAATATAACTCTAGAAGGGAATATAAATAGAACTCCCAACACTTCTCATGTTAGGAGAAGTGGGAGGAATACACAGGCACCATCATATCTAGATGAATATTATGTGTTTTTGGGGGAAGTACACTCTAAAATTCCAGATTTAGAGGAAGATCCAAAAACTTATAAACAAGCCATAAGCTGCCCTCAATCAACACTATGGGTGGAAGCAATGCGGGAAGAATTAAACTCAATGAGAAAAAATAAAGTTTGGGAACTTGTTTCATTGCCAAACAACCGCAAGCCTGTAGATTGCAAATGGATTTTTAAAAGGAAAATTAATGCAGCAGGCCAAGTGGAAAAATATAAGGCTAGGCTTGTTGCTAAAGGCTTCACACAAAAGGAAGGCATTGATTTTGTGGAAACTTTTTCTCCTGTTGCGAAGTTTACTTCCATTCGTATTATTAGTGCTTTAACGGCCTATTATGATCTTGAACTCTACCAAATGGATGTCTAAACGCTTTTCTTAATGGGTTTTTGGAGGAGGAAATATATATGCTACAGCCGGAAGGTTTCAGGGAAAAAGGAAAAGAAAATCTAGTATGCAAATTAAAAAGATCAATTTATGGTCTTAAACAAGCCTCACGCCAATGGTATATTCTTTTTGATAATGCTATCACATCATATGGGTTTTCGATGATGGAAGGTGATCATTGTATATATACTAAAATTATTGGTAGCAATTTTGTGTTGCTATCTTTATATGTTGATGATATTCTTATTGCCTCTAATGATAAATCAACACTGGCGGAAGTTAAAGCTTGGTTGTCTTCTAAATTTGATATGAAAGATATGGGGGAAGCTTTCTATGTTTTGGGAGTGGAAATACATAGAGATAGGAATAAACGACTTCTTGGTTTGTCACAAAAGACTTACCTTCGAAGTGTACTGAAACGTTTCTCTATGGAAAATTGCAAACCTGCTAACGTACCTATTATACAAGGAACTAAACTCAGTGAGGAATTATGTCCTACCACTCCTGAGGAAAAACGTACAATGAATGGAATTCCTTATGCTTCAGCGTTGGGATGCCTCATGTATGCCATGTTATTCACGCGACCTGACCTTAGCCATGCCATTGGACTTCTTAGTAGATATCAAAAGAATCCTGGGGAAGAGCACTGGAAACAAATAAAATATGTGTTGCGTTATGTCAAAGGAACTTTGGATTATTCTCTATGTTTTAATGGTCACAATCTTCAGCTGCAGGGTTATACTGATGCTGATTGGCAAGGGGATCTTGATGAACGGAGATCAACGTCCGGCTATTTATTCACTTTGGCAGGAGGTGCAATTTCTTGGTGTAGCAAGCTGCAGCAACCAGTTGCTCTTTCATCCATGGAAGCTGAATATATTGCTGCATCAGAAGCAGCAAAGGAAGCTGTATGGCTAAGGGAATTTCTGGCATCATTGAAGGTCATGGAAAGTGCATCACAACCTGTCACTATATTTTGTGATAATTTGTCGGCGATCAAGGTTGCTAAAGATCCCAAGTTTCATAGTAAAAGTAAACACATTGAGGGAAGGTATCATTATATTCGTGATGTCATAAATAGGCTCAAGACTATTCGTTTGGTTTATTTGGCTAGTACAAGTATGGTTGCGGATCCACTGACTAAACCACTTAGTCAGGAATTATTTTCAAAGCATATTAGGAATATGGGACTTCAGATTATTGATTGAAATATTTCAGCCAAGTGGGAGATGTTGGATTTTTATGTGGCTTTCTATATTTGTTATTGTAATAATTTATCACCTCTATGTGTGGAAATACTATTGATAGTAAATAATGAACTCAAGGAATTTATACTCGAGGTGCCGAGGACATTTGTGCTGGAATACAATATCGAGGAATAATTGAGATCGACTGTACTGGAATATATATTATGTACGTACGTATTTCACCTGGGTACAGCACAATGGAAGAGCTGTGTTTGTCTTGTAGGATCGGCTCTACAGACTGTTAACCCACATAATTAGATTAGAATTGATCTCACATATACAATCTAATTATGGCACATGACTCACACATGTGTGCTTGGGACTAATATATTTTAGACTCGGAATACTGGCCTGCCTGATCGTGGTTGGTGGCATGGTTCAAGAGTCGCACGGTTTTTCCGGAACACGGGTGTCGCAATACCTGAAAGTGGAGTTTATAAATGGTCCCTACCCTCTAGCCTCAAAAGCAATGTGAGCGGTACCACGGAGAAAAATAGAGGGTAGACCACTCCTCCACCGATCCCTTACAGGTGATAGAGGCACGATCGGTGGTGGCTCCCTGGAAGAGACGCGGACGGGTGGTGTCGCCAGGCTGCATTGATGCTTGTTGCATCACAGGATGAGGCGGGGGAGAGATCTATATGAAGCAGTTGGGAATTAAGGACATGCTGCCGCGGGCTCGGTGGGCATCAGTTTCACATTAGAGCCCTTCGTTTGGTGGCCATCAGTTTCACATCAGGGCCGGCCATTCGTCTCCAGCCCATTCGTATTTTCAGTTGCCAGATGACGGAGGTGAAGGAGCGGTTCAGGCTATGGTGGTGACGTGGCTTAAGGAAATCACAGAGAAATCAGCTAGTGGGCTCCTCCTATTTAGGTATAGAAGATGTCTTTGTGACCAAAAGTACCAACAAGAAAACTTGTGACCAAAGTTAGCTTTGACTGGGGCATGAACAAAAATATTATAATTATTTTTGTGTGTATATTATAAAATGAAAAGGAAGGGAAAGGTTAAGCCCCAGATAGTTTATCTAGGTAAAGGAGTGAAGCAAAAGAACATCAAAAGTCGTGTTTCAAGGAAACAACTTCAAAGTGCGCGAGTGCCTAGTACTTTCTAGTAGTCTAAGCAGAGAACTTGGTTCCTTTTTGTGTTAATTAACAGACCTCCGCATTAAAGCTAGAATTGGTGTGTGAGCCTGAGCTGCCAGCAATGATCAATGTAACCACCAAATGCCTGTCACACATTGGGAGAAGATGGTGCCCTTTCTCCAAAACCAAGGACGCATCCAGATGTGCTTGCAGTAATCAATAATGGACACGCATGGACACTCGGCCGCTCGAATGAGTTTTCATTCAAAAATTTCCAGCAATGTGTTATGATCCCGCATGCGGAATCACAACAGGATAACTGGGAATCGGATATTAGACGGGGAAAAGCACGATTGAGACAAGGAACAGCAAGAACAGTAGGGGACCGGGAAAATTTTGATGTTCAGGTTCGATGCCTGGAACCGTTACAAGCCAGACTCAAATACACCTGGCCGCTTGGGCCGACTCGCCACGATGACCCACACGGCGTTACAACGGTTATGCGAACTGCCTTACTCAACTGGTAGATTGGTAGAATCTCGCGGCGTAGTCCGGCGCCGTCAGCTCGATCACCCCACCGTCTTGGCGCTTTCAGTCTTCATTTGAGGTGTTGTCGGACGAGCGACAATGCTAGTTGCGAGGGGCGGATAAAAGAGATAGCCACGTGGAGTTCATCATGGATTAGACGGAGAAGACAATGGACAGCCTGCTCCATCGCCTCACAGATGCATACAGGGGTGGGGAGCAGAACAGAAGGTGGTTGATGGGGGTCCTGGCACCTCCAAACGTCCGGAATGTCTCCCACAGTCCCACAATAACATATGCATCCTAATTAGCTACTTGATAATATTCACAAAAGAAAATTAGTGTTTTGTTTGCTTTGTTCTCTCTGTAGTTTTCAATGATAACTATATAATATAGGATTCTTTTGTTCTTGTTATTACTGTGTTTTTCTGGACTATGTATTAAAGCAATGGTTTGTATTCATCCTTTGCTTGTATATGCTCTCCCAAATTTGGTATTTTAATGCTTTCTATATAGTTTAGGGGGTTAGTCTTCCTATTATCATCTTCATTTTCTTTGGTTTTGCTGTTGTTGTGACTTTTTGGGGGGCTGCCAATTAGATTTTGATCACATATAGGTTAAGAACAACTTAGGGCTAATTAACTAATTTTTGTTCCGTTAGCTCTTGGAAAACGGGAATTGTAGGAGAGGGAGTAAATCTAAATAGTATATAGAAACGGAGGGAGTATAATACTGCCTACTCCTCATCTAGTCCTCTCTCCCTTTTCTTCCTATCTCTCCCTTGCATGTTACCCATCTCCTTCGTCGACCTTGCATTGCCATTTGCCAAAATGTCCTAGCCTCGACCTGCTGCCTATACCAGGTCCTAGCTACAGCCACGATTGCACCCACCAGCTCGTTCCTCACACATTCTCGGTCGTCTCCGCCTTGGACCGTGATCCACAGATCTAAAGAGTAGTAGCGTAGACGATGGATGCCCAGGGCGCCCTCGACTCACTACTCGGCCGCCTCGCCACCATTCTCGTCGAGGAGGCAAAGCTGCTCGGCCGCGTCCGTGGCGACGTGGAGTTCATCAAGGAGGAGATGGAGTGCATGAACAGCTTGGTCCTGCAGATCACCGAGGCACAGCACCGCGACCACCTCGTCCGGTCATGGATGAAGCAAGTCATTGGCCTCACGCGAGACTGCGGGGGCAACGTCGAGCACTACATCCACTACGTCGGCAGTAGGCCTGGCGACGGTGGCCTTCTGGGACACCTCCGCCGTGTGCTGCGGTTTCTGCGGACCATACCAGTCCGCCACCGCATCGCGACGCGGATCCGGGAGCTCAAGGTCCGCGCACGGGACATCGGTGACAGGCGGCAGAGGTACGGAATCACTGTGCCAGCCACATCCACGGCCGTCATGAATGATGTTGAGGACGAGCCTGCGAGGGAGTTGGAAGATCTCCGGCGACGCGCTGTTCTACTTCGGGGCGATGAACCTCCAGCGGATGATGAGGATGTGGTAAGTAGAGGAATCGATACTCTCTTCGAGTGCTTGTCCATGCTAATACTAATAGAAGATGGTGCGCCCCCGCCGCCACAAGTGAGTGTTTTCAGCATTTTAGGCTATGGATTGGCAGATAAGGTTGTAAGATCTGCGTATTACTACGAGGAAGAGGACCTGGTCACCTTTTTCAGTTGTTTCAATTGCAAGGCCTGGTCTGCCGGAGGAGATGTAATAACGGTACTTACCGAGATACTGGAACAAGTAGGAGGTGTTCAACGTCAGCCTAGCCAAGAAGAAGACGAGATAACTGACCAAGCAGCAGGTACGATGGAAGAGGTACATGCTGAGATACTTGAACTTGAACATAACGGAGGTGATCAACTTCAACCTGACCAAGCAGAGACCACGGTCGAGGATCAGAGGGAGAAGCAACTCCTCAGTGAAATTCAGGGGCATCTTAATGGTAAGCGCTTCATGATAGTAGTTACTACTCATGAACTTGCACAGTCGGAATGGATGCGCATCCTAGATGCTCTGTTAAGCGTTGTTCATGGGAGCCTTTGTGGCAGTGCCATAATAATGACCACACAGGACTATGAACTGGCCATGTCATCTTCTCCATACAAAATCATCAGTGCTAGAAGTCTAATAGAGTTCTACACCGATAAAGCACACGAGCTGACTGCAGATAAGTCCCGTGATATCATTTGGAGGTTAGGTAATAAGTGCAATACCTTTGCAAGGAAGATGTTCATGCATCTTCTGTATGCTAATCCTACCCAGACAACAATGGTTGACCAGACCGTTTCCAAGTGTATGGAGATGAACAAAAGTGTTGACCAAACAATGGTAATGCTCTGCTACAATGAGTTGCCTACCAAGTACAGGAGCTTCTTGCTGTATCTCACTATTTTCACCCAAGGCCACATCATCAAGACCACAGGATTTGCAAGAAGATTGGTTGCTGAGGGCCTCATTACTAATACAAGTGACGAAACAGAGAGTGGAGAGCAGAAAGCTCGGCACTACTTGGATGTGTTGTACATTCGAGGGTTCATTTCTCCGGTAGAAATCAGTGTGGCAGGCAAAATCAAGAGCTTCACAGTAAAAGATGAAGTCCACAAGGTCATCGCCAAGATTGCTAGAGAAGTAAACATTGTTGACACAAACCTACCAACAGATTTGGCTTGCCACCTTTCCATCCACAACAGAATCGTGTTGCCAAAACCTCATTCCATTGCTGACAGCAAAAATATTGCAGTTCTTCTTCAATCTTTGGCTGCATGTCCTCAATGGCAACTGTTGAAAGTGCTGGACCTAGAAGGATGCCACGGTCTGGAGAAGCAACATCTGAAGAGCATCTGTAAGATACAGCTGCTCAAGTATTTGAGTCTCAGGAACACTGATGTTACAGAACTACCCGAGCAAATCAAAGAGCTCCAATGCCTGGAGACACTGGACGTCCGGCAAACCAAGGTACGAGTGCTTCCCAAAAAAGTGACTGCGCTACTACTGCTGAAGCATTTCCTTGCTGGACACATGGTATCTGCAGCCAATGATTCTACGACACCTGAAGATTCATTCTCAGCAGTGCAAGTGCCCCTTTGCGTTGAGAAAATGAATAACATGGAGATATTGTCCCATGTTCGAGTTTCCAACGGCAAGGAGCTAGCCGGCATCGCTCAGCTCCTTAAACTGAGGAAACTTGGTGTAGCTATTCATGATAAAGATGCCAAGCTGAATCATCTGTTTCATCAGATTGAGAAATTGAATAGATGCCTTCGTTCCTTGTCAATTCGTATCGATCCAGATGGTCGTAGCGATGTGGGGACGGTAGGTCGTTGGGACTATATTCCACAGTTCATTGAAAGGCTAAACATCAGTGGCATCACCGGTGGCTTTTGTCACTTGATTCCAGAGGACCATAAGCTTGCCAAGATAACACTGTCTGAGGTTCAGTTGAAGGAAGATGATCTAACCATTCTTGGCAAACTTGGTTACCTGCAGTGCCTCAGTCTTCAGCATAACTCATACACTGAAAGGGGGATCGTCTTCAAGAGAGAAGAATTCCGAAGCCTCAACTATCTTATTGTCGAGGCCAAAGATATCACCAAAATAAGATTTACCTCTGGTGCGGCTCCTAAACTTGAGAGGATTGTGTGGTCTTTTGCCAGAATGGATGCTCTGTGTGGACTGAACAACCTGACTAAGCTGAAGAAGCTGGAGCTCAATGGCGACTGTGACGAGCGCAATGGCGACTGTGACCTGGATGACATTAAACACGAGCTTCTACGTCATCCTAATGATCCAACACTAAAGCACAAAGGAAGACCGCCAAGGCCAAGAAGATAGAAATGCAGCACCACCTCATCCTCATCGGCTACATGAGCACTCCCGGTTTGAATTTCTCCTATCAGCCTCATGCGTCACAGAGTGAATTTTTCCTTGTGTCAGTTTGCTTTCTTTTCTGCATGTATGTCGTTGGGTTGTCTTTAAGAGTTTCCTGTGCTTTCTGGATTCAGAATTTGCTTTATGTATGCACCTATCTGTGTGAGCTGCCCTAGCTGCAACATAGGGTCTCTGTGGTGTAATTGAATTGGTGTGCAATCATCACGGAATCTACTGTGGGTATTGGACTTCTTTGAATGTCAAGTGTTGCAAAGTTTGTGAGCTACTATATATTACACTTGTTTCCTGCTTACAGCAGACCGGATTTTTATTTTGCTGTCTTTATTTACAATCTTGCCTCTGTTCTGTGTAAGCGTTTTGCATAATTATTTCTTCAACATAGCTAAAAAACACTTAAGTGCCTCATGTCCCTCATAATTTAAAACAAACTTTCCAGTGAAGCGCCTGCTGTAATTTTTGTTATAATGATGCAAAATATGTCCCTCATAACTTAAAACAAACTTTCCAGTGAAGCGCCTGCTGTAATTTTTGTTATAATGATGCAAACTTTCCAAGAAGGGAGAATTTACTATAAGGCCTCATAAACTAATTCGTTTAGGTTTTGGGCCCTTTTTTCTCGAATTTGGCTAGAAGGCCTTGAAGTAAAATTTTGTTAGGTTTTGGGCCTTCCGTCCATTTTGACCGAGTAACGGTGTTAAGTGAGGGGTAAAAAGTCGATTTTACCCCTAGATCAAAAAATAAAAAATATGATTTGGAGTGTTTATAATATTTCGAGTGTATGTATATACTTAAATTATTCAATATACAATCACATATATTATTTTTAGCATATCCGCACAAATATACCTCACATAACAAACATAGATGCATATTCACGGTCTCACATATATAAGGTCACACAAATACATTCTAGCACAAATTACCATAGTTTAGTTCGCAATTCACCATAGTTGTCACATACAACGTAAAAAAAAAGTGGCACATACATAGAGGCAGATGTTGGCGGTCCTTATTGCATACTTTTAACCGCCATTTTCATATGAAAACAATCACCAAAACTTAGTAGTAGAGTTTTAAACTAATCATTTCGACGAGTTTTGGTGTCTCTAAGTGTTTTGCAGGACATGCCTGAAAATATATAGAAAATATCAATATTTTGAGATATGGAGGTTTGACACAATTTGACTGGAGAAATAATTTATTAGCAATCATCAAAGCATAATAATCTCAAATGCTAATTTGGAGTGCGACAATGCAAAGAGCTTGTCAAGACGATATATATATAGATATATTTTTCATAGAGTTCACTCCGAGCTCGAAGATGTAAAATAAAGAGAATATATATATACGTGTATATGTGTGTGGCTTGCACATCCATTTAGAGTGGCATGCATGGGTCACGAGCAGCTCCCATGTGGAAGTCAACGAAGGATCAGCCTGCCGCCGTGCAACCCAGCAAGAAAGAGTGCAGGTCCATGGCCCAACGCCCCAGCCAAAACACGATTTGCATTTCAACAAATCATTAAGAAAGTAAATCAAATTCTGCTGGGCCCACTGCTCCACATTGCACGTGATTACCAGCCAGAAGAGGCAAAGGCAGCCAGCGGGCTCCACTTCAATTGTTACCGATGAGAGCCGTCGATGGGTTTGGTCGATGGCCTATGGGCCTGAGTCACGACCCAAGGTGGGCCTATCACACCCACACGCGGGAGGCAAAAACCCAAGGCAGCAGCAGCTACAGCGGCATGATGAGGCGGTTTGGTTTAGTACCAAATCGATTAGTTAGCATTTGTTCTCACCGGTGACAACCTATAAATACTAGTATAGTGCCCGTGCTAACGCTATGGCGGCATTTCAAGGTATAAAAACAATCAACCATCAATTTTGTTAAAAATAATATGTTGACTCACTGAGAGATAATCCAAAGTGCACTGTTGATAAACTTAAAATTTATATATACACAAAATAATCCAAAATTTATATATACACATTATAATGCCCGTGCTAACGCTATGGTTTTATTTGTAGGAAAACACATGAAAACAATCATATGGTGGATCAGTAGCATTTTCTCTTCTGGATTAGTATAAACTCACCTCTCATCAGAATTTTGTGGATCTTTTGATTTGTTGAGAGATGGTGTATGACTCAGAACTGATTGTCAATTCACAATGCGTGTGTTTGCAAGGATTCACTGCATGTGTTTGCAAGGATTCTAACTTCATCAACTAAGTGTACTCAGGATTCAGTGCACGCTAAAATTGTGTCGTTCATGTAACAGGAGGCCTTCGAGGACGCTCATGGTTGGACTATGAGACTAATGCTAAACTCACTGAGTCCATCTGACTTTGTAATGATTTTAGACTGAGGGCAGAATGTATTAGGGATCTTGGTACATGAAAAATCATTTGAAGCTACAAAGTGAAAAGAACAGGTTATGCATGCAGTTCATCTCCAAATCACCCAAAATGAATCATCTCGCTAGCCTCCTCGCCTCCACTACGTAAATGACAAATTATATCTCGCTAGCTTCCTCGCCCCCAGTATGTGAATGACATTTATGCTCAGTATATCAACATTGTCCTCCCAGTATGACTATGTCAGGAAAATCATATCCATCTTGTCCAGAAAAAAAGTCTCTGCATCTTTCCAACATGAGTAATTTGTTAGTTATTACCAAGATGCCCAAAAATCAGTGGTGAATCGTTCCTTTTTAATAAGGCGAGCTGTTTACTGTATTGTACTGCTGAAAACTAGAATAGCTCGATGATCTAGCCTAGTCGTACGTAAACACATAATTTATTTAGCAAAATACCAGAAGACAACCTGCTTTACATTGGGCACAGAACCAAAGTTTACGACAATCTGAATCCAGGCAGTTACTATTATAAATTTATAATAAGATCGAACAAGCTATGAAATTGGTTTCACACTATATCAACAAACTTGACGAAACAATGAACACACATCGAAGCAAGAGGCAGTAAACCATAAAAAATTTGGATCCGGGATTAAATATAAATCACAATGAAATCGTTCATCCTCGCATACCCGGATCTACAATTGTCCCTACCGCTTCCATGGGACTGGGCACCGAGTGTTCAACATTTACGCTGTGATATTGATGAAGGACGGGAACTTGTGGTCGTTGTGATACTGACTAAGCTCAGCCACTAACCTCCACATTATGTGCCATACTCCTTACTCCCTCCACCACTGAAGCATATGTATCAATCCACATTTACATTGCTTTGTCAATATCAAATTCAGGAAATCTTTCTGCAAGGATAAGTAAAAATTGTGACAGATGCAACATGCTTGAAAATGATGCTCACCTTTTTTTCATTGCCAGTTGCAAGAGCAGTTTGGTTTTCCTCCAAAACTTTGTTGCGTACTTCTTTGTTGCCTTTTGAACAGGATGGAGTTCAAGAATCTCTTTCAAATATCATCAGCTCCACTACTTCAGATCTCCAATTTCAGAGGATCATGACAACGTTATTGTATCTATGGAAAGCAAGAAATGATTTTCGCTTTCAAAAAAAGATTTGCACTGTTTTGCAGGTGTATCACGTGGTGGAGGCGGATGTGAAAATTTCGGTGATTGATACTACAACCAGTGACAATACCACCCAAGAAGGGCAAATTAACCCTTGTGCGTGCAGCTGTGCAACAAAATGGCCAGGGACCATTGCAGCTCCTTAACCAGACTCAAATGGGTGTTTCATCTGAAGTTTCCATTTGCAGGCTTCCAAGCTTGATTGCAGGCCCAAGGTGCTACTCTGATGCATCGCTACTGCCTGATACAACCTCACATGATGCAAGACCGGCTGGGCTAGGAGTTTTCCTGTTTGATCCTGGCCGACAACTCAAGTGCTTCATCAAGGCGAGAACAGAACAGGCTAATTCAGTTCTCATGGCTAAAGCTACTGCTTTAGCCCTTGCTGCAACAATCACATCGCTGCTCGGCATCAGGGAAATTTCCTTCCTCACTGATAATCAGCTCCTAGCAACTTTCTTCAATGGACCAAGACATGACATGCCTCCTCACTGGAGCATCAAGCCTTCTACTCAGAGATTTCTAAATGTTGTTCAGAGTTGCAACTGGAAGATACTCAAGATACATAGAGAACAAAATGCCACCGCACATATCCTAGCTGGCCAAGCTTTCAGTAGCTCACCAAATTGTTCTATCAATGTTCAAGTCCATTGTACTAATGTGTCTCATTTACACAGTTGCCCTCTCAAAAAGGCACTGAACACTGTATCCTTGGGAATCATATCACATTTAGCAGCCGCTTGCTGCTGATAATAAAATTTGTCTTCTTGTCAAAAAAAATCCTTGCTTTCAGAAATCTACAGACCAAATTTAGTTAGGGTTGACCTATGCACTTGTGCTTCGGAAAAATGAGAACAAACACATCAAGCTAAAAAAATGCACATCATAATTTACTGGATATATACCTCAACATCATCATCATCATATAATAGTCATCATGTCTTGCAGGCAATAACTCATTCAAGTGTAGTGCTTGTCTAAATGCTTCAACATCTTGCAGCTCCTATAGATGGCACACATCCTCAATAGACACAAAAAGGAGCCGACTATCACTCTTCCTCCTGTTCCTTTTTAATGAATGCCTAATCATAGTTGATGCAACTATTGCTTTTTTCTTCAAAGAGCCCATTCTTGTCTTCACCTTCAAAACCTGAAATGTTGCAATGAAAATAACTAAATAAATAAGATGTGAAACTGAATCAGAAATCGCTTCTTATTCTAACCAGGAAAATAAAAACTCCGTCAAACTCCTCCAAACTTATATACAACCTCTAGCTTCTCTGAAGCTCATCATGCTAGCAAGTGAAGTGCTAGGCCATGACAACCTCCAGCAGATTTGCATTGGTTGAACAGGTCAAGACAACAATGCACTGTCAAAACAATGCTCTGTCTGATGTGGAATTCGGGCTCCATGGAAACTGAATTCAGTTTTCAGTTTGACATGCATGTTTTCACAATTCAAAATCTCTCAAAACTTTGATCTTTTCATGATGGACCTTACAGCACTTTTTTTTTAGAAGCAATCCAATGTGATTAAATTAGGTAACTGTGGGGGGTATAAATCCGGTATACCACCATGGACAGTTCCAGGGCTGCTCGGCAAGACGGCCCAGACCAGACAAAGACCCGGCCCATTACCGACCAGGCTGGTGGGCTGGACTTCAAGACGATGACGTGGTCCGCAACCGACCGGAGGTGGATCGCGTACAAGGATGCTTGTTCCACAAGTATACTTAGTCGGTTAGATCAGATAGAGTCCTCCTAGGGCACGACTTGATGTAACCGACCACCTCTCATGTACCCTTGGCTGCTCGGCTATATAAAGCGGCCAAGGACCCCCTAGAACGCAGGCTATTCTCTGGCACCCTGACCTAGAGAGCTTAGCGCTTCATTGTAATCCGACACTTGATCATACAGCATAACACGAGAAGCAGGACGTAGGGTATTACGCTTCCGAGCGGCCTGAACCTGGGTAAACCTTGTTGTCCCTGGTTTGTCTTGTTCCTCGAACGTCCAGATCGTAGATCGTAACACGCCCTTACCGAAACTCACCGCCGTGGGATACCCCGTGGTGGACTGCCGGTTATCCGTAATCGACGGGCGCGCCGAGGTAGGGGCTGGAGTTTTCGATCTCAAGGCGATCCGGATGGTTTCCTTCCCCGCTTCCATGAATCTCGAGGCCGCCAGGTGCCTTCACCTTCGGATCGGTCACCCGGACCACCAAGATGGCGGCGCCTCTCACTTCCGTGGAAGCATCCGGGCCGGTCTCAGCACCGTCCACCGGGCAGACGGTCTCAGCACCGCCCACCAAGCGAGATGGTCCCAAGACCATCCGCTCATCCGCCACGCCAATGACCTCGCCGCCGTCACAAAGACTCCGCCGCGCAGATTCCCCTTTGCCCTCGGCAACGGCGGATACAACAGATCTCAGAGCACTCGTAGATCGGCTATCTTGCTACAAAAGAAAGCCGATCGACAACTCAGATCTGATCGAGCTCATTGACCAACAGGGTCGCGGGTTGGCCGAGATCACGAAGCTAGTTGAGGCCACGCAGGAGTTGATCCGCAAGGGGCCAGACTTTTCTGATTTCACACCCGTCCGGCCACGTCGGCGAAGTTCTGCCCGACGCAGCAATGCAGATTTCGTCGGTGACGATCAGCCCGTCGCTCGACCAGCTCCCTTCAGATCGGCTAGAGGTCCCCGTTGGTTAGATCCCAACCGGGACAGCCACCTGATTCCGACTGAGCAGATCCAGCACAGAGCAAACATTCCTCCTCTCCCCAGGTTGAACGAGTTTATCAAAGCACGACAAAACCACCGAGCACCCGCTCGACAGGACCAAGAAGACCGTGCTCCGCCAAACAAATCATCTACAGCAGATCCACCTGCTCCGCCGAGTGATCCAACCGTTCTTTCCTTCGGATTGAACAACTCGGCGTCGACCTATACAAGGGACATCCAACAACAATTCGATGCGCTCTTGATCCAGGATGTTATCCCGAGAAGTCCCGCGCACGTGATCGGGATGGTGGAGATCCGTGAGTTAGACACGTCCCAGGACGCCAACCCGGACTCACCAACCATCTCTGAGCTGCTCGCTGGGTACCCCTCCGACTACGCCGATTACCTCTCCTCGGACGAGGATTACCTCATGGATACGGATCTCAATCCGACCACCGAGGACACGCTGATCACTCCCGAAAACCGGACGGAGACACCCAGCAGCGCCCTGGATTTTCCTAAGTATCCGCCCGGTTTCGGACCGGCGATTTTGATGGTCAGCAATGATGAGCCCCCGGCCCCAAACGAGACAGACGCCCAGCGTCAGGCAAGGGAAGATCGTAACAACGGTCGTGCCCGACGACGCATTGCCGAGCAGGGCCATCCCAACGGAGGCGCCGGACCACGGCACCGACCCTGGCGTCGCAACCTCAACCCCGAGTTCGACGGTGCTGGCGACCCAGTGGTCCACGAGACGCCCACGGCGAACATTGCTGTGGCCATGGAGAAATTAAAGCAGCTTCCCCCCGAGACCCCTGGACTCAACGAGATTCAGGAATTCCTCGCAGCCGCCGAGGACCAAGTGAACGACCTTCGTTCCATGGGCTCCATGGCCAGCTCTTTCCGATCCCGCCGTTCTCGGCAGAACCGGAATCGACGTGAGCAGCGAGTCGAGAGTGGAGGGGACAACTCATCTTACAACGGCAGATATGCCTACGAAGACAGAGGGGACTACGACGACCGTGTCGAGCAAATAGGCAGGGCTCCGCGACGGGCACGCCCTCGAATCAGCACCGACGCCCTAATCGCCAGCAAGGCAACCAGGGCCGACAAGATGACGAAGTGCTCCAACCCGAGCGCCGGGACCTCCGAGAACGGATAGATGAGTGCCTCCGAGCACGCAGAAACATTGGCGGCATCCCACCCTTCTCCGAGGAGCTCAAGGCAGTCATATGGCCTAAAAATTTCCGTACCTCGGAGATCCGGGCGTACGATGGCAAAGCAGATCCATCCCACTGGATCATGCTCTATGAGGTAGCCGTCCGAGCAGCAGGGGGCGACGAGTACGTCATGGCGAACTACCTCCCCGTCATGCTCAACAATACGGTCACCACCTGGCTGCTCCGGCTACAACCCGGGTCCATCCATAGCCGGGCGCGCCCGCCAAGTCTTCGTCGACCACTTCAAGTCTACTTGTGTCCAACCGGGGACCAAGTACGCCTTGAAGCAGTTCGCCGCCCAAAGGAGTCCTTACGACAGGTTCATTCGGTGCTTCTCGGACCGGTGGAATCGCGTACCGAGATCTCTCAAGAGACAAATGGCCGAAGCGTTCATCGATGGCCCGGTCCAACCACGTGGCCGAGATCTTCAAAAGGCTCTCCTCCTCAGACAGCCGAAAACCATGGAGGAGCTACTCGCCATCGCGCACGATTACACGCTCCTGGATGACGGCCTAAACCGGGGCGACGATGGTCCGTCAGACCGCAATTACCTTCGGAACAATTCCGACGACGAAAGCGACGCTGACCGACCACCTCGACGACAAGAGGAGCGCCGCAACAACCAGCGTTTCATCCGTGGACCTGGTCCACGTGACAACGAACCTAACTTCAAACGACGTGGCCAGGACAACTACGGTGGCGGCAAACGCAACCGAAACCGCAACGACAACGCCGTCAACGCGGTTAAGGGGCAGAAGCCAGCCGGGGATGAGGTGCTCGACAAAATCTTTGCCCAGGACTGTCCTCGGCATCCTGGCAAGGGTCACACCATGGGCGAGTGCCGAGTTTTGACGGACGCCCTCATCAAGTCCGCTTCCAAGAGGCCTCGACCCAACCCCAAGGCCAAAGGCAAGCCCGCCGACAAGCCAGAAGAAGAAGACGAGGACGAGACACGAGATGTCAACCCTCGCCACGCGTTCAAGGAACCCGAGCGAAACTTCACTGCCGTGATCTTTGGTGGAAAGGTCGGGCTTGAAACAAATCGCGACAGAAAGTTGTTGACTCGTGCCATCATCGCGATGCAAGAACCCGATGGCCTCGTTGCCGATGTCAAGCTACCGGCATGGTCCGAGCAGCCCATATCTTTCAGGCCGCAAAGATATGTGGGCACGCATCCCGCATGCCGGACGATTTCCACCGGTCCTCGACCCGATAGCCAACATCCGCTTCGAGAAGGTGCTGGTCGACGACGGCAGTGCTCTGAACATCATATTTTACCGAGCCTTCAAGGCACTTGGCATACCACAGGAGCAACTACAGCCGTACGACACACCGTTCTGGGGCATCATGCCCGGAAAGCTTTCTTACCCGCTCGGGCAGATCACCCTTGACGTGCAGTTTGGGACCAAGCAGCACTTCCGTACCGAGCACATCACCTTCATCGTGGCCGACTTCGAAGGGACCTACCACGCCATCTTGGGCCGCCCTGGTATCGCCAAGTTCATGGCTGTCCCCCACTATGGCTACTTGGTGTTGAAGATGCCCACCGAGCAGGGAACGCTCTCCCTACGTGGCAACGTCTTCATGGCTCGTGAGTGCGAGACTGCCGCCTATGCCGCGGCAGAATTCCAAGACCTGCAACACGCTTTGCTGCACACCAGCTTGGGCGTCGACGTCCTTCCGCCCGCAGAGCTCGAGCAACCTGTTGGATCTGGTCGGCGCCCATCCAACAAGGTGAAGAGCGCAAAGACGGTCCGCCTCTCTGACGAGGACCCTTCCAAGGTCACCAAAGTCGGAGCTGAGCTTGACCCCAAATAGGAAGACGCGCTCGTCCAATTCCTTCGGAAAAACATCAGCATATTCGCTTGGAAACCTCCCTCCGATATGCCTGGTGTCCCCAGGGAAAAGGCCGAGCACTACCTCGACGTCAAAACGACTGCCAAGCCAGTCAGACAGAAGATGCGCCGGTTCGCCCGTGACCGCAAGGAGCTTATTAGAATAGAAGTTGCCAAGCTTTTAGCAAACTGGCTTTATCAAAGAAGTGTACCACCCGGACTGGTTAGCCAATCCGGTGCTTGTTCAAAAGAAGAATAAAGAGTGGAGGATGTGCGTTGATTATACAGATCTCAACAAACACTACCCCAAACAGGCATTCAATCTCCCTCGAATCGACGAGGTTGTAGACTCTACCGCCGGCTGCGAGTTGCTCTCGTTTCTTGATCAAGTTACTCCGGGTATCACCGATAGCCCTCAAAAAGGAGGACCAAGAAAAAACCGCTTTCATCACCCCCTTCGGTGCTTTTTGTTACACGACCATGGCTTTCGGTCTCAAAAACGCTGGAGCTACGTACCAACGGGCTATCCAGTCCTGCCTCGAAAAAGAGATCACCGATGATCTTGTAGAGGCCTACGTAGATGACGTGATGATAAAATCAAGAACGGCGGACGCCCTGATCATGAACCTCGAACGCACCTTCAAGAAACTCAACGAGTTTCAATGGAAGCTTAACCCAAATAAGTGCGTTTTTGGAGTACCGTCCGGTATCCTTCTCGGCCACCTGGTCAGCCAGGAAGGCATCAGGCCAAATCCCGAGAAGGTAGCCGATGTCCTGAAATTACGACCACCCCGGTGGTCAAAGACATCCAAAAACTCACCGGGTGCCTAGCCGCTCCGAGCGAGATACATCTCTCGGATGGGTGAAAAAGGACTCCCTTTTTCAAACCGCTCAAAGCGAAAGAAAAGTTTGAATGGACCGAGGAGGCCGACCGTGCCTTTAAACAAACTTAAGGCTTACCTCACCTCTCCTTCACTCCTGACAGTCCCCAAGCAGGACGAGGAGTTGCTCCTATACATAGCTGCAACGACCAACGTGGTCAGCACTGTGTTAGTAGTCGAGCGTTAAGAGGAGGGGCACGTCTATGGAGTCCAGCGCCCCATATATTACATAAGCGAAGTGCTCAGTGAGTCCAAGCAATGGTACAATCAAGTACAAAAACTCTTATACGCACTCCTGATCACCAAACACAAGCTGCTCCATTACTTTCAAGCTTTCAAAATCACGGTTGTTACCGACGTACCACTTGGCGATATCCTCCGCAACCGAGACGCCAAAGGTCGGATCGTGAAATACGCACTAGAACCGTCCGAGTACACACTCCGGTTTCGTGCTCGACGGACGGTGAAGTCGCAGCCCCGCCCGACTTCATCGTGGAGTGGACGGACATCGGCCTACCCCCGCCGATTCAAACGCCGAGTACGGACGATGTACTTTGACGGCTCCCTCAACATCGATGGTGCTTGGGCGGCGTTTACTTTATCTCTCCTTCCAAGGACATGATAAAGTACGTCTTGCGTATCCACTTCAAAGCATCCAACAACGTAGCCGAATACGAAGCGCCTTACACGGCCTTCGTATCGCCGTTGAACTTGGCATCAAGAGACTCATGGTCTATGGGGACTCGCTTTAGTCATCAAGCGAGTCAACAAAGATTGGGATACAAATTCACGAAAAGATGGACGCCTACGTTGCCGAAATTCGCAAACTTGAAAACAAGTTTTACGGCGTGGAATTCATCCACGTTCCCCGCGAAAAGAACATAGGAGCCGATAAGCTGTCCAAACTGGGCTCATCCCGTGCCAAGTTACCCCCTGGTGTTTTTGTTCAAGATTTAATCAAACCTTCGATCCCCGATCAGGTTGAACATACACCAGAACCCACTTCAGAGGTCGATATCCTGACCACACTGCTCAGTAACGCTAACGTCGAGGACGACGATGGTCTCCTCACCAAGCAGTGCGATGATGAGGGTAAAGAGTCGGCCGACCAGCGACGCCTCTCCAAGAAGACTGGGAGAGAGCCCTTTATCAAATACTCGAATGACCACTTTGTCCCGGAGGACAAACTTGTCGCCCAACAAATGGGGTCCGCAGCCAAGGCCTACGCTATGGTCAACGGCGAGTTGATGCGCAAGGCACCCAAGTCTATTATCTTCCGTAAGTGTATCACTCGGGAGCCGGGATTGAGCTTCTTAAAGCCATCCACGAAGGGACTTGTGGCAACCATGCAAAGATCCGGACACTGGTCGGCAAGGCCTACCGGGCAGGTTTCTACTGGCCAACTGCCGTTACTGATGCCGAACATTATGTACGACGGTGCGTAAACTGCCAAATGTTTGCCAAGCAGATTCATGTCCTAGCACATGATTTGCAAACAATCCCAGCTGCTTGGCCCTTCTCATGCTGGGGACTGGACATGATCGGCCCTTTCAAACCAGCTCCCGGTGGCCACACCAACGTCTTCGTGCTTATTGACAAATTCTCCAAGTGGATTGAATACAAACCACAAAAAGCCACAAGAGAAGGCACCCGGTTCCTCGACGAGGTCGTCCACGATATGGTGTCCCAAACACCATCATCACCGATCTGGGCTCGCAATTTACAAGTGATGCATTTTTCAATTATTGCGACGATAGCCTGATCAAGGTCAAGTACGTTTCCATCGCTCACCCGAGAGCTAACGGACAAGTTGAACGTGCTAACGGAATGATCCTCGACGCACTCAAAAAACGAGTCTTCCAGGTTGACACCAAGCTTAAACCTGGTCGGTGGCTCAAGGAGTTATCTGCAGTGGTCCGGGACCGCGTACCCAAACCAAATGCCGCAACACGAGTCTCACCATACTTCATGGTGTACGGCTCGGAGGCTGTCATACCAGCCGAGGTCGCTTTCCAATCCCCACGGGTAGCCTACCACGATGAAACCACCTCCGACGAAGCTAGAGAGGTGGACATAATCGCTAAGGAAGAGCAGGCCCTCGAGTCGTGTGCTCGGACCGAGAAGTACTTAGCTACGGTACGACGCTACTACAATCGCAACGTCCGAGGACGCTTGTTCGTGGTTGGCGATCATGTGCTCCGTCGTATTCAAAACACGGCCGGCCTCCACAAGCTATCACCAAGGTGGGAAGGACCGTACAGAATTAAGGCTGTAACACGCCCAACATCGTACCGACTGGAGACACTAGATGGAGTCGAAGAGCCAAACTCTTGGCATATAGAGATGCTCATACGCTTTTACCCATAAAGATATGTATCTTGTACTTTTTCCTCTATTAACAAAGTTCTTCTTTTGTCGTCTCTTTTTCGTCCTGTTGCAATTTCTTCCCTGAAATTTCGCACCACCTTGCATACATGCGCCCTGCATAAGTCACATCTAAACTTTGCGTTCTGCTCGCCGAGAACGATTCGATAAGGTCCCGCGTCTCGGTCCTCGTCGATGTGCTACGCCCCGCGCTACACAAAGACTAGGAGATCCGGCAGGCACCCTCTAATAGGTACTTAGGATCGTACCTAGTGATCCCGGCGTACCGCGCTGTTCACTAGTGCGTCCCTTTGTCACCTTGACAGAGCTAATCACTTCGAGAGTGGGCGCAAAACTTATTTGTCGACATAATTTTTCTATAAAAACATTACGCATTAAGTTATGCCTAACGATAAGTTATAAAAACGGCAAAATACTTATCACCCGCTTAAGTATGCCTACCTTGTCTGCATCTTAAACATGGCCTTAAGTTTTGTTTCGAGCACCCCGTGCTCAGCACCACTTATATACACGTTTTAAATGACAAATTTAAAACAAAAGGCCCTACTGACCACCATCTTCCTCTGCAGGGTCCTCGATCAGCGTCATGTCGCCGACTAGCTGCTCTGCCACAGGGACGAAGGTGGTGCGGAGCTCCTCGGCGTTGGCGTCGCTGAGTTCCGGCGCGATCCCAAGCGCGACGGTGGCTGGATCAGCAGCCGCCACCCTTGAGCGGACCACCGCCAACGCCGTGGACACCGCATAGGTGCTAGCCCGCGCGACGAGGTCCTGCAGTGCCGGCCACAGCCGTTGACACTGGTCAGTGTCTTCGCCGACCGGATCTGCTGGGTGCACCTCCTCCGAGAAGACAGCACGGAGAACCGGCTTTATGTGCTCGGTCCTCCGATCAATCTTCTTTTGGAGGTAGGCGCAGGTCTCCCGCAGACACTGGAACTGCGCAGTGTGCCAATCTTTAATATCTGCAGACGACAACAATGTGGTTAGCATGTGCTGTTAGATCCAGTACATGGCAGACAACCTATACAACTAATCTAAGTTGTACAACTTACCGGACAGCTCCGCGATCTGCGCAGCATCCGCCTTGGCCTGCTCCTGGGCGGCCTCCAACTGCTTAGCCAGAGCGGCTTTTTCCCGCTCCAGTGCAACAGCCTTCTCCTCCAGCCACGACGCGACGCGAGCGTGGTTATCAATTTTCATGACAACAGAACTGTGCTTAGCCTAGTTACAAAGGATATGGCCACATACCTTGCTGGCCCTCCTCCAGCACCGCCACTTGTTGCTCTAGCGCCAGCCGAGCAGCCTCCTTTTCGGCGAGCCGGGTCTCATAGACCTGCGCCTGCGCCAGCATATTGGCCTTCTCCTCCCGGAGGGTCCTGCATTCCTCATCAATCGGCGCGAACCGTTGAATGGTCCGCGCACGCTGGGCATTGGTGGTCTGCAGGGTCTATACACAACAATGCAGTCAGTATGTGCTCGACACATCTATTTACCACAAGCACCAAAACCAACCATACCTGGATCCGGGAGGTGAGCGTCTCCAGGGCCTCCCTAATGCCCTCCTCCATCACCACCTCAGGCACCTCATCATATGAGGTCCACTTCTCCCCCACCATCCTCGAAATCATGATACGATTCGGAGGAAAGGTGGTGGCGGGTGCCTGAGGGGGCTCCCTGTGGATCTCTTCCACAGGGGAGGACGGGGGACTGGGCTGAGCAGTCGCCCCGGGCTCCTGCTGGGTTGCTGGCTCTGGCGTGGCCTGCGCGGTCGGCCCTGGTGTGGCCCGCGCTGGCCCCGGATTCGGCTCGGCGGGGCGACGAACGGGCTCCGGCGACGGGACCATCTCCTGCTCCGCTGGTTCCTTGGCCCGTGGCGTTTCTACATGTGGCGGAGCACTGGTGGCATCCGCCTCGCCCTGCTGAGGCTCTGCGCTCGACTCCACAGCTGCTGCTGGCGGTGTGGCAGCAGTCCCGGTGGAGCTCTGGGTGGGGCCAGTGCTTGGCCGACTACATATTACAAACATTGGCATGAACACACAGCTAATTCTTATGCAAGTAATTAAAGGACTAAAGTACGCAGCTACTTACCGGCAAAAGCCGCCCTTGAACTTGGGCACGCCGCTGCTCCTCGGTGCCCCGCTTCCAGACCCTGTACTGGGCTTGGGGACTGCCTTGGGCGGGACCTGCCGCCCACCCGGGGACTGCTCGGCGCCCTCCTTGGCAGCCGCCCCCGATGTTGGCGAAGAGGGGGCGGCGGCGGGCTTCGGCTTCGGCGGAGCAGGCGTCGGCCCGATGTTCCGCGGCGACCGCCGCGGCACTGGTTGGGGCGACTTAGAGCCGCCACTCCCATCCCCGGCGCACGCCTGGCGTTTGCGCCGGTGCTCGGCTATGGTGATGGTGTCGTCGGAGTCCGACGACACCGGGCTGTCCGGGGCCGGCCTCTTGCTGCCGACCTCAGCACCGGCCTCCTTGCCGAGGTTTAGGTTACCCCCGGTGCCAAGGTTGGCCGGCTTCTTCTTCTCCTTGGGGGCTGCACTGGCCGGCTTCTTCATTGCCGCACGCCGTTGCCCCCTGGTGGTCGTTCCCACCACGATATCATCATCATCATCATCATCTTCAGGGCTAAGGTTTTCGACCTTGCCCTGGTCGGCAGTCCTCTGCGGACGCCGCTGCCAATGCAGGGCATCGCCCTCTGGCCAGTTCTCCACTGGTACAGCAGAGAAGTAATGGTCGCTTCGACCCTACACAAATGTTAAAGTGCTCAGCAACATACCAGTGGTCAGACACCCTATCACATTGCACAGAAAGTGAAACTTTTTGTTGCATTACCTGTGGTGGAGGATTGCTGAGACGGTACGGCAGCTGCTTTGTGGTCGGCAGAGAAGTATTTGAGTTATACTTCTCAAACAGGACCGAGAGCAGATGGTGGACGTCGTTCTCGTCGGCCTTCTCGTCCGTCTCCTGTGCTGGATCCTTCAACCCACTGTATTGCCACAGTGGGTTGGTCCTTTCCTTGCACGGTTGCACGCGACGGACCATCCACATCCCGGCCACCAGCGCCCCGTTCACCTTCTGGTTGTCAATCAACTCCAGCAGCTCCGCCACCTGGACATCCCCAACAGGTGGTGCCTCTCCCCACCTGGGATTTGCCTTGGGGATCTGGTGGATGTCGCATGGCACCTTCCTCCCAATGGCGACATCTTGGCTCATATAGAACCAGCTCCAGTTCCACTTCTTGGGGGCGGAGTTGAACTTACTCCCTAGCCAAGACGCGGCCAACCCATCCCGGAGCCGGATGTAACATCCCCCGGCTATTTGGGACCCCCCGGTCTCCACCCCCTTCTTCCGGAGCACGAAGAAATGGCGGAATGCATTGAAATGGGGGGGGGATGCCCAAAAACATCTCGCAATATGCGATGAAGATGGACACGGTTAAGATGGAGTTGGGGTCCGTGGTTGCATATGGAGATCGACCACCATATGCACAGGTCCCGAAGGAACCCGTTCACCGGTTGCCCCAACCCGCGAACAACTTGGTCCTCAAAGACGATGAACTCACCCGGCAATGGCGTCGGCTCGTCGTCGCCGCGAGGCTCCCTCCACACTCCCATCTCCCGTGGCGGCAGGTATCCATGGTCCGCCAGCGCTTGGAGCGACTCCCGGGACGAGGTGGATTGGACCCAGTCCGGCCCGCGCCTCGCGGACTCCCCGCCCTTCGCGCCCTTCTTGGTCGACCGCTTCGCTCCCATCTCCGGCGGCGGCGAAGTCGATGCGGTGGCGAAACCCTAGCGGGATGAGCGGCGGCGGCTGGATCTACGCGGCACAGCGGTTCCGGTGCAAGAGCAGGCGACCGGATCTCATCGGTTGCCCCTGCTGGTGCTGGCTGCGCGGCGGATCTGGCGGCGAAATGGACGGTGGCGGCGGCGGTTTTCTCTAGAGCGCAGGAATGCGGAGGGCTCGAGAACTGCTCGAGTGCTAGTGCAATGAGTGCGGAACCGTCTACCCCCGGCGGCGCCCGTTATTTATAGTATCCGGATGACGTCCGGTTGACTTCTAGGGTTGGACCCCCTCTGACTCAGGTGGACCGCCCCATTTTTTACCCTAGTGGGCCGCGGTCCCATGGGCCGTACAGTATATGTGCAACCGACAAATTTTTTACTATTCCGGTAAAATATTTTATGGGCCCAGTTCCCTTGGCGTTGCACATGGGCCTCGTTATTTATCCCGGGGACTGCCCAGTCAGCTCCCTGGTAGTCCTTTTTAACACGCCTATGTCCTTGGTCCTTGGAATTTTTTCCTGATCTATTTCCTAAGCTGAGGGCCGTAGGTAATATATTTGGACTTTTTCTTAAAAAGTTCAATAGAACATATACTATCTTCCATCGAACTTGGGGACTACGTGGGCCCACGTCACCTCGCGGTGACTTAGGGCCTACTGCTTTCGAACAAGCTCGGTTGATTTTATTCCCTGGCTTATGTTGCGCACTGCCATGACAATTCTGTCATGTGTCAACGTGGGCCCACGTCTCAGGACAATAAAAAAGAAAAAAATTCTTTTTTCTTTTTGAGCACCATGCATCTTTCGACAAGACCAACTTCCTTGACATAGCAGTGGTCGGACACAGACTGCTCGGGAAACCTGCTCGGATGAATGTGGTCGGCACTACGTGTGGACAGCACTGTACGTGGTCGGCACTACTATGCGTGGTCGGCACTACTATGCGTGGTCGGTACTACGTCCTTGCCACATCATCACCAGCGCTCAACGTGGTCTGCATCTACACTGCTCGTCACAAGTCAAGACGATGGACTTTCCTCAAAGTACATGGAGCTCGGGGACTAGCTGTGGGGGGTATAAATCCGGTATACCACCATGGACAGTTCCAGGGCTGCTCGGCAAGACGGCCCAGACCAGACAAAGACCCGGCCCATTACCGACCAGGCTGGTGGGCTGGACTTCAAGACGATGACGTGGTCCGCAACCGACCAGGAGGTGGATCGCGTACAAGGATGCTTGTTCCGCAAGTATACTTAGTCGGTTAGATCAGATAGAGTCCTCCTAGGGCACGACTTGATGTAACCGACCACCTCTCATGTACCCTTGGCTGCTCGGCTATATAAAGCGGCCAAGGACCCCCCTAGAACGCAGGCTATTCTCTGGCATCCTGACCTAGAGAGCTTAGCGCTTCATTGTAATCCGACACTTGATCATACAGCATAACACGAGAAGCAGGACGTAGGGTATTACGCTTCCGAGCGGCCTGAACCTGGGTAAACCTTGTTGTCCCTGGTTTGTCTTGTTCCTCGAACGTCCAGATCGTAGATCGTAACACGCCCTTACCGAAACTCACCGCCGTGGGATACCCCGTGGTGGACTGCCGGTTATCCGTAATCGACAGTAACTAAAACTACATACGCAACAAAATAAATTAGTTTGGCAGCTGTTGCCGAGAGCAACAAGCACATCGATGGCAAAATCAAAAGCAACTGGGTAGATAGAGGTAGATCAACCCAATCGAACACAACAATGCACAGTTGACAGTGACGATCAATCGCCAGATCCACCCCACCGTTAGCGGCGACGATCCCATCACGAATTCACGAGTAGATCAGGCACCGCACGAGGCCGCCTCGGCGGCGCCGCTAACGTACCTGCCCCGCACGAACATGGCGGGCACGCGCATCTCCTGCCCGCCCAGCAGTAGTCGCAGCTCCTCGCGGTAGCCTGTGTCGATGGACGTGAGCAGCGCTCTGGATCGAATAGTAGCGTGGGCCACGTGTCGTCGTCTTCAGGCTCCACGAGCCCTGCGGGAACCACGGTTACCTCCTCCATGGAGCCGCATACGGGTTTCCCCAGATGCGCATGCCGTCGAGGACTCATGACACCGGTGGAGTGCGGCGGCGCGCAACCGCGACCAGGTAGCAGCGGCCGGCGGAGGGGCCCCCGCACTGGGCAAGCGCGGCCGTCGTGACTTGGAGACGGAGATCGTGAGCGAGAGCGCGCGGTCGTGACTTGGATCGGCTCGCCAATTCCGCCGATTGCGTCGAGAGTCGGAGATCGTGAGGAGATCGCGGCTTCGCCTAGGAGATCATGGCGACTCAACAGGAAAGCGCGACACGGGCGTTTGAAATTTGAATTTCATTCCGTGATTTCAGGAGTTCGAGGGTGAGGGGACGTGGGGTGTGAACGTGGGTGAGAAGGAGTGTGCGAAGCCTGGCTGTGGGGTGATGAGGTGAGATTTAGGCTTCCCACTCTTTTAGAAGATTTCAATTATAGTAGAGATAGCCCCTATTCCCCACTTGTAAGACACACCATAAGGAAGAGCTCCACTTCATATTTCCAAGATGTAGTAGTAGTGCTAGCCTAGTTGGGAGTGAGGGAGAGAGTTCAAGTTCGGAAGAGTCCTCGAGGCTCGGCCAACCTTGTATCGGTCCTGTGCGACTCAAGTGTTATCTTATATTTATCTTCTTTACATTACTGAACTATTCAGTTGGTTATCTTGTCATGCCTTAGTTCTTTAGCTAAGCTTGGTTAGTGTAGTGATTATACCTTGGCATGAGTTCTCTGGTCGACCGATTGCTCTAGTTATAGATCGTGACTAGAGTACATAACCGCAAGTGCAGGCGTGGTGTCTGGGCTAGCGAGTTACCGGAGAATGCGCCCAGCCCCACGGATAGTTGTGGTAGCCCCGGGGGTGACAGCTCCGACCAGGCCTTTGTATTCCACCACGTTCGGGCTGGTGTTTTCGTAGAGCTTTTGGTGGCCTTCCCCCGGTTAACCCTTCCCAGTCTCTTCGAGAACCGGAAAGATACCGCTGCTCCGAAGTGTCTCGGTATAACTGCTATGTTGACCTCCGCTTAGCTATTCCTTTGGTTTAGACTAGAATAGAACCATAGTAATGGAGAAGAAAATAGGAATCTTGGCATCTCCTGTAGACCTCCCAGCTTAGCTAGTCTGCTCTGCTATCTTTTTAGGGTTCTCTTGTGTGTGTCGTTTGCCTAAAAACCCGATCATATCTTTTACCCCCTCATTGGCCTAGTTGGTATTTTAGTTAGCAGATGTATGATGGTTAATTATCAACTCATTTACCCTTTGCTTCCCTGAGGATAAATACGATACCCTGGAATACTCTTGGGTGAAAGCTACAACGGTATCCGTTCGCTTGCGGATTTTTCTGTGTGCGTTAACAAATACCAACAAGCTTTCTGGCGCCGTTGCCGGGGATGGACTTAAAACCTCCACACTTGGTGATTGCGCTAAGAAATGCCAACAAGTTTTCTGGCGCCATTGCCGGGGAAGCAATAGCGTAAAGGTTTTGATCTTTATCTGGATATCTGCTAACCTAGTTGCCACTAGCTTTTGTGGGTATTTTTTTTAAAAAAAATCACGAGCCCAGGGTGCCCGCTCTTTCATGAAAAATCATACTTCCACCCTGCCATCTCATAGATAGACATATATTGTGTACACACTAACTCTATGCAGATGGAGAGAAAGTCGTCGTCCATAGATCACAATTCCATCACAGGTGACGGAGCGACTGCATTGCATCACTCACAATTCAATCACAAATTGTGAGTGATGAATCGATCAAGGTTTGTGAGAACCAACCAAAAAAACATTTTATACCTTCCAAATTTATTTTCACCACTACATGTTTGTTTAATTCATCATATATCTAGTGCTTTCTTTGGGTGGCTCCTAGTCTTTGAGCTGTATTCGGGCGCCATGCCTAGTCTAGGTTGATAATAATTTCTATTGTTATCCTCCTATTCGATGCTCCTAGTCTATCCACGTAGTAGACGGATATTAAACGGGACCATCCCGACTTCATATCTTGGTTTGCCAATTGGTGTGATGATATCGTTAGATGGTCCGCGCTACGGGAAAAAGCTAAAGCCTAGATTTGCATGCATTTCACTCGTTTAAGTTTCCTTCAAAACCATGGCATGTTTGTTTTGATCACATTCATTCACCTCGCTTGCATTGCCCCGCATATAAAAAAATGGTTCTCCAATTCATCATTCAATGTTTGTACATCCGTTTGAATCAATCTCATGTGTATCATTTTCTTACCACCTTTCTCTACTCTAGTATGCTTTGGTTTGGGAGTGTTGGTCACCATGACGATCATACTTCCATAGGCTTTTTAAATTAAGCATGGTGCTTAGGTTAATTTGCCTACCAAAATCAAGTTGGACATGGAGTCCAGTTTGATTTTTTGAATAAAAAATTACTAGCATAGACTTTGGTTGTATGCATGGACTAACCCCTGCAGGAATTTCTCAAATACAAAAGGGTAAGTCTTTGAGATAAGTTCTTAACGGTGGTAAACAAGAGTTCAGTTGGTGAACTTTGAATGAAACCTTGATAAAAAAAATCTCAAAACCGCCAAGCCAAAATCACATGAAGATCTCGATGGCGTGGCGAAAACAAGAAGGGCATTCATCCTCATCCATCTCCAGGATGAGATGATGCAAATTCAAGATCAAATGTCAATGGAGAAGTCCTTGCTCAACGGACTTAAAATGGTGAGCCCTTGTCGAAGGTAAATCGGTATTTATCTCATATTCAATTTCCAAATATCTTTTGATTTTGAAATCTGCATGTTTACCTTTCCACCAAAATTTTCTTTGCATAAAAACTAAAAACAATCTTACCTTCAAAGTGCATAATAAAATTGTTTTCAACTTATTTTCAAAATTTATAAAAAAAAAACTCTTGATAATAAAATAATTTTTTTTGCTTATCATGTTTTTAAAAAATAACCTCTCCCTATCTCCCATAGCAAAAAAATCTTAGTGCTAGACAAAGTTCCCTTCGGGTATCTTTTTCCACTAACAATTCCAGAACGGAGGATGAACGATGTCTAGAAACATGGGCACCGCAAAACATTGCAAGGAGATACATCAATAATCACACTTGGTTTTTATTGTCAAATGACATAAAAATCCAAGTGTGGGGACCCGACTTCGTCCACGCTAACACTCGGGCACGCCGGTTTGCACTCCTTTTCCTCACCCATGTTTTGCTCCTATAAGTTTGATCTTGTTTAAAATGCTACACATGTTAATCAAACTAATATATGAAATAAAATCTTGCTAAACTAGGAGCTTAACTTTTTAAAGATTGGCCGGTATAAGCGTTATTCCGAGTTCATACACTTGTTACTTGTGGATACATCTTTATTAGAAAAACTTGTCAACTAGGTTGTTGTGAGGTGTGATATGGTACGACTAAAGTAATCCTTTCTTTTCGTGTGAGCTCTTGGAGATTTTTGTTTTGATAAAGCACAAAACTCATAGCAATGCTTCTCCTCAATGGTTATGAAATTCCTACCAAGGCCATATGACATGCTATACTTTGCAAAACCCCAGTCATATGCTACTTGTTTGATCATTGAGTCAGGTCAGATTGTTGTGACCGATGCGAGATTATGGTCATGCACCCACGATCGAGATTCACTTGCACCCACCAAATAATTGCCGACTCTTACACTAAGAGTTGCGCAAAGCATGCACCCCTTTCGTCAAAATGTCAATTCTCACACCGAGAATTGCGCACCATTCCACCAAATAAAAACGCCAACCCTTACCCCGAGGGTTGCGCATCCCCTTAGTTGCCAAAAGTACTCCACGCATTCCATCATGACATCTCTCCATTTCATCATTTACCAGAGACATAAAGTTATGGGCTACGTTCCTAGTTGAAAAAAAAAAAAACAAATGATTTTTGTTTAAGGGGCATAAGAGGACAAGGGTCCCATCATTTAGACAGACAGAAATCTTAGATCCCCGTTCAAAAAAAAAAAAAAAAGAGGAAAAAAAGAAAAAAAGAATGAAAAAAAAAAAAGAAAAGAAAAAAGAAAGAAAAAAAAAGAGAGAAAGAAAAATAAATTTATATACTTCCTTTTTTATAGCCTATACTCCTTCAGCTCATCATCCCCCAATAAAAAGAGATTGTCATAATACATGGAGTTCCAAAAATACCACAAATATAGGAACCATTTCTTCATCCCACACACTTGCACATCTCGATCAAGGGGTATGTCTTGTATCTCCGTCTGGTCCGGTTTTTGACTTGGCAATATATGTGATTCAAGTATGCCCACTTTCATACCTACCCAAAACTCCACACACAACTTTAGTGGTAGGTTTTGAAAAAAAGGCACATATCTCAATTGCCTTTGGTGAGGAATCATACCCATTGAGTGAGTCGAGAGTGCCCATTTGAGGAGAAGTTTGAGCTATGTTTTCATTTGCAAAATTTATAAAAACTCCAAGTATGCTCCATAGAGGGAAAGTGATGACTTGGTGTCAATGCCATTCCACTTTTCAACAGCTCAAGGCGACATGGTAGACACATTGAAATCCACAGGTATGAGGAATGACATGGAATATCTTTTATGCTAGCATCACATCTTTGAGAGTCCTGTTGCATAGTTCCTTTTAGCTTTGCTTGAGGACGAGCAAAGAATAAGTGTGGGGGAACTTGTTGGCGGTCCTTATTGCATACATTTAACCGCCATTTTCATATGAAAACAATCACCAAATCTTAGTAGTAGAGTTCTATACTAATCATTTCGATGAGTTTTGGTGTCTCTAAGTGTTTTGCAGGACATGCCTGAAAATATATAGAAAATATCAATATTTTGAGATATGGAGGTTTGACACAATTTGACTGGAGAAATAATTTATTAGCAATCATCAAAGCATAATAATCTCAAATGCTAATTTGGAGTGCGACATTGCAAAGAGCTTGTCAAGACGATATATATATAGATATATTTTTTATAGAGTTCACTCCGAGCTCGAAGATGTAAAATAAAGAGAATATATATATACGTGTATATGTGTGTGGCTTGCACATCCATTTAGAGTGGCATGCATGGGTCACGAGCAGCTCCCATGTGGAAGTCAACGAAGGATCAGCCTGCCGCCGTGCAACCCAGCAAGAAAGAGTGCAGGTCCATGGCCCAACGCCCCAGCCAAAACACGATTTGCATTTCAACAAATCATTAAGAAAGTAAATCAAATTCTGCTGGGCCCACTGCTCCACATTGCACGTGATTACCAGCCAGAAGAGGCAAAGGCAGCCAGCGGGCTCCACTTCAATTGCTACCGATGAGAGCCGTCGATGGGTTTGGTCGATGGCCTATGGGCCTGAGTCACGACCCAAGGTGGGCCTATCACACCCACACGCGGGAGGCAAAAACCCAAGGCAGCAGCAGCTACAGCGGCATGATGAGGCGGTTTGGTTTAGTACCAAATCGATTAGTTAGCATTTGTTCTCACCGGTGACAACCTATAAATATAGCCCCTATTTCTCAAGGAAGAGTTCCACTTCATATTTCCAAGATGTAGTAGTAGTGCTAGCCTAGTTGGGAGTGAGGGAGAGAGTTTAAGTTCTGGAAGAGTCCTCGGCTAACCTTGTATCGGTCCTCTGTGCGACTCAAGTGTTATCTTATATTTATCTTCTTTACATTACTGAACTATTCATTTGGTTATCTTGGCATGCCTTAGTTCTTTAGCTAAGCTTGGTTAGTGTAGTGATTATACCTTGTCATGGGTTCTCTAGTCGACCGATTGCTCTAGTTATAGATCATGACTAGAGTACGTAACCGCTAGTGCAGGCGTGGTGTCTGGGCTAGCGAGTTACTGGAGAATGCGCCCAGCCCCACGGATAGTTGCGGTAGCCCCAGGGGTGACAGCTCTGACCAGGCCTTTGTATTCCACCACGTTCGGGCTGGTGTTTTCGTAGAGCTTTTGGCGGCTGAAAGTCCCTAGTTTGGTTTTGGCTAATTGATGAAACCTAGAACTAACCTTGTTTATCTAAGTGGTTGATTTAGAGAAAGGTTGTCCACATGATGAGCTTATTGCATATGAAGCATGACACATGTCATGTGATCAAAGATGAAGATCAAGACGATGCTTGGCTCCATGGACCGGTGTTGAAGGTGAAGGGCTAGTCGAGGCTTCGGAGTGAAGGACCATGCGATGGTGAAGCTCGGGCAAGACTAGGCGCCGATGGACCGATGCACGGTGAAGGGCAAGTGAAGTCGAGGTCGATGGATCGAGACGGTCACATGATGGTGTGAAGTGTTCATATCATTTGGAGGAACAAAATGGGCTCAAGGCAAAGGTATAACCGATAGGGCCATTTTGTTTTGCACTCAAGACACCATAGAGGGTGTGAGTGGTTTAGGATCGATAGCCGCACTATTAAGAGGGGAAGTCTTATCGGCTATTCGACGCACGGGTGCCACTAGGTGAATTCATGAAGTGCATTGCATGTAGGGCCTAGTGAGCTAACCTAACCTTTGGGAAATGTTTGTGAAAAGCTAACACACAAGCACATGGAGATGTACACTTGGTGGTGTTGGCACATTTACAAAGGTGGCGTTTTGGTGCGCTGTGATTTGCAGGGTAGAGATGGGTTTGGGTCCCTCTCTTCCTCCCGCCGAGCTCGTGAGGCGGGATTCGGCGCTTTCGAGAAAAATGGATGCATATTTTCTATTGCGCCGGATGCAAAATTTGGTTGAATTCATGCTATCTTTGTTGATCAAGTTGGTATACTTGTTGGATAGCATGTTGGAGAAGTTGGCGTCACGACGGGCTGAAAAACGAGTTTTTGCGCGCCGGACGCGCTTTGGCGGCGCGGGGACGCGTCCGGCTAGCGGCGGACGCCGACCAGAAAGTTCTGGTTTCGGCCGTCGGCCGGGCGTCGCGCCGGACGCGGGCCGGACGTGCGCGGCGGACGCAGCCCGGTCACTGTGCAGCGTCCGGCGCGTGCTGGAGGTCGACGCGGCGCTGCTGGTCGGGCTGAACGTGGGCCGGACGCTGGCTGGTCGCGTCCGGCGTGGGCCGGACGCGGACCAGAAAGTTTTTGAGGCATCAAAGGTTCTTGCGGACGCAGGCCGCCGGACGCGGGACGGACGCGGGCCGGACGAGCGTTGATTTGAACGTTGGGCCGCCAACGGTCGACTACTGCGGAGCGCGTGGTGGCGCCGGACGCGTCCGGCGCTGGGCCGCGGACGCGTCCGGCGCTTGTTGTTCAGGCCCCCGAGGGGGTAACGGTTGGATGTTTGAGGTTGGCCTATAAATAGATGGTGGCCGGGGCTTGGCTCCCTCTCTTGACTTCCCAACTCATTCATTCATCTTTGTGAGCAGAAAAACACTCTCCCTCTCATCTCTCTTGCTTGATTGTGAATCCTAGTGAGATTGAGAGATCACCTAGTGCATTGCATTGCTTGAGGGCATCTAGTGGCACTTGTGGGTGGTTTAGCCGGTGGATTTCTTGTTACTCTTGGAGAGTACCGCTCCTAGCCGGCTTGGAGATTGTTGGAGGCGTTGGCAAGAGAAGGTGATTGTTCTTGGCCACCTCCGGTTGATTGTGAGAGGTTTGAGCTCACCTCGTGGGGATCACGAAGAGCATCCTAGTGGATTGCGCGTGTCGTTGAGTACCTCGCTTGAGAGTGGTGTCTTGCGGTGCCTTGCGGGGCGAGCCTTGAGGGGCTAGTGACTTGAGGGTCACACCGAGGAACCATCTAGGTGTTGGTCGACACAACGGGTGACGTAGCTTGGCGGTGCCCAAGTGAACATCCGGGGATAAATCATTGTGTTCATCTTGTCTCCCGGTGATTGGTCATCATCCTTTGTGTGTTGCCGATTGTGATTGATTGTTCATCTCCTTGGTGATTGGCAACCTCGACTCGACACGTCGGTATAACAAGCTCCTACCCTCTCTTGTATTACTTTGATTACATTCTTGCAAAGTAGAATTGCTTGCGTGGTCGGTCGGGAACCACATCTTGTGTAGACTAAATCCCGTGGGTAGAATTGCTTGTGTGGTCGGTCGGGAACCACTTCTTGTGTAGACTAAATCCCGTGGGTAGAACTCTTGATCACTAGTGGTAGCTTTTGTGTGTACTAGTGATCACCTACTAGAATTGCTTGGATAGGAGGCTTGCAACATCTAGTAGGCTAAGCATAACTTGCTTTCCGCCGTTTGTGTATCTAACGAAGTTTGCTTAGTGAGTTTGTAGAAATTTTTATAGGCTATTCACCCCCTCTAGCCATCTAGGACCTTACAAGTGGTATCGGAGCCGAGGTCACCGTTTTAGTGCAAGGCTTAACATCCTACGGTGTTAAGATGGCTCAAATTGTGTTCAACCATGTTGGGGGCAAACCGCCTATGTTTGATGGAGTTAGTTCCTTTGATCATTGGAAGAGAAAAATGATCATGTATCTTGGTTCAATACAAGAGAGAGTCTTGCAAGTTACATTGCATGACTATGCTATTCTTGATAATGATCATCTCACCGATGAAGATAGAGCCAACATCACTTGCAATAGAATGGCTCTCAACACCCTATACAATGGCATTGATACAAAGGTGTTTGAGGGGATCAAGGATTTGGAACTTGCAAGTGAAGTGTGGACTAGGTTGGGTGAGACCTATGAGGGCACCAAGGTTGTGAAGAGTGCCAAGCTATATGGACTCAAGAGTGAGTTCGAGAACTTCAAGAAGAAAGAGGATGAAACAATCATTGAAATATTTCATCGCTTACAAGTCATTGTAAATGATCTCAAGAGTTTGGGGCACAAGACAAAAGATGAAGATTTTTGTCACAAGTTCTTGATTTGCTTGCCAAGGAGCTTCAAGATGTTGAAGCTTATGCTACAAAGAGATGGGCTTGAAGCTAAGAAGCCAAATGATTTGCTTGGTGAAGTCTTGACATATGACAAATTTGATCAAGATGATGAGAAGGTAGAAGAGGAGAAGAAGAAGAAGACCGTGGCATTCCAAGCCACATCCTCCAAGGGCAAAGCACCAATCCTTGAAGAAGAAGAAACCAATGAGGAAGATGGTGACTTTGAGATTGATGATGAGGCACTTGCTCTTGTGGTAAAAAAGATGGGACACATGTTCATCAAGAGAAGAGGCTTCAAGAGAAACAACTTCAAGAAGCAAGAGCAACCAAGAAAGTGCTTCAATTGTGATAGCACCGAGCATCTACAAGCCGAATGCCCATATGAGAAGAAGAAGAACTACAACAAGGGCAAGTTTGAGAAGAAGAAGCATGAAGCCAAGATGACACTCAAGAAGGGCAAAAATGGTGCATTTGTGGTCACTTGGGAGAGTGACAATGATGATGAAGAAGAAGATTCATGCAACAAGGCTATGGCTTCCATCGCCATCAACAAGAAGCCTTCATTATTCTCTTCATCACCATCGTGCTTCATGGCCAAGGAAACAAAGGTACAATATGATGATAGTGATGATGATAGTGAGATGGAATATGCTCACGATGTTGATAATGTTGATGATGATGATGAACCGACTAAGGATCAATTATATGACTTGATGCAAGAAACTAGAGATATAGCTATTGCCAAGGAAAAGGAGTGCAAGAAGCTTTCAATGAAAGTAGAAATACTAGAGAAAGCCCTAGGTGAGCTTATGACCACTCATGAGAGTCTAGTGGAAGACCATGAGAAACTTGGTGATGCTCACTCTAAGCTTGAAAAGGCTCACTCATTTCTACTTGAGCAACAAGCAAAGAAAGTGGTGGTTGCATCATGTGATATAGGCCTTACTTGTGACATCATTGATGAGTCATTTTATCAACCTATCATCATGACAAATGCTAACCCTTCTTGTAGCACATCATCCACCACCACCACCGACTCTACCTCTACTACTAGTGATGGCTTCACTTGTGATGCTACACTTATGGTTGAGAATGAGACTCTCAAGAAGGAGGTGGATGAGCTCACTCATGCCTTAGGCAAAGCCTATGGTGGTGAGGCCCGCTTGCTAAAGTGCTTGGGTAGCCAAAGGTTCTCTCTTAACAAAGAGGGATTGGGCTATACCCCCAAGAAGGGCAAGTCGGCCTTTGCAACTCCAAAGCCTAGCTTTGTGAAGAGCAATGGTCGGTTTTGCTATAGATGCAAGCAAGTTGGGCACCTAGAGCAAAATTGCAACAAGAAGCAACAAAACAAGAAACTTGACAATGCTATACCTTTTGATTCTTGTTATGTGCTTACCAAGGGAGTGAAAGGTGTACAAGCTAAGTTTGTTGGTACACCCATTGTTGGCCCAAAGAAGAAGGCAATTTGGGTACCAAAGAGCTTAGTCACTAACCTACAAGGACCCAAGCAAAAATGGGTACCTAAGCTTCATTGATTTGCTTGTAGGTGAATTATAAAGCCGGAGGAAGGCATTGGATTATTGATAGTGGGTGTTCTCAACACATGACCGGCACATCAAGAATGTTTGATTCAATTGAGAAGAATGATAGTGGCATTGAGTCAATTACTTTTGGCAATAACAAGAAAGGCAAGGTTGTTGGTTTGGGCAAGATTGCAATATCAAATGACATGAGTATCTCCAATGTGATGCTAGTTGAAAGCTTGGATTTCAATCTTCTCTCGGTGGCACAAATTTGTGATCGAGGCTACAAGTGTATCTTTGGGCAAATGATGTTGAAGTAGTTTCTCTTGATGGTTCCAACTTGGTGTTCAAAGGCTTTAGATATGAGAATCTCTATCTTGTTGATTTCAACACTAGTGAAGCTTCCTTGACAACATGTTTGATATCAAAATCAAGTTTGGGTTGGCTTTGGCATAGAAGGCTTGGACATGTTGGCATGAAACAATTGAAGAAGCTCACACAACACAATCTTGTTGAAGGCTTGAAAGATGTTGTATTTGAGAAGGACAAGTTGTGTAGTGCATGTCAAGCCGGGAAGCAAGTTGGAAACTCACATCCAAAGAAGAGCATAATGAGCACATGCAAGGCATTTGAGTTGTTGCACATGGATCTATTTGGCCCAACTACATACACAAGTATTGGTGGCAACAAGTATGGATTTTTCATAGTGGATGACTTCACAAGATTCACATGGGTATTCTTTCTTAGTGACAAGAGTGAAGTGTATGACACCTTCAAGACTTTTCTCACTAGAGTTCAAAATGAGTTTGACATGAGAATCAAGAAAGTGAGAAGTGACAATGGGAGTGAGTTCAAGAATACAAGAATGGAAGAATTGTGTGATCACTATGGCATTGGTCATCAATTCTCGGCCAAATACACTCCACAATCTAATGGCCTAGTTGAGAGGAAGAATAGAACATTGCTTGATATGGCTAGATCAATGCTTCATGAGTACAATGTTAGTCAATCTTTTTGGGATGAAGCAATCAACACGGCATGTTACTACATCAATAGGCTCTATTGTCATACTTTGCTAGAGAAGACCCCATATGAGTTACTTCATGGAAGAAAACCCAACATTGGCTATTTTAGAGTATTTGGTTGCAAATGCTACATCTTGAGAAAGGGCACTAGATTGGGGAAGTTTGAAAAGAGATGTGATGAGGGGTTCCTACTCGGTTATTCAACTACAAGCAAAGCTTATAGAGTTTGGAACAATTCAAGTGGCATTAGAGAGGAAGTCCATGATGTGCAATTTGATGAAACCAATGGGTCACAAGATGAAGATGAGAATCTAGAAGATGTTGGTGGAACTCAATTGGTTGAAGCTATGAAGAACATGGACATTGGAGAAATTAGAGCAAAGCAAGTGGTTGTTGTGCAAGATGATAAAGATGAAGTGCTCAATTCTCCATTGAGGCAAGCTAGCAATGCTCAAGTGCAAGATCATGGTGCTAGTTCATCAAATGAAGACAAGTCAAGTGATCAACCAAGCTCAAGCAATCAAGTGCAAGTGCTACAACCACAACACGTTGCAAGAGATCACCCAATTGATAGTGTTATTGGTGATATTAGAAGTGGTGTGCAAACAGATCAAGAGTGGCTATGATTTGTGAATATGCATCATTTGTGTCAACCAAAGAGCCAAAGAAAGTTGAGGAAGCCTTGGATGATGCCGATTGGATCATGGCAATGCAAGAAGAGCTCAATAACTTCACAAGAAATGATGTGTGGGAGTTAGTTGAGAGGCCGGAGGATCACAATGTCATTGGAACCAAATGGGTTTTCAAGAACAAGCAAGATCAAGATGGTGTTGTGATTAGAAACAAAGCAAGACTAGTTGCACAAGGCTATACTCAAGTTGAAGGTCTTGATTATGATGAGACATATGCTCCCGTGGCAAGATTGGAGGCAATAAGGATTCTCTTGGCTTATGCATGTGCCCACAATATCAAGTTATATCAAATGGATGTCAAGAGTGCATTTCTCAATGGGATCATCAATGAGCTAGTATATGTTGAGCAACCTCCCGGTTTTGAAGATGAGAAGAAGCCCAACCATGTGTACAAGTTGAAGAAAGCTTTGTATGGCTTGAAGCAAGCACCTAGAGCATGGTATGAGAGATTGAAGACTTTTCTTCACTCCAAGGGGTTCATTATGGGCAAGGTTGATACTACTCTATTCACCAAGAAGATTGGTAATGATCTCTTCATTGTGCAAATCTATGTTGATGATATCATCTTTGGATCAACCAATCAAGCATATTGTGAAGAATTTGGTGAAATGATGGCAAAAGAGTTTGAGATGTCCATGATTGGTGAACTTAGCTATTTCCTTGGTCTTCAAGTCAAGCAATTGAATAATGGGACATTTGTGAGTCAAGGGAAATACATAAGAGACATGTTGAAGAAGTTTGGGATGCAAGATGCAAAGCCAATCTCAACTCCAATGGGCACCAATGGGAATCTTGATAGTGATCATGATGGCAATATGGTAAATCAAAAGGATTATCGGTCATTAATTGGAAGCCTACTCTATGTCACCGCATCAAGGCCGGATGTCATGTTTAGTGTTTGCATGTGTGCTAGATATCAAGCCTCACCTAGAGAGAGTCATTTCACGGCCGCAAAGAGAATATTGAGGTACTTGAAGCAAACAAGAGATGTTGGATTGTGGTATCCCAAGGGGTCAAAGTTTGAATTGATTGGATATTCGGACTCCGACTATGGTGGTTGCAAGATCAATAGAAAGAGCACAAGTGGTACATGTCAACTTCTTGGAAGATCACTTGTGTCATGGTCCTCAAAGAAACAAAATAGTGTGGCAATCTCTACCGCCGAAGCCGAATATGTTAGTGCGGGGAGTTGTTGTGCACAATTGCTTTGGATGAAGTCAACTTTGAAGGATTATGGCATCAACTTCAAGAATGTGCCATTATTTTGTGATAATGAGAGTGCAATCAAGATGACACAAAACCCGGTTCAACATGGAAGAACAAAGCACATTGACATAAGGCATCACTTCATAAGAGATCATCAACAAAAGGGTGACATTTCCATTGAAAGTGTGGGCACCGATGATCAACTTGCCGACATCCTCACCAAGCCACTTGATGAAAGAAGGTTTTGCAAGCTAAGGAATGAGTTGAACATTCTTGATTTCTCAAACATGTGTTGAATGCACCCCACCACTACTTGACATGCCTCTCCTTCGACAATGCAAGGTACCATTGTGTGACATGTCATTCATGCTTAGGATTATACTTATGGTAGCACATGTAGACATACAAGGTGCATTTGGAGCATTCATGATAAATCAAATGTGTTTGATGTATATATGCTTACCACTATTGCTTCTATGCTTTGCTTGATCTAGTGGTGACATATGACATGTTTGTGGGCTTGCAATCCTAGTGTTGAATCTAGAATATTTGCTACAAGTGTTTAATTCAACATAGGCAAGATAACCCTTGTCATGAGGTGTGAAGAAGCTTGTCTTTGGTTCAAACCGAATTAAATATCTTTGGCAAGTGGTCTAGATTGAACCAAATTTGACTAAAGTTTTGTTTACTCCATCAAAGTCATTTTCTCTCCACAATTTGATCCCATTTTGGGCAATTGTTGACAAAGGGGGAGAGAAAAAGATGATTGAACATGATAAAGGGGTAAATAAAATTTTGATGCACACAGGAAGGGGGAGCAAGCTCATGAACAAAGTCATTGCATTTGTTTGTGCATTCTCATATGACTTGCTCATGGCACCTAGTTTCAAAGTTTTATACAAGTGGTGTCTCCTTGCTTGTGTGGTGCAATGCTAGTATAGGTTTTGAATGGTGAAATGATCTACTAGCATGCATAGGTTGTAACTAGACTCCCTTACCTTACAAGTGGTTCAAGAACTTTGCCTATAATGTTGATCTCACGGGGTTCTTGAGTTTTGATGGATGTCTAGTTACTACATGGTGCTAAGGATGGTGTAAAAGGCAACTCCGATTGGTATCACGCTTCAAAGGTCCATTTCTTACACCTTAAGCATCATTTTGGTAGAATTACTCTCCCCACACTTCTATCCATGCATATGTGCAAAGCTTCAAATCCAAACTCTATGCACATATGTAGGGGGAGCAATACTACCAAAACCGAACTTGCTATAGTTGTCCAAATTTCTCTTGTGAGCTTATTGATTGGACAAGTATGACAAGTTCAAAATCTTTATTATAAAATCATCTTTGTTGAGGTTGTCATCAATTACCAAAAAGGGGGAGATTGAAAGTCCCTAGTTTGGTTTTGGCTAATTGATGAAACCTAGGACTAACCTTGTTTATCTAAGTGGTTGATTTAGAGAAAGGTTGTCCACATGATGAGCTTATTGCATATGAAGCATGACACATGTCATGTGATCAAAGATGAAGATCAAGACGATGCTTGGCTCCATGGACCGGTGTTGAAGGTGAAGGGCTAGTCGAGGCTTCGGAGTGAAGGACCATGCGATGGTGAAGCTCGGGCAAGACTAGGCGCCGATGGACCGATGCACGGTGAAGGGCAAGTGAAGTCGAGGTCGATGGATCGAGACGGTCACATGATGGTGTGAAGTGTTCATATCATTTGGAGGAACAAAATGGGCTCAAGGCAAAGGTATAACCGATAGGGCCATTTTGTTTTGCACTCAAGACACCATAGAGGGTGTGAGTGGTTTAGGATCGATAGCCGCACTATTAAGAGGGGAAGTCTTATCGGCTATTCGACGCACGGGTGCCACTAGGTGAATTCATGAAGTGCATTGCATGTAGGGCCTAGTGAGCTAACCTAACCTTTGGGAAATGTTTGTGAAAAGCTAACACACAAGCACATGGAGATGTACACTTGGTGGTGTTGGCACATTTACAAAGGTGGCGTTTTGGTGCGCTTGTGATTTGCGGGGTAGAGATGGGTTTGGGTCCCTCTCTTCCTCCCGCCGAGCCTCGGCGGGATTCGGCGCTTTCGAGAAAAATGGATGCATATTTTCTATTGCGCCGGATGCAAAATTTGGTTGAATTCATGCTATCTTTGTTGATCAAGTTGGTATACTTGTTGGATAGCATGTTGGAGAAGTTGGCGTCACGACGGGCTGAAAAACGAGTTTTTGCAGCGCCGGACGCGCTTGGCGGCGCCGGACGCGTCCGGCTAGCGGCGGCGGACGCCGACCGAAAGTCCCCAGTTTCGGCCGTCGGCCGGGCGTCGCGCCGGACGCGGGCCGGACGCGCGCGGCGGACGCAGCCCGGTCACTGTGCAGCGTCCGGCGCGTCTTTGGAGGTCGACGCGGCGCCGCGGCTCGGGCAACGTGGGCCGGACGCCCCGGGCGTCGCGTCCGGCGTGGGCCGGACGCGGACCGAAAGTTTTTGAGGCATCAAAGGTTCTTGCGGGCGCGGCCGCCGGACGCGGACGGACGCGGGCCGGACGAGCGTTGATTTGAACGTTGGGCCGCCAACGGTCGACTCTCAAGGGAGCGCGTGGTGGCGCCGGACGCGTCCGGCGCTGGGCCGCGGACGCGTCCGGCGCTTGTTGTTCAGGCCCCCGAGGGGGTAACGGTTGGATGTTTGAGGTTGGCCTATAAATAGATGGTGGCCGGGGCTTGGCTCCCTCTCTTGACTTCCCAACTCATTCATTCATCTTTGTGAGCAGAAAAACACTCTCCCTCTCATCTCTCTTGCTTGATTGTGAATCCTAGTGAGATTGAGAGATCACCTAGTGCATTGCATTGCTTGAGGGCATCTAGTGGCACTTGTGGGTGGTTTAGCCGGTGGATTTCTTGTTACTCTTGGAGAGTACCGCTCCTAGCCGGCTTGGAGATTGTTGGAGGCGTTGGCAAGAGAAGGTGATTGTTCTTGGCCACCTCCGGTTGATTGTGAGAGGTTTGAGCTCACCTCGTGGGGATCACGAAGAGCATCCTAGTGGATTGCGCGTGTCGTTGAGTACCTCGCTTGAGAGTGGTGTCTTGCGGTGCCTTGCGGGCGAGCCTTGAGGGGCTAGTGACTTGAGGGTCACACCGAGGAACCATCTAGGTGTTGGTCGACACAACGGGTGACGTAGCTTGGCGGTGCCCAAGTGAACATCCGGGGATAAATCATTGTGTTCATCTTGTCTCCGGTGATTGGTCATCATCCTTTGTGTGTTGCCGATTGTGATTGATTGTTCATCTCCTTGGTGATTGGCAACCTCGACTCGACACGTCGGTATAACAAGCTCCTACCCTCTCTTGTATTACTTTGATTACATTCTTGCAAAGTAGAATTGCTTGCGTGGTCGGTCGGGAACCACATCTTGTGTAGACTAAATCCCGTGGGTAGAATTGCTTGTGTGGTCGGTCGGGAACCACTTCTTGTGTAGACTAAATCCCGTGGGTAGAACTCTTGATCACTAGTGGTAGCTTTTGTGTGTACTAGTGATCACCTACTAGAATTGCTTGGATAGGAGGCTTGCAACATCTAGTAGGCTAAGCATAACTTGCATTCCGCCGTTTGTGTATCTAACGAAGTTTGCTTAGTGAGTTTGTAGAAATTTTTATAGGCTATTCACCCCCCCCTCTAGCCATCTAGGACCTTACAGCGGCCTTCCCCCGGTTAACCCTTCCCAGTCTCTTCGAGAACCGGAAAGGTACCGCTGCTCCGAAGTGTCTCGATATAACTGCTATGTTGACCTCCGCTTAGCTATTCCTTTGGTTTAGACTAGAATAGAACCACAGTAATGGAGAAGAAAATAGGAATCTTGGCATCTTCTGTAGACCTCCCAGCTTAGCTAGTCTGCTCTGCTATCTTTTTAGGGTTCTCCTGTGTGTGTCGTTTACCTAAAAACCCGATCATATCTTTTACCCCCTCATTAGCCTAGTTGGTATTTTAGTTAGCAGATGTATGACGGTTAATTTTCAACTCATTTACCCTTTGCTTCCCTGAGGATAAATACGATACCCTGGAATACTCTTGGGTGAAAGCTACAACGGTGTCCGTTCGCTTGCAAATTTTTCTGTGTGCGTTAACAAATACCAAAAGCTTTCTGGCGCCGTTGCCGGGGATGGACTTAAAACCTCCATACTTGATGATTGCGCTAAGAAATGCCAACAGCAGAGCGAATACATATTGGTCTCACATGAAAGAGGTCACATTGGTCTCACATACATAGAGAGAATACATCACAAATTAAAGGCTATGCCTTCTTTTGCTCCTCGTGCTCATGGCCGGGCTGCTGGGAAGTGCCAGCTTGGTTCTTGTTCGCATTGAGGAGCTATCATGTGGCACATCCTTGTTCCCATTCTGTATATTTTTTTTTTCTTTGGAAGGCCTAGCTTCTTGTTGATGGTTGTCCGCTTCTTTTTAACCTGAGCAAGTCGATTTTCAACAAGAGCAGTAGAACCTGCTTCGGGCTGTTTTGACCCACTTCTTGACCTACAAATGTTATACATTGACAATGGTTTACAAAAGAAAGAAAACAATTGAATGACTGCACTTAAGTTTAGAATTAGTAAACATACCTTTTAGAGGTACATTCCTCACTTCTCTTCCTTTTAGAGGCAGAGGATGTTATCATCATGTTTTCACTACGGTCACAAAGGTGATATTTAGAATCAATCATAAGTGCAAAAACCATAAGATAAAGGCAAGAAGCCAAACCTAATGGGAAATGTCATGGTCGCCGATCGTGCAACATCCTCTAAAGGCCGGAACTGACTTTGTCTCCGGCGACCGTTGCAAGGTCGCTTGGCCATTGGTGTGCGCACCTAAGGACCATGGTGGGCAGGGAATCCCGGACCTGAGGATCTTCGGTTTCGCGCTTCGCCTCAGGTGGGAATGGTTTCGTCGGACCAAGCCGGCCTCCGTTTGGGCACTCCTACCGCTCAAGCACGAGCGCGTGACTTCCGCCATGTTCGCTTGCTCGGTCACCGTGGACGTCGGAGATGGCGCCTCTACAAGGTTTTGGACCGACGCCTGGCTGTCGGTTGGGCCTATTCGATCCTTCACCCCCAACCTCTTCAAGGCTGTCGGGCGTCGTCGCCTAGGATGCTCTGTCAAGGATGCCTTCGAGGATCGTCGATGGGTGCACGATATCACTGGTGTGCACATTGCACCTGTCCTCTACGAGTGCGTCCAGCTCTGGCGACTCCTCCGTGAGGTGCAGTTGCGCCTGTTGTACTTGTAGCCGTACCGCTTTGTCTGGCGGTGGACGGCTGATGGGCAGTACTCAGTGTGATCGGCGTACAAGTCCTTCGTTGGCTGGACGCAGATGGCGGGGTGCGCGGGAGCTCTGGCGCGCTGCCGTCCCCCCGAAGGTGAAGTTCTTCTTTTGGCTTGCTCTGCACGGCAGGCTCTGGACTGCGGATCGACGGACACGACATGTTTTGCAGACGAGTGCATCCTGCGCCTTATGTGACCAGCTCGATGAGACTACGGACCACCTTTTCTCATGTGTGTTCACACGCGAGATCTGGTCGCGGCCGTTGAACTCCATGGGTTACCCAGCCGCTACTCCCAGCCACGATGACACACAGCTAGGGTGGTGGCTGGTGGCTCGTCACGTGTTCCCACAGGCCCTGCAGCAGAGCTTCGACTCCCTTGTCCTGCTAGTGTCTTGGTGTCTATGGAAGGAGAGGAATAACCGCACAGGTCCTTGCTCAGATCAGGGATGAGGCCAACGCTTGGATTGGAGCTAGCAGTGGGTGTCTAGCGTTGCTCGTTGCTTTGGTCACATAGAACGCGCGCCCCGCCAGCTCGTCGCGACACTCGTTTTTTACTACAACCTAGCTACTCCACCACTGGGTGGTGATTTGTGTAATGTGTTCCCTCCAGGATGGCAACGGTTTCTCGCCGTGACCATCCTCGGAGATTGTAAACTTTCCTGATTCCACTTAATGAAGCACGTGCCAAGCCATGCTTTCGAAAAAAAAGGGATTGGGAGGTAGGACTAGAACGACAGCCAGGAGCCACAAGGATGGTTGATGGTTCAGCCCTGTTTATTTATTTTGTCTCAAAACCAGAAGATTGGGAGGGATTAAGTCCAAGTCAAAATCCTCCTTAATCCAATCCCCTGATTTGGTGATGAAAAGAAAAGGCATCACTCTGATAGTCTGATGGGCCATCAATCGCCATTCAAACAAGTGGCCATCAATCCTCCTTATTCTGCGCACAAGCTGCGCGCGGAGCGGTTTCTTCATCACGGTGGTGAACTCGCGCGTCTCGGCTAAATCCACCTCGTTGCCGGGCACCTCTTTCCATCTCGATTTGTCGAGTTTTCTCCAAAATCTCCACTTTCTAGTTTCTTTTGTTCTTGCTGAAATTCATGCCCAAACCTTTGTTTGTCTATGAGTTGGTCATTGAGATGGATTGCATATGATGTCACGAGATTACTATCTAAAATTTCATCCTGATTCAATTCCTCTTGAACAAGGTTTGAATCGGTTTTCAATTTGGAACCAAGTCTGAAAGTCCAACTGCACGAGATTATTTTTTTCAAAGACCAGATAGGCCCATTGTCTAATATAGTGCCAAGAATCAAGGCCCTTGCATCAAGGATGTTCTACAGCTCCAAGAATTGGGAGAAAATCCCAATATAGGAATTGAAGCAACCATTGTTTATATTTTGCAAGTAAAAGTGGCAGTGAGATCTTAAGCATGTTTCTACAGACGGATGCCAGAAGCCAGAAGGTCGGAGCCTAGGACTAGGAGAAGAGCCAGGAGCGTGGTGATGGACCATCAATAACAATCGCCATTCATACAAGTTGTTCTGCGCAACAGCTGCGCGCGGAGCGGTTTCTTCATGACGGTGGTGAACTCGCGCATCTCAGCCAAATCCACCTCGTGGCCGGGCACCTCTTTCCATTCGAATTCCCTGACCAAGTTGGCCACGAAGTACTCCAAGTGAAGCATGGCGATGCCGAGCCCGGCGCAAATTCGCCGACCGGCGCCGAAAGGCATCATCTTGATCTCCCTGCTGCCAGTCACGTCCACGCCGTCACCGTCGCCGCCTGCCAGGAACCGCTCCGGCACGAACTCCATGGGCCTGTCCCACTCCCGCTCGTCCCAGCCCATCTCCGCCACCGTGAAGTTCACCGAAGCGCCCTTGGGGATCACGTACCCGCCGATCTCCATGTCCTCCGCCGCCTTGTGCATCAGCACGAAGTGTGCAGGAGGGTGCCGGCGCAGTCCCTCGAGGACGACGGCCTTGAGGTACGGCATCTTGTGCGTGTCCTCCTCGGTGACCTCGCCTTGCTCGTCGCCGCACGTCGCCTTGATCTCGCCGTAGAGCTTCTCCTGTGCGTCCGGGTTCTTGACCAGCTCGGCCATGATCCACTGCAGCGCAGTGGACGTCGTGTCGGTGCCGGCAGTGAGAAACTCGGAGCATAGGAGGATGATCTCATCGTCCGTGAGCGGTCGATCGCCGTCCTCGTGAAGCTTGATGTCGAGCAGCGTGTCCACGTACGAGTGCTCGAACGTCGTCGTCTCCTCTTCTGGCGCCACCGCTGCAGCACCACCACCTTGGTTCTTGAGCTGCTGCTGCTGCTTGCGTACTCGCCGCGCGTCGATCAGCGGCGTGAACAGCTCCTTCTGCCGCTGTCGGGTGGCGAGCCCCTTCTGGAGGCGGCCGCGGAAGAGGATCCTGGTCAGCGCCGGCCAGAACGCGAACACGCTCGTGTTCTTGGCGACGAACATGAGCCAGCCGTACTGTGCGTCCGCGATGGCGCGCACCGCGGGCTCGTCCAGGCGCTCGCCGAAGCACATGAGCACGAGGAGGCAGAACATGGCGTACCGGAACGCCTCCATCACGGGCGGCGGCGCCTGCGCCCTCGCCTGGGCCTCCTCGGCCTCCTGCCCGAGCTTCTCCGCGAGCACGCGGCGCACCCACGCGCGCGCCGGCGCGAAGAGCTTCACCCGCGCCGGGTGCAGCGTCTCGGCGACGAGGTTGCGGCGCAGGAGGCGCCACACGGGCCCGTAGCTGGACCGCGAGATGGTGTTGCCGCTCTCCCCCAGGAGAGCGCGCGTGACCTCGGGGCGGTCGGCGAGCGCGGCCCCGCTCTCGACCAGCGCCGCGTGCGCGACGCGGCGGTCCGCGACGAAGATCGTCAGGGTCGACCCTGTCCGCAGCGATACGACGGGGCCGTAGCGCGTGACGAGGCGCCGGAGCAGCGCCTCCACGTCGGACGAGTGGCGCCTCAGCAGCAGCAGGTTGCCGAGGAGCGGCAGACCCGGTGGGCCCGGCGGGAGCCGGGCGCCGTTCTTGCCCTTGCGGGCGCCGCGCTGCTTTCCAAGCAGGACGGCGATGAGGGGCAGGAGGAGGAGGGCGGCGAGGACTAGGATCGGTGTCGCCATGGGGGTCTTCTAGCTCTGCTTTGTCTCGTCGGTCTAATCTGTAGTGTAATACCGAGTTGCAGAGCAGGGGAAACTTCACTCTCACAGTGCCTACCGACGTCATGGCTGATGGAAACTGATAGCCTAGATAGATAAATTGATAGGCATTATTTCTTGAACGAGGGACCGGCATAAGTCTGCACCAAGGCCTTGTTTACATTGCAAGTTTTTTCATTCTCTCTCCATCACATCACCATCACATCAATTTTTTGGACTCAATCGTGGGCAGTAAATGTAGGTAAAAAATTTAACTAATTACACGAGTTTGGTTTTAAATCACGAGACGAATCTTTTGAGTCTAGTTAGTCCATAATTAGATAATATTTGTCAAATACAAACGAAAGTCTTCTGGGAGTTAAATTCTAACTTTTCATTTTTCAACCTCAATCTAAACAAGGCATTTTTTCTAGAACGACTACAGGAGAGAGGAGACGGCTCCGACATGAAATCTGCACAAAGACAGCGTTGTGATTGTGAACAATGAGCAGTCCCCTTTTCAAAGATAGATAAATATAAATGTAAAAAAATAGCAGTCCGATGCATAGATCACGGATCACATCGTCGTGTACCACCGAGAATCTCTCACAGGAATAATTTAGTGATATTATTTTGGTCAGAGGGACCTTTGACAGAGCCGTTCATCAGTCAACTGCTATAGAGCATGCTAATCACATTTCGCGGCAACCACTAAAGGCAGTTCGATTCCGGCAAAAATGGTACGCAATCCTCCTTGTTTCCGGCAAAATCGTACGCAATCCTCCTTGTTGCAAACAGTGGGTACAATGAAAAGGAAAGACAGCGACGATCACTCCCTCGATACTTCAGAGATTCAGATTTAAAATAGTGTAATGTAAATGGTTCTCCTATCACATTAATTTTTTCCCCAGCCAATAGTCCAGGGCAAGATTATAGAGAAACTGTCTCACGTTGACGGCACTAGCAATTGTGGAAGACTCTTTTTTTTTTCGGTTCCATGTCTGAAACTCTGAATGCAGATTTGCAAGGACGTGGCAAACTATCCTGGCCTAGGAACAACAATTCCTAGCCCATAAGACCAAATTCAACACATCATTTTTGGGTTTTTGGTGGAGCTAAGACGGTAAGATGATCTAAGTACAAAGCAAGCTGTGGGCATATTAGTGCAGGTATCATAAATCCATACGGAGTATACAACACACTGTTTACTGTACTCGCTGTTGTACTTTCCGCCAACAATACCACACTCCACAACATACTAATGACCAACATTGAAGCACTAGTCACCAAAATGTGCACAAAACAACGCACACAGCTGCAGATGTCACCAAAATTTACAGGGTGCGTGCAGCTGCAGATGTCACCAAAATTTACAGTGTGCATGCAGCTCGGCTCAGTCCAAGAAAGGGTTCAGATCACACCAAAAAATTACAGGTTGCAACAGCTCGGTTCAGTCCAGTGTTTGGTTGAATATCATACAGAGGAAGAGCATGAGCAAGAGAGTGAGCAATAACTCCTCCCACAGGAACAAAGCCATCATATTACAAAGAATGTTGTACATACCAGTTCAAGCTATCAACAGATAGACAAGGATCAACATTTTGCAACTCATTTTCATCTCCATTACCAGCACACATAAGTTTACATACAGTTGATCTACTCTAGATGTTGTACATTCCACCGACACCAACTCAACAACACTCTAGTTCCTACTTAACAAAAGAGGCTAGTTTGACAACATGATGTACAAGTACATAGAAAATTGTACATAGCAGTTTAAGCTATCCAACAGACATACAGGGATCAACATTTTGCAACTCATTTTCATCTCCGCTACCAGCACACATGAGCATACATACAGTAGTAGTTGCTCTACTCTAGATGTTGCACATTCCACCGACACCAACTTAACAACACTATTTACTCAACAACACTTTAGTTCCTACTTGCCAAAAAGGGAAGCCATACAAGCTTTTGCACAGCACAGCTAGGGGCACATGATTATGCACAATGTTTCTGAGATCTGGCCCCGGCTTAGTGTTGGTGGGGCTGAGCAGGGGCCAGAAGTCAGAAGCACCACACATAAGTATGGGCCACTGAGCTGTCTGTACACGCATTGCATGGCACAAACATGAGATAGCACATTAAGACCTGACTTCTGCAGCAACCTTGCCCCCGTTTGAAATCCTGAGATTGCAAAGTAGTGCGTCACGCCCTGTAAGCACGATCTGGAAGAAGTCACCCACCCGCTTCGACAGCGAGTCCAACCCCAACTGGAGCCTTTCAGCGCTTTTCGACATGCTGGAGATGCAGTTCAGCAGTTCCTCTTTCCTTTCTAAGCAATTGATCTCAGTGCCAACACCAGTCACCTGCTTTGTGTTATCATCTTGGTGTCCTCTGTCACTTGTTTTCTCAGGCACCATCACTTCTTTTGCATGGCGAATAGTCTTGGCATCCTCCTTGATGTCAGCTGCATCCATTCCTCCTTCTGTAGTAATACTTTGCAGCGTGATCACTTCATGCTGACAGCTAGTGTCCTCAGCCATCTTAAGATTATCCACATGGCCTCTTTCCTGGGCCGTAGTATCTGTCAGGATCACTTCCTTTGAGTGGCCAAAAGCATGATCCAGGCTGGCATTCTCCACTTCAAGCTGAGCAGCACAAGTCAATGCATGCAGCTGTCTAGCACATACCTCAACATCCTCCAGCTCTTTTACAGCTGCAACACTACCTCTGGATAGTTGCCTGCTAAGTTCCCCACCTATGGCCTTATGAAGATCTATGAAGGCCGTAGACCAACCAAATTTCTCAGGGACATCAAACTCCACCAGTGGCTTGAAGCTACCCGACAGAACAGCTACAAGGACACTGCAGATGAAGACTGTAACGGCCTCGATTCCATACAATGCCCGCATGAGCACTTTCCCCTTAGGCCTTGTTTAGATCCTAAAATTAGGAGTTTAAATTCAGGTGTTCACACACTGTAGCGCACTGTAGCAATTTCGTTTGTATTTGTGAAATATTGTCCAAACATTGATTAATTAGACTTAAAATGTTCGTCTCGCAAAGTATAACAGAACTGTGCAATTAGTTTTTTATTTCATCTATATTTAGTATTCCATATATGTGCCGACATTTTGATGTGATGGGGAATAGGAATTCTGCATAGTAGAATTTGGGAGTAAAATCTGGAATCTAAACAGGCCTTAGCAGAATGCTTAACCTTCATCAGGCAAAGGTTCCCAGAAAGCTCCTGCAGCGCTGCCGAGCAGCAATCCAGCCTCAGAGACCTTTCACTTGCTCGCTCGATCCATTCCTTAAGCGACACCTCAGCTTTCTTGAGCTGCTCCTGGGATGGCACATCGCTCCCAGAGTCCAACACATTCAGGAGATACCGCACAAGCAGCTGCCCCTGATCCAACCAAGAGAGCTCCGAGCTCAGCGCAATGCAGATGTCCAGCAGCTTCACACTGCTGTTCAGGTAAATGTCCACCCACTTGTCATCCCAGTCAGATAAGGGCAGCTCAAGCTCGGTAATCAGGGTGGCTATGTTGGTGTGCAGATCCGATAAGCAGTCCACTGCGAGCTTCATCCATGATAGCGTGAGCACCTCTGAGGTGGCCTCTGGCTTGAGCTTCCTCAAGCTCGAGGCCAGGCCATCCTCATACGAAGCGAGGAGCTCGGCGAGCTTCGGCGACAGGTGGGCTCCTCTTGGGAAAATCATCCTGAAGGGATTCCCCACAGGAAAGAAGGGCCTGTGGCCATCGTGCGGGCGACTCATCTCTGTAAATCAAAGCAAGGCCACAGATTAGGAATTCATGTCACAAATACAACCAGACATAAGGAGATCTTTACTCTAGGAAATAACATGAGTGCTATATGGTATTGAACTATTGATAATAGACGCTACACGTGATGGCAATACGCTAATAGCACTCCACTCCGCAGAGAGAAAACTGCGCACGCTTCGTATCTGGAAGAATATTTCTCGATTCGATTCAGGGACAAGCCTTCACCCAGAAGCTAGCCCTGATACCATATGATACTCCCAGCACACTGGACCGCACTACATCATCACTCGCGGTACTCCCGAAAGCTGGCTACAGCGTTTCTGATGCACCGCGTCCGCGCTCATACCCTAAACGCGCTAGACTAACAAAAAAATTTGGGGAAAATCAGAGACGCCGCCTACAGCACATGACGATTGACAGCATCAGAACCGCAGAATCCATTGACACAGGCGCAGAAATCGAACAAATCAGAAGCTCCTGCGACAATACTGCCCACAGATTTCCCTCGAGGCCTCCACAGATTACCCCCAAAATTTGGGCGAAATGGACCCCCAACACCGCAGCAAGCATCAGATCGAGAGTTGAATCGACAGCATGAGTGATGGAATCCGCCATACCTCGATTCAGGGACGCGCGCGGTCTCGATTCGAGGTTTTTTTTTTTTAGAATATACCTGTATTAATTTAGAGAAGTACAACCGTACAAATACAAGTACATCGTATACGAATACGTATAACGGTGACCAGCCTATATTCTACCGGGACCCTAGCAATTAACGAAATTACAGATTGGTCCTTGGACTCTTCCAACGGGCTCCAACCGCAACCGCCTCCGTCGAAGGCCATCGCCGCGGCCCAGTCATCGTCGCCGAACTGAAGCACACTACGGCGGAGGAATCCCCCGTGCGTGTGGTGGACTTGCGAAGGATGCTCGATCTCGCAAAGGCGAAGAATTTTTTGAACACCCTACCGTCAGGATCACTATCCAGATTTGACGGACGATGGCGTCGCCGACCATAGTCTCCGTCGTCGCTGTGAAGCCGAACCCGGTCATCCCTGGATCGAAGTTTGCCGACGACTCTCGCCACCGACATCTCGAACTCAATCCACCCACCATCAAACCTCCATCTCCACCGCCGCTGCAGTATCTTGGACAAGAGCTGCCTGATTCGCCGCATCATGGAGACGACGAAACACGGGCGAGCTCGGACTCCTAACCCGGACTCGAAATCAACCCCGCCTCCACGCGCTCGCCGACGATTCCGGAGCAAAATATCGTCGGGACGGAGAAGAACGCGAGAGGAACTTACTTCATGGAAGCGCCGCCGCCGCCGCCGTCTCGCCGCCGCCGCCAAAGACCTAAACCTAGAGCATCTAGGACCTAAACTACACCACCCGGGCGAGAACCACCGTTCCCCCCTCCCAGGGGACCAAGGGCCCGCCGGAGACGAAGGGGATCGGTGGCCTCGCCGGCGGGAAGACGGAACCGCCCCTCCGATCGCCCGCGGGCACTGTAGCCCTAACTCGGGGAAGGGGAAATATGCAGACCTAGGAGGAGGAGGCGAGACTGACCCGGCCTCGATTCGAGGTTGATGAAGAGGGGCGTTTGCGTGGCTGTGTGCGCTTGAAACCTTCTTCGCCGTTCGGTGAGGGTGCGACTTGCGATTTTGCGAGAGGACAGGCTGGCTGGTGAAGGTAGGGATAGAAGGGGAAAGCTAATGTGAACGCTGGAATAGTTAGAGGTGTCTTGCCTTAAAATAGAATTTTAAAAATGAAAATCCTTTTAAAGAATATTAGGGGACTGGGGAATGCGGGTAGAAGGAAGTTACTGTTAGAATTAATAAACAAATACTCTTTTGATTGTATCGTCTTCAAGAGACAATTAAAGTTGCTTTTCTAGAAGGGAATTGGATAGAATGGCTGGGAACAGAAACATGTTTTGGTCTTGGGTTCCCAGTGTGGGACACTCTGGTGGCTTGTTGATGGGAATAGACAGAGAGGTGGCTGAGGTTAAAAGTGAAGATAGTGGAGTTTTCTTTCGAATTGTAAACTTGAGATGTTGTCGGATAGATTTGCTTGGGATTTGATCAATGTCTATGGCCCCGCTCATGATGACGGGAAGCTAGAGTTTAAAAAGCTGAACTGCAGCGAGAAATTGCGAATTGTGATGGCCTATTTTAATAGGTGGAGATTTTAATTTGGTTAGATACGTGCGGGAGAAGTCTTAAGGGAATGTAAACTTTTCACTCATGGATGCCTTCAATGATTTGATTAATCGAGGCTGCTTTGAGAGAACTACATAGGACAGACAGTAGATTCACTTGGAGTAATAAACAGAATCCTCCCATTATGTGTGTTTTAGATAGAGTGCTAGCTTCAAATGGTTGGGAAGATAATTTTGATTTGACAGTGGTGTTAACTGCCCCAAGGGTGGGGTCTGATCATAACCCCCTGATTGTGGATACTGGAGGTGGTCCACCTGCAAAACAGTTTTATTTCAGGTTTAGTGCTCATTGGTTGCATCAAGATGGTTTTAGAGACTGGGTGAATGAGAGGTGGCCTAACAGATACAAAACAAAAATTTTAGAACACTGGCATATTACTTCGAGTAAAATGAGGAGGTTTATCAAAGGATGGGGGCAGAATGTGGATAGTCAGGTAAAAAAGAGGAAATCTGAGATTCTGGGAAGATTAAGACAATTAGATGATTGTAGTGAATATAGGACTCGGCACAAGTAGAGTGGGCGAGAGAGGTATGATTTAGATAACCAATTGCAAAAGATACGTCGGATGAAGAAATACGGTGGCGAGAGAAGGGGGAGAGAGATGGATATTAGAAGGTGACTCCAACACTAGTTTTTTCCACAAGTGTGCCAATGGGAGAAGAAGGAAGAAAATGATAGCTATGCTGGAGATTGAGGGACAGGAAGTAATGGATCCTGTAATTTTGAGAAAGCACATAACTGATTATTACAAAGAACTTTTTGGTAAAGCTGAGGTGGCAAACATGCACTTAGATGTTGATATGTGGGATGAGGAACACAGACTAGATTTGAGGGAGAATGAAAGATTGACCAGACCCTTCTCAGTAGATGAATTAGACCAGGTAATTAGAGGGATGAAGAGTAACACTGCCCCAGGGCCTGATGGTTTCTCAGTAGAATTTTTCAAAGCCTTTTGGTCTCATCTAAGAAGTCTGCTGAAAGAGATGTTAGATGAGTTAAGTGCTGGAAGATTGGACCTTTGGAGATTGAATTATGGTGTAATCACATTGTTGCCCAAGGTTAAACCTGCTATTCTAGTAAAGCAATTCAGGCCAATATGTTTGCTCAATGTTATCTACAAGATTATCACAAAGACTCTGACATTGAGGCTTACAGAAGTGATTCAGAAGGTGATCAGCCCCTTCCAGACAGCTTTCATACCTAACAGATTTATACTAGATGGGATTATAATTCTGCAGGAGGTGCTGCATGACATCAAGAAATCTAGAGTGCCGGTGTGATTATTAAACTTGACTTTGAGAAGGCATATGACAAGGTGGACTGGAATTTTACTGTTAGAAGTGTTACAAAGAAAAGGATTTTTCGACCAATGGATATGTTGGATAGAACAAGTAATTAAAGGTGGGAGAGTGTGTATAGATATTAATGGAGAGAGAGGAGAATTTTTAGAAGCTTTAAAGGTTTGAGACGGGGGGACCCCATGTCTCCATTACTTTTCAATTTAGTTCTTTGATGCCTTGTCGGCAATGCTTTTCGAGTTGTTCGGTGTAATTTGATTCGGGGCTTGATTCCACACTTGGTAGAGGGAGCTTGACTCATCGCAATATGCGAGATGACACCATAATCTTGTTGCACTATTCTCACGGAAATTTGCTTGAATACAAGAACCATTTTGAATTGCTTTGAAGCTATGTCGAGGATGAAGATCAATTTTGACAAGTCGAGCTGTACTCGGTTGGGTTGTCGAGTGAACAACAAACAATGAGATATAATGGGATGTAAATTGGGAGTGTTCCCAATAACTTACCTTGGGATGCCAGTGAGTCATCAGAAGATTACCAAGGCTCGGTTGGGTTATGTAGAGGAAAAAATTGGAAAGAGATTGGGTCCTTGGCAATGTGATTATCGACCAAGGGAGGAGATCTATTACGATTGATTCACCTTGTCTAGTGTGCCAATGTATACTATGGGGGTGTATCAATTGTATGAGGGTAACTTTCGAAGATTGATTCTATAAGAGGTAGATTCTTTTGGCGGGGTCGGGGAAGAAAAGGAAATACCATATGGTAAAATGGGAAACTTTGAGCGAGACCAAAGATGTTTGGGGGTTTGGGCTTTCTTTGAGATGAGGAAAATGAATGATTGCTTGTTGGTTAAGTGGATTGACAAGCTTGAAAGAGGTGATGGAGGCCTATGTTGTGAAATACTCGGGAGGAAGTACTTGGGGGATAGAAGCATTTTCGGATCGAAAATAAGTCGGGTTCCCGAGTTTTGGAAAACATTCTTTGGGTTTGAGAGACGCTATCGAAGGGTAGAGGAGTGATAGTGAATTCGGGAAGACGGACCAGATTCTGGATAGATAGGCGGACGGGGAATTGTCCTCGAAGTATACTTATGCTAATTTGTTCAAAATAGTGAGGGACCACGAGATCGGTGTAGCAAAAGTCCTTGCGGATGGGGAGGTGGCTGGTTTAGAAGACAACTAGATGGGGTGCAAGTAGAGGAATTGGTGGATCGATCGAAACTTGGAGGGTAGGATGCTTAACTCGATAGAGATAGAAGTACTTGGTTACTAGAAAAATCGGGCAAATATACCACTAAATCTCTTTATAATTTGTTTGTCTTCTAGAGGAACAATAGATAGATTCATGATGCGATGTGGAAAAGCCCCATTCCTCGAAAGTCAAGGTTTTCATGTGGATGGTGGCCCACGATAAGATTCAATGTGGTACACAATTGAAAAGAAGAAGTGGAATTTGGTCCAGAGAAATGCTTTTTTGTGACCGGTTGGAAACTTCCGATCACATTGCATTTCAATGTCCTTTAGCTATCTTTCGTGGTCTTTCCTTAGAGATTGCTTTGGTGGAATCTTGCTCCAACTAACATTGATGAGTTCTTTGAGAGAATAGAGAGTTGTAGAGGATCTAAACGAGATGTTGTATCTACAAATCGGTGCGGGTCTTTGTTTGGAGTACTTGTCGGGTACCTAGATTAGGGGTCCTGAATCGGGTACATTGGAGGAAATAACCCAACCCATTTCGCCTCTAAATCTCCCAAGAATTAACCGGAGAAACCACAATCCTTCTTACACCGGGCCGGCCCACTACCAGGCCCGCAAGGCCTCGAAACCTTCGCTCGAGCGCGGCCGCTCCCGCTCGAAAAAGAAATACGAAACCGCTCGAGCGTGCGGCCGTCTCGAGACGGTGGCGTAACCCCTTCCGAGCGGCGACCGCTCGAGCGGGACGGAGAACGCTCGAACGAGCAGCCACTCGAGTCCGCCCACAATCATTGCCTATCCAAGGCACGCACATGGCTACAGTATGCGTAATAGTGGGAAGTATGCCTGCTCCGCCTAACCCCATGGCTACAGTGCGCGACATAGTGAGAAGAACGCCGGTCACTTCTCCTATTCCGCCGCCCATACCCGGGATTCGGGCGTGCCCGAGGCAACACTATTACACCACGCCGAGTCTTGTGACGCGTACGGCACTCTCTCCGAACGCCATAGTCAACTCTCGTACCACCAACTACGTCGTCCCGTCCGTCGCTCGAACCATTGCCCCCTCGAGCGGCCCCCACGGCTCGAGGAGTGGTGATGGACGCGACTTGAGCATGGGGGCGCCTAGTGCCCTGTCTTTCCTACCTCGACGCCCATACCGCGGGGTTCTGGACATACGTGCTCGGCTATACCGGCCACCATACCTCGACTACGTCGGCCACGCCCGAGAAGGACGAGCGGGCCATCAGCGACCATACCGCTACGAGCTCGAGCCCGACCAAGGAAGCGTCTACGGTCTCGATGACTTGACATAGTGCATGTGCCTCAACGTCACCCCCACGACGGCCCTATCTACTCATGCGCTGAGCCTCCTCTTGGCCTATAAAAGGGGACGCGGGGCCTAGCATAGGGGACGGATTTTCGGACCTTCACTCACACTCACTAAGTCTCGGGACTACCTTGTATTCACCCTGTACAAGCACCCCGGTGCAAGATAATACAAATCTCTCCCCACTGCCGGACGTAGGGCATTCTTTGCACGAACCGGGATAAACGCTTGTGTCCATCTTGCATCACCATCCGGATTAGGGAGCACGCATAGAAATTTACTCGTTGGTGTTATACCCCCGGAGTGCGAAACACCGAACGGTTAGCGCGCCGAATAGGGGTACCGCGTGTTTTCACCCGATTCCCGCCATTTTCCTGGATGGCATCACCCACTCCATCGTTTCCGTTCGCCACGGTGATCGGTTTGGGAGTCTAGAGTTCGTGTCGCTCGGCCCGGGCCACGACATGGCTCTACTCTCGATCGGTGAACCGGGGAGGGGGCGCTCGTCACCACGCGCTGGTGGGGCCGCGCGCGGCCGCGCCACCATGTCTCGCCACCACGTCGCCGCGCCACCAACATCGTCATCACCGCCGCGAGGCACGGGAATCTTGAGCACCCGCTCGTGTGCCCTCCCGGCCCGGACGCCACGACGCACCCGGCCGGGGTGCCAAGTGTGCGGCGGGAGGTGCCACATGGACGGGGAGTCCTTGATGTGGACCCTAGCTTCACGTTTGCCATGCGCTCGCCAAGAGAGCCCGTGGCGCCTTGAGCGCGCGCGGCGCCGTCGCCCAACACCTGCCCGCACGGGATCTACGAGCTCATCGCGGGCTCCGTTTGGGCTTGCCAACGCCGCCACCACGTATGCCAATGAGATCCGGCCGGTCATGGGACCGCGGGAGGAGCCCCGGCCCTCTGCGTGCCACCATAGACTTGGAGATTGTATGGCCGGCGTCGGTGGGCCGCGGGTTTGTGAGCACTGCTCGCAACGCCGCAACACGGTCGGGGATATGCGCCGCCGGATCGAGGAGGAGAACACGGGGAGGCCACGGACGCCGTCCGGCGCTAACCCGGACTCCATGACTCGGACTCGGGTGCTATGGCCCGGCTCGCGAGTGTTTTCATCTCAACGACGACGTCCCGTCGGATGACGAGACCGAGAGATGGCGCCGCCATGGCCGTCCTGCGGCCAACCGGGCAGAGGTGACCCGAGCGGTCGGGACATCGGCAGCTGCAGCCCTGTAGGTGATCGAGCCGCGCGGACCACCACCACAAGCCCAAGACAATCGACGACTTGAAGACGATGCTCAAGCAGCACAATGGGCTCAGCTCAGGGAAATCGAGGCCAAGATGAATGAGAACGCGCAAATGCGGAGGCTTGCTCAGCGCGTGCTCGAGCGGAACCACCCGCTCCTCCTCGAGCTCTTGGCGCTCGAGGAAAGGCACGGACGTCTTCAACCGCATCGTCAACGACGGGCGGCCCCGAAGCGCCACCCGAGCCGGCCCACTTCCCTCGAGCAAGCCGGAATGTGCTGCGGCGGCTATCTTTGCTACGGGACATGCGGCGCCCTCGAATCCGCATGCATTACGGATACGAGATGAGATCCAAGGCTCCTCCAAGTTGCGGCCCGTCCGGCGGGCCGAGAGCTCGGCCTCGAGACGGCGAGAGGCAGCCCGGAACAACCACGGCACGAACGGGAGGGTTTCGTCCACCAGAGGCACCCCCTCGAGGTGGTAGAGCCCCCGCTCGAGAGCGCATCCTCGACAACCGTGCACCTCAAGATGCGCGTCACGACATCAACGACAACCGACGACGCAAGGCTGCGGGCGCCGAGGACCGTGGCTACAAGGCCCATCGAGGGGGCCGCTACGACAGCGACGAGGACTGGCAGACCCTCGAGCCTCCGGGCCCTCGAGTCTTCAGTCGGGCCATCCGCAACACGCCGTTGCCAAACCCGTTTCGACCCCCCACGAGCGTGGTCAAGTACAACGGGGAGACCAAGCCAGAGCTGCGGGGCCGACTTCCGCGGCCCGCCACTGGGGAGGGGCTCAAGAGGATAAGGCGATCATACGCCGGCTCCTCTGTTTCTCTCGACACCGCTCGACGGTGGCTCGAGGAGCTTCCCCCATCGGATCACGGTGGGCCGACCTAGTCCGGATTTTCGAGGGGAACTTCAGGGCACGTACATCCGACCGGCAACTCGTGGGATCTCCATAACTCGCAAACAAAATGCCACGGAATCTCTCGGGATTTTGCTCGACGTTTCTCAAGGCGCGCACCGGCCGCCGCATCCCGCACCACGACGTCATCCTGGCGTTTGTCTCGAGCACCACTTGCAAAGAGCTCGTGCGAGAGCTCGGGCGCAATCGCCCAAAGACGGTGAACGAGGTCATGGACGTCGTCGCCGACTACGTGCCGTCGGCGAGCCGTGGGGGCCTTCTTTGGTGGGGCTGAACAAGCCCACGCCGTCCGGGAGGCGGTGAGGGCTCGAGCAAGGCCCGGAAGAACGGGAAGAAGAAGAAAGGCAACCGCAAGGCAAGCGCGCGGTCGTGGAAGACGAGGTGGCCACCGGCCGAGCGCAAGAAGCCTAGACCCCACCACGGACGGGGGCGTCTTTGACAAGATCTTTGAAGCGGCCCCGCCCGTACCACAAGGAACCGGTCAAACATAACCTCGAGGGACCGCCGTATGCTTCGAGGCTACTTCAAGAAGTTTGGCATTGACAAGGACGATGGCAAGAAGGATAAGGGTGGCGAGGATCGAGCCAACGACGATGACGACGGTGGGTATCCGCCCATCACCGAGTGCTATATGATCTACGGCGGCCCGGCCACCCGGATGACACGTCGAGAGCGGAAGGCCGGCGCGGGGAGGTTTTCGCCATGAAACCCGCCACGCCTCAATTCCTCGGCGGTCGGATGCTCCCATCACGTTCGGCCGTGATGATCATCCGAGACCACGTCACCAATCCCCGGCTCATACCTCGTCGTCGCCCCGATCATCCTCAACGCCCGCTTCACCAAAGTTCTCATGGATGGAGGCGGCGGCCTCAACATCATTTACATGGAGACCCTCACGTTGCTCGGCCTCACAAGAGCCGACCTCCAACCGAGCGCGGGGCTTCCACGGAGTGGTCCCCGGCAGAAAGCGCTCACGATCGGCCGCATCGACCTCCCCCGTCGTCTTTGGGACACGCTCGAACTTTCGTCGAGAGATCTTAACATTCGACGCGCCCGGTTTCGAGGGACGTACCATGCCATTGCAGGGCGCGAGCCGTGCTACACAAAGTTCATGGCGATCCCCGGCTACGCCTACCTCAAGCTCAAGATCGGGACCAAAAGGAGTCATCACGCATCAACACCACGTACGAGCACGCCTACCACCGCGATGTGGAATGCGTCGAGTACGGGAATCCCTGACGAACTTGCTGGGAACATCTCAAGACCTAGCCATGATGCTCGATCACATGGCGGCCGAGGCCTCTGCTCCAACACCCAAGCGACAGGCTGGCAACTTCGACCCCGCTGACGACACCAAGAAGATCCCGCTCGATCCAAGCTCCTCGGGGGAAAAGACGCTGGTCATCAGCGCCTCCCTCGACAGCAAATAGGAAGCAGTGCTCGTCGACTTTCTCCGCGCAAACGCTGACATGTTTGCGTGGAGTCCCTCGGACATGCCGACATACCGAGGATGTCGCGAGCACGCCTTGAGATCCGTCTGGTTCAAGACCTGTCAAGCAACGCGCTGCGCCGCTTCGACGAGGAGAAGCGTAGGATCATCCGCGAAGAGGTCGAGAAGCTCGAGAAGGCCGGATTCATCAAGGAGGTACATCATCCAGTGGTTAGCTAATCCTGTATTAGTAGAGAAAAAGAATGGGAAAATGAGGATGTGTGTAGATTACACTAGTTTAAATAAAGCATGTCCCAAAGTCCCATTTCCTTTACCTCGAATAGATCAAATCGTTGATTCCACTCGGGTTGTGAAGTACTTTCTTTCCTCGCGCCTACTCGGCTACCACCAAATCAAAATGAAGGAGTCCGACCGGCTCGCGACTTCATTCATCACCCCCATGGGCATGTATTGTTATGTCACAATGCCTTTCGGCCTTGAAACGCCGGGCGACATACCAACGCTGCATGCTCCATGTCTTCCGAGAAACACATAGGAGAGGCCGAGTCGAGGCCTACGTCGATGACATAGTTGTCAAGACTCGAAAAGTAGAAAACCTTGTCGTGGACCTCAAATTGACGTTTGACTGCCCTCCCGGGCTAAGAACATCAAGTTGAATCCCGAGAAGTGCGTCTTTGGCGTGCCTCGAGGCATGTTGCTAGGGTATATCGTCTCCCGCGCGGCATCGAGGCCAACCCCCGAGAAGGTCGCGGCCATCATGAGGATGGGGCCGATCGAGACCTAAAAGGGGTGCAAAAGATCACCGGATGCTTAGCACTCGATCGGTTCATTGCGCACAGGAGAAAAAGCCTCGCCTCTGTCGGCTCCTCGAGAAGATCCAGAGCACTTCACGTGGACGCACAGACGGGGAAGGAGGCCCTCTCGAAACGAAGAGCATGCTCACATCTCCTCCTGTGCTCGTGCCGCCACGACCGGCTCGAGGCGACATACCCGCCGAGTCCCTCCTCCTATGTTGCCGCAACCACTCGGGTGGTCGGCACGGTCATAGTGGTCGAGAGGCGGGAAGAGGGCACGCGCTCCCCGTCCGGCGGCGGTGTATTTCATCGGTGAGGTGCTCTCGAGCCTGAAAGTCGATACCCCCATATCCAAAAGCTGCTCTACGCAATCGTGCTCACCGTCCGGCAAACTCCAACCACTACTTCCTTAGCCATCCGGTGACGGTGGTAACGTCATTCCACTTGGGAAATTATCCCGAACCGGGAAGTCGTGGGTCGAATCGCCAAGTGGTCGGTCGAGCTCATGGGCGAGACCATCACGTACGCCCACGAAAGGCTATCAAATCCCAAATGCGGCTGACTTTGTTGAGTGGACCGACGTCCAACTCCCTCCGGTCCGGATCCGGGCCGAGCCCCGTGGACCATGTATTTCGACGGGTCGCTTATGAAGACAGGGGCGGGCGCGGGCCTGCTCTTCATTTCACCCCTCGGAGTACACACGCGTTACGTGGTACGCATCCACTTTGCCGCCTCGAACAACATGGCGAGTATGAGGCGCTCGTTACCGGGTTGCGCATTGCCATCGAGCTTGGGGTCCGCGCCTCGATGCTCGGGCGACTCGCGGCTCGTTATCGACCAAGTGATGAAAGCCTCGAGCTGCCATGATGAAAAGATGGAAGCGTGCGCAATGAGGTGCGCAAGTTGGAGGCCGGCTTTCATGGTCTCGAGCTCAACCACATCCGAGCGCTTCAATGAGGCTAGCGGACGAGGCGGCCAAAATCGCTTCATCTCGAGCGCCGTTACCCCGACGTCTTCTCGAAAGATCTTCACGAGCCATCCGTGAAGTGGGACTCGAGGGGCAGGGCGGGACCGAGCGGTGAGCTTGCTCCTACGGCCGCACCCCCTCGGCCGGGGGCCACGGTCATGGAGATCGACCCGGGCTACGAACCCACCAACCGACTAGCGTGCACCATTCCTCGAGTATCTCATTCGAGGAGCACGGAGGATCGAACGGGCGAGACGACTAGCTCGTCGAGCCAAAACGCATGCGTCCTCTACGGAGACAACGGGGAGCTCTACCGCGAGGCCGACCGGTGTACTTCAACGATGCATCTCGATCGAGGAAGGCGAAGCGCTCGAGACATGCACTCGGGGCTTGTGGCCGCCACGGCCGCCAAGGACCCTTGTCGGAAACGCATTCCGTCAAGGCTTCTCGGCCTTCGCAATCTGGCGACGCCATCAAGCTTGTTCGGCGTGTGAGGGATGCCAATTCTACGCCAAAAGACGCATCTTCCGGCACACGCACTCCGGATGATCCCCCTCACGTGGCCATTTGCGGTGCGGGGGCTCGATCTGGTTGGACCCCTCAAGAAGACGACGGGAGGCCATACCCACTTGCTCGTGGCCATTGATAAGTTCACCAAGTGGATCGAGGCCAAGCCCATCACCAACATCCGCTCGGAACGGCGGTTGAGTTCTTTGCACGACATCATCCATCGCTTTGGAGTCCCTAACGTCATCATCAACGACAATGGCACCCGGTTCACGGGCAAAAAGTTCTTAGATTTGCGATCGGAACCACATCCGTGTGAAGCGAGTCGGCCCCGATCGCCTACCCTCGAACTAATGGCCAAGTCGAGCGCGCAAATGGCATGATCTTGCAAGGTCTAAAGCCAAGGATTTTCAAACGCTTGAACAAACACGGCAACAAGTGGGTGGCTGAACTCCCATACGTCTGTGGAGTCTGCGGACGACCGAGAGTCGAGCCAGGGTTCTCCCGTTCTTCTTGGTCTATGGGTGCGAGGCTGTCCTCGCGACCTCGAGTACGGGTCCCTCGACTCAAGGCCTACAACGAGCGGACAATCGGAAAGGCTAGCAAACGCCATCGACCAAGCGAAGAGGCTCGAGACACGCGCTCCTACACTGCGCGCTACCAACGAAGCTACGGCAATATCATGAAAAGAACGTGCGCAGAGGGATTTCAAGGTCGGCGATCTCGTGCTTTCCGTCGACGCCAAGATAACAAGGGGCGCCTGGCTCACTCCTCCTTGGGAAGGTCCGTTCATCGTGGTCAAGGTCTTTGGCTTACCGGGGATGTACAAGTTAGCGGATGAAAAAGGCTCGACCCTCACCAACGCGTGGAACATCGAACGGCTACGTCGCTTTTTCTCCTAGGCCTCGATGCCTTGTACATATTTTCGCTTAAATTTTACCGCTCGTATGAATGAATAAGTCGAGTTTCTTACTTTTTGTTCATACGCAAAGGTGCTCGACTTTGTTCCCACAAAGCCAAGCCCCCTCGGGAGCTAGACCGGGGGGAACCCCCGAAGTCCTCGAAAAACACCCCTAGTTTTTTCAAAAAAAAAACGATGCTCGGCGTAATTTTCCCCTCCCCCCTCGAAATTTTTCGTAAGACTAAGTATTTGCGTCACCTCGAGCTCATCGAGCCGGGCGTCGAGCACAAGGTTTCCCACGCTTCCGAGCTACGGCATCCTAACTCACCCCCTCTCGAAGTGGTTCGAGCGCGGCACCAACACTTAGCTAAAACAAAGTAAAAGGGGAAGAGGAAAATAATGTCGAGCGCAAAGAAAAACTAGAGCATGACGATTTCAATCACAAGCGTCAAAGTTTCGAGCCGCTTAGACGTACCATAACCAAAAATGCTTGTTTTCTTACAAGGGCCTTGTTGCCCAGTTACGGCTCGCAGGCCGGTTGGAATCTACTCTTACGCCGGGCGGGAGGACTTCATGCGGCGGATCGCCTCCAAGACGGGCGCCGGTTCTTCGGCCTCGGCCTTGAGCGGCTCGTCCCGGGGGGTTGACCCTCCTTCTTGCTCGCCCTCGACGTAGGTGAAGCCGCCCGCAACGGCCTCCATCCGGCCGGGCGTCCTCCCTCGAGACGCCGAATCCCGAGTAGAAGATGGCCATCGTCCGTAGCGCGCAAGACAAGGGCCTCTGGAGGCGACCCCGCGAAGGACGACCATTCACGGACCGGCATAGCTTTGGCCCGGCGTCCGGCCCTCGACGTCCACCACCGGCGGGAAGCCCCCGGCGGCACTAAGGGTGTCGATGGCGCCGGTGATGCGGGCCTTGGCCGAGAGCACGCCTTCGGCCCGACGCATGGGTGGACTTTGCGTACTCACGAGCGTCCGCCGGAGTCCGCCTCCAAACGAAATAGGACGACAAGAGTCGAGATACTCAATCAAGCGCTCGAGCAACGCGTATGAATCGCGCACAAAAAAAAAAAAAAAGGGGACTCGAGCACTCACGGTGCAACGGGTCGAGCCCTTGCTCACGCTCGAGCGCCGCGCAAGCTCGGCTTCCTTCCTCCCGGAGGCGCGCTCGACGTCGCGCTTTCCGTCCGCACCTCCTCGAGAGCCCTGCCGGCGCCCTGGATGGCAAGGTCCTTGTTTGTCACTACGACGGAAGTTGGCCACCTCCGTCTGGACCGCTCGCTCGGCTCCTTCTCCGCTTCGAGCCCGGCCGGCAAGGGCCCCTTCTCGCGGCCTCCGGGTGACCGTTGCACAGGCTCCTTCACGTAGGCCTCAACGCCGGCCTTCTCCTTTGGAGCTGCTCCCATATCCCGAGCACTTGGCCTTGTAGCTGCGGCGCCGTGGCCGCATCCTTCTTGAGCTGCTCGAAGGCTTGCGTACAACCTAGCATATTTCGACGAGCGGTCTCGGCCTCTGCACGGCTTGGGAGAGCTTCTCGCCTGCTTCTGGCTGCGCCCGGCCTCTGCGCCACTCGGCGAGTTCATCTTGGGATCTCTTGGCATCCTCCTTGGCGGCGTCCGGGCGGCGTTGGCCTCTCGAAGGAGGCCGGCCGGGCCGGTGCAATCTGCCTCGGCATCCCGCCCCATGCGCACATATCGCCGGATCTCGTCCTCGCTCTCACGGAGAGCGGGATATGAACCGACTTGGCATATGAGCAGCTGCGCCGTCTAAAGCCACGAAAGAGAAAAAATCAAATACAAACGATGATAAGTCGAACAAAAAAGAGGGGCCGTGCTCAAGGATACTCACGGAAGAAAGCCCGGGCGGGTCCTCGGAGACGAGCGGCAGGCGGCCTTCGGGGCATGTTCAAGCCCACTGCCGGCGCTCCTCGGCCTCCCATATGCGCCTCGAGCTCCTTTCCGATCGTTCATCACGATCGCGGGAGCCTCATGGTCGAGAGGTCGGGGAGCACCCGCGGCGGCCTTTCCCATATAGGGGAATTCCTCCCGCATCTCCTGTCGATGGAAGAGCGGCGTCCTCTCACGGCCTCCAAGTCAATGCCGCCGTCACCACCGCTCGGCCCGAGTCGTAGGGGCGTTGCGGGCGGCCCTAGGGGAGACGCCTCTTGGGCAAGCGCCGCGCCTCGATCCGCCTCCGCTCCTCGATGGCAACGTCGGTAGGCTCGGTGTGTCCAAACCGGCCGTCGCATGTGGCCATCGATGATGGCGGACGCCTGCCCGCCTCCTCTCCAGGCCTCCTCCGGTGGTCGGCCTCGGACATAACGGTGAACCCCACCTCGCCGACGTCGAGTCGGGCACGAGGTGAGGCACCACGACCTCCCTAACCGCGGCGGCGCAGTGCGCCCGATATGACGCCGGGCGGTGCTCCTCGAGTCGTTCCTCCTTTGCTCGCCACCACTGGGTGCTCGTCGCCGCCCTGCGGCGGCGGCGGCTCCGCTTTGTCGCCCCACCTCCGTTCTTGCTCCTCTTGCTCGGCCTGCAACCCCATCGGTTGCTAATGCTCCTCGGCGCCCGCGGCCGCAGGCGCTCCACCGGCCCGCCCTTTGCTCCGCCATCTCCTCCGCCTTCTCCTCTTCTTGCGTGACGGCGGGCGCTCCTCCCGAGCACGCCCTCTCGAACGGCGGCTTGGGCCTCCTCCTCGACCCGTTGCCCGGGCGAGGACTCGACCTCCATCTCCCGAGGAGGGTTGGGGCACGGCTCGGGCAGGGCTCGAGCACCGGATCCCCGCCTCCGCATCACCACATCTCCCACGGGCCGTCGAGTGCGCGCGTCTCCTCCTCCTCCTTCTCCTTGCGCTCCTCCTCGGGGCGCGAGCGGGCCCGATTGGCGGAGGACTTGGCACCCGAGCTCGGACTCGTCCTCGGCGTGATGGGCTCTTGCTCCGTCCGGCCCCGTCGCCGGGATAGAGCCGCCGGCTCTGCGCCGTGCCCCGCCGATCGCCCCCGGCTGCGTCGCCCTCGCGCGCGATGACGCACGGGTCTCGGCGGGAGGGGCGTCGAGGCCGTGGTGGTGGTGGTGTCCTCCCCCCGTGGCCTTGGTCACGGCCCCGGCACACACGGACGCGGTTGCCGTCGGCCTCCCACGCCTAAGCGCATCCTTGGCCCGCTCCAACCAAATGGGAGTAGAGGGAGGGAGAGTCACTCCACCCGGCATCGATGGGGTGCCGCTCGACCCTCTGCGGTCCTTAGCCTCTTAGTAGGCACCATGAGGGGAGGGATGGTAGGTCTGCGAGGGAACGCTTAGTCACGGAAGAAAGAGAAAAACAAAAAATCATTGTGACAAAATATTCACACGCAAACGAAAAGTGCAATCGGGGACAAGTCGACAAGAAGACTTACCTGCGGCCGAGGTAGCACCGGCCGAGCGGCTCGGGGCTCCGAGGCCCCGAGGCACCCCCTCGAGTCGCTCGAGGCTTGGGAACCCTCGAGCACGGCCAGCCTTGCGCCGCTCGGGGCCTCGGGACCGGACGGCCGCCCCCGTTCCAGCCCGACTCCTTGGCGGGTCCCGGCACGGGGTCCCTTGCGGGATCGGGTTCTGCGGGTCGAGGTCCGCTCGGCCGGCGGTCGGCGGAAGGAGCCGGCGTTGCTTGTCGGGCTGCGCGGAACTTGAAGTGCGCACATTTGCGGCCTCCTGGCTGCCGGGTGTGCGCGCCCGTTGAAGATGAACGGCGGGGGAGGAAGATTCCCGCCGCGTCGGGAGCAGCGCTCGCCCGCCATGGCTAGAAGGACGGGCGACTCCTCCGCCACTGCCGGCCGGCGGCGACGACGGCGTGCGGCGGCTAGCAGGTGTTGGGACGCCCCCCGTTGCCTTACTTGGGCGGCGACGGCGCTCGAGCACCGCGGCTCGACGACTCCTCCTGGCGACCCGCTCGAACCGGCGACGAGTCGTCGCGCGGGGGGCTGGCGCCAACGTTGGCTCCACTGCGCGAGCGAGCAAGCGTCGGGGCTCGGCGGCGGTGGCGTCATCGGGCGTCGGTAGCCTCATCATCCTCATCCTCATCGTCCTCGTCCTCGTCGCTCGACTCGAGACTAGGGCTCCCGTCGGTTGGGTCGCCGCGGACGTATTTCCGCTCCCGGCGGGCGCCTAGCCTTACGCTTTTCCTTCTCCTCCTAGCGCACGGGCCTTCGCCTTTTCCTCCCTCCTCGAGACCACGGCGGCATGTCCTCGTTCGCCCTCCCGGGCGTCTTACCTCACGGTCGGGCGCATCCTCCTTCACCGGGGGCCTCGACTCCGCGTGGTCGTTGATATTACTGGACAAAAGGACAAGCCTCGATAAGGATTGCTCGAGTAAAAGAACGACGAAAGAGGATCTCGAGAAAACTTACGTAGCCCGGGGTTGTAGTCGGACGCATGCGGAAAGAGGCCGACTTGGTTCTCGCCAAAGTTCCTCCCGTCGATCGCGTCACGCACCCGAGCCACGATCGTAGCGGCCAAAGGGAGAGCTCGTGGACATCTGGCGCCGTAAGCGCCGCGGTCGGCGTCCACCGTCATCACGAGTCGAGCCGCGGCGGGCGCTCGCGGCGGGAGCACCGGCGGCTGTGGAACTCGGCAACCACGTGCGCAATGTTGAGGAAGAAGTTGCCGGACCTCCGGTTGCGGATGCTCGAAATGGCGTCGGCGGGGAGTTCATGCGGGGCGGCGCGCCGCCCGGCGGCCGTGCGCCCGGTTAAAACCAGGCGCGGTAAACGGCGCCGGTGTACTCCGGGAAGAGGCCTTCCTCATTACGGAGGTAAAACCCTCCCGGTCCCGGCCGGAGTTGTTCGACGACCACGTGCTTAGGAAAGCCGGCACTCTTTCCTCTTCGGCCGACGACGACGGAACCCGCTCGAACGTAGCGGCGGATCTTTGGCTTCACGCCTTCTCCTCCTCCTCCTCCTCATTCTCCTCCTCGTTCTCCTCCTCCTCCTCCTCGTCATCGTCATCACCATCGTCGTCGGCGGCCTTCTTGTTCTTCACCGCCTTGGTGAAGAGCGTCGCCTTGAAGACGTGGGTGAACGAGTCCCAACTGCGGCGCCATTCCCAAATACCCCTCACACACGGCGGCGTAAGTAGCCGCGAGTGAGATGGAATTGGGGTTGAAGTGTTGAAGCTCAACCCGAAATGATGGGGAGCGCCCGCATCAGCGGCTCGACCGCGCGCCAAGTCCCCGCCGGTGGAACTGATGAAGCTCGGGGCGTAGCCTGCGGGGATTGGGCGCGGTCGCCGTCGTCCGGCACCCTCCACTCCGGTAACCCCTCCGCCGGATTAGGCGGAAGTAATCCGCCGTTCACCCGGTTGGCTGACATCCCCTCGGTCACCGTAGGCCGAGGCCACGAAGAGGCCGCGTCCTCCATCACCGGCCGGCGCGAAGGCTTGGCGGCGCTCTTGCCCTTGCCGCTGCCCCCCCCGGCACCATGGCCGGAGCTGCGCCCGTCTTCTTAGCCGACCTCCCCATAACGGTGTGGCGGGGCGGGACGGAGAGCAACGGCGGCGGAGCACGAGGAGGGCGTAGCGCGGAAAATGGTGGCACGAAAGCGACGCGATCGCGGGCTAGAGTGCGCCGGCGGTCCACAGGGCGGCGGCCCGGCGCGGTTGCGAATGAGGAGCAGCGGCGGATTGAATGCGGAGCAAGGCGCAGGCGGCGGCGGAAGCGTGAAAAAGGCAAGAATGCGGGAAGAAGAAGCAAGCCTACTCCTCCATATTTATAGAGCCCAAGGCGATCCACGCGAACCGCATCAACGGCCCACGATCGCCATCCAACGGCCACGCGCACCGGCGGACTCGGCGAAAAATGGTAACCGCATTAAATGCCACGACAAACCGTCACCTACTTTTAGGCGCACACGACGAGGTGGAGCGGAACCGTCGCCAAGCCACGATCACCACGATACGCCGGTTTCCGCCTAAAAAGCGCGCCGCTTACACACGGACAAATACGCATCAAATGGGCGCAATGACGGGACGTCTCGGCGGACGGTCCCTTACACGGTAAGAAACCCGGGGGCTCCGGTCCCACAAGTAAAGTCTCGAGGAGCGGAGGGGCGACCCACGGACGGGTTCGAGCGGCCGCCCTCGAGCACCGAGGTTAGGGGCGCCTATGGGAAGGAACCCTCGAAAAGGTTCCCTCGAGAACGAACCCTCGAACCCGAGATGGCGTGTCCAAGGCGGGGCACTATGTATCTAAGAGATCCCGCCGACGGGAGGCACTCGAGCCGCCGGCCCCCTCCCGAACGGGGCCGGTCCTGCGGAAACTAAGAGCCCCGCTTTAATGAGGAGCGCCCCGGGCCACCGAAGCCGTCTCCCTCGAAAGGAGACGAGCTCTCACTTGGACTACCCGCCATCGGCTCACGGGGGTATGGCGCTCGCTCGGCCGCGAGTAGTGTCGGACCTCTCACCACTTGGATCCACGATCCAAGAGATCCGGCGAGCTGGATCACGACTCCGGCCCCGACTATCGGGGCACGGGGGCTCGAGTCATACAAAAACCTCCCTCAACACGGGAGGAGAAGGAAATACTCGAGGGCTCGAGCGGTTATCAAAATCTCCTGCCTCGAGATCTGCAGCTCCGGAGTTAATAACATTCTTGCCCAAGACCATTCATCTCAAAGCCCCCGGAAGAATGATCCTCCCCAGGGCCTCGAGGAATACCCCGCGGGGGGCTCGCGCCCCCTCCCCACGGAGAAAGAACGAAATGACTCCTCAAAATACCGACAATAATCCCAAATTCTAGGTACTTCAACTCCACTTCATGATCCCTTGTTTGAAGTTTCACAATCAAACAAGGGCTCGGGAAACTCTTGTCGGAGTACCTAGATTAGGGGTCTGAATCGGGTACATTGGAGGGAAATAACCCAACCCATTTAACCTCTAAATCTCCCAAGAATTAACGAGAGAAACCACAATCCTTCTTACCTTTGGCCGGCCCACTACCGAGGCCCGCAAGGCCTCGAAACCTTCGCTCGAGCGCGGCCGCTCACCCGCTCGAGAAAAGAAATACGGAAACCGCTCGCGTGCGGCCCCTCGAGACGGTGGCGATAAACCTTCCAGCGACGGCCGCTCGCGGGACGGCAGGCTCGAACGAGCGGCCCTTTCGGGAAGTCCGCCCACAATCATTGCCTATCCAAGGCATGCACATGGCTACGGTATGCGTAATAGTGGGAAGTATGCACCGCTCCGCCTAACCCAGCTACGGTGCGCGACATAGTGAGAAGAACGCCGGTCACTTCTCCTATTCCGCTGCCCATACCGGGATTCGGGCGTGCCGAGGCAACACTATTACACCACGCCGTCTTGTGACGCGTACGGCACTCTCTCCGACGCCATAGTCAACTCTCCGTACCACCAACTCGTCGTCTCCGTCCGTCGCTCGAACCATTGCCCCCTCGAGCGGCCCCTTGCGAGCTCGAGTGGTGATGGACGTGACTTGAGCATGGGGCGCCCGGTGCCTGTCTTTCCTACCTCGACGCCCATCCGCGGGGTTCCTGGACATACGTGCTCGGCTATACCGGCACCATACCTCGACTATGTCGGCCAACGCGCGAGAAGGACGAAGCGGGCCATCCCCGCGGCCATACCGCTACGAACTCGAGCCCGACCAAGGAAGCGTCTACGGTCTCGGCGACTTGACATAGTGCATGTGCCTCAACGTCACCCCCACGACAGCCCTATCTACTACGTACGCTGAGCCTCCTCTTGGCCTATAAAAGGGGACGCCGGGCCTAGCATAGGGGACGGTTTTCAGACCTTCACTCACACTCACTAAGTCTCGGGACTACCTTGTATTCACCCTGTACAAGCACCCCGGTGCAAGATAATACAAATCTCTCCCCACTTCTGGGACGTAGGGCATTCTTTGCACGAACCGGGATAAACGCTTGTGTCCATCTTGCATCACCATCCGGATTAGGGAGCACGCATAGAAATTTACTCGTTGGTGTTATACCCCCGAGTGCGAAACACCCGGCAGTGCTTGTGGAAGACAAGGAATGAAGGCGTGTTCGACGAGGAAGCTGAAAGAATCCAACGGTGCTCCTACACAAGACGATCTCGATGGTGAAGACACAGGCCGATGGTGAAGCTCAAGTGGAAGCCGGCGGCGGAGGAATTATACATGTTTTTGGGCGCCAATCTTTGCGGTGTGAGAAAAAGTAGAAATTGTCTAGCGAGGCACATTGTGTATGAAAAATCTTGTAATATTCGGTTATCGGGTCTGAGTTGCGGGGGGAATAACCACGAATGTTGCTGAAACGGGTTATCTTTTGGTAGCGAGTAAGTAGAAGAGAAGTGGAAGTAGAAGTAGAAGTAGATGTGCGGTTGTCTTTTTTGCTGCGTATGGCCAGCATCCCCGAGTGTGGTTACCTTTTTAAGCTTTCTATAAAAGCGGGCTAAGGCCTTTCATCTAAAAATGTGAACGCTGGAAAGTTCGAGGCAGGCCGTTGGGAGGAGATATTGCTGGTGGGTTGAAATTTGGGCCCGGTTATAGCGATACGTTGGACTTCGATTTTTTTGTTCTCGGGCGGGGCCACTGCACAGATGAAAGCATCTAGGCCCCTTGATGTGGGTTTCGATGATTGATGACAATGTAGATTACTATGACTAACGTATGTTTTGCAGAAACAATGTGAGTTAGGTCATGGTAATGGAATCTCAGGCAATTTGGTTGGCATGCCCTCTTAGCGATGGAAATCGTTTCGGTTTTCAAAGGTTGGACGACAAGGTTAAGGACGGTTAGTTCCGATTGTCGAAGGTGTTGAGAGACATCGGATTAGTCGTTAGGACTTTGTTTTCTCCTTTGGCCGTACTATTAAGGGGGTGCAAATGGGTAGCTTGACCTAGGCGAGTCTCGGGTTTAGGTGTGGTGCACCTTGGTGAAATCTTAGCGCTAGGAAGTTACGTATAAGCCACGAGAGTTGTTGAAGTCGTCACCGTTTTCAAGGATCGCGTATCAAGTGGAAACGGGAGCTTCAGCGAGCGCCCGGACGCGCCCGGCCGTGGGCGCCCGGATCGTCCGACGCACGGTGAAAATCGTCCTTAGTCACGCCTTGACGACGGACGCGTGGCCACGCGTCGGCGTGCGCCGAGACGCGGACCCGGAAGTATGCGGAATCGGGCTCTGCAAATCGATCGCGCGCCGGACGCGCGCCGGACGCGAAGCTGCCGGACGCGTCCGGAGCCCGCTATGGCCAACGGCTAGGGTGCCGTTTGAATTCCATAAAGCCCCGGACGCGCTCACGTCGGCTGAAATCGAGGTAACGGTTGGATTTTGGCTCTTGGCTATAAAATACAACCCCACCCTCTACATTTCGGCTCTCTTGCTCATTTGGTCAGTGAGAAACACTTTGTGAGAGCGGGGAGAGTTGCAAGAGCCTCATGACTTGAAGAGATTTGAGAATCCATGAGTTCATGAGAGATCGAGAGTAGCTAGTGTGCATCCACTCTTCTCCCTAGGCTTTGCGAGGTCAAGTGAGAGGTTGTGCTTGTTACTCTTGGTGATCGCCATCACCTAGACGGCTTGGTGGTGATTGGAGCTTGGTGATCATCGGCGGTGCTTGTGGATGACCCAACTCACCTTGTGAGCGGTTCTTGGCGATTCACCGCGTCGGAGCGGCGAAGAATCAGCCCTAGAGAGCACTTGGTCCTTGCGAGGATCAAGGGAGCTACACCCTTGCGCGGAGTGCTCCGGGGACTAGTGGAGAGTGGCGACTCTCAGATGCCTCGGGAAAAAGATCGCGTGTTCCTTGTCCCCTTACTTTCGCATTTACTTTCTAGCACTTACATTCTCGCAATTACTTTCATAGAATTGCCATGCTAGAATAGGATTGGAACTTAGGCGCAAAACTTTAGTTAATCGATTGTCTAGGAACACACATAGGCAACAGGGGTGAATCATGGGCTAGTAGGTTTAATTCGCAATAATTTTTTAGAATTAGCCCAATTCACCCACTCTTGGGCATCTTGATCCTTTCAAGTGGTATCGAGACCTGGTTGCTCTAAATTAGGCTTAACCTAGAGTAAAGATGTCCCATGGGGATGGACCTCCTCCCATGTTCGAGGAGACGATTTTCCTTATTGGAAAATTAGCATGGAAGCTTTTAGAAGCGATAGATGTTGGATGCTTCCGTGCCGCTTCTCAAGGACTCCCAAAACCCAAGGATTCAACTAGCCTTGTCGGTGAAGAGGCTAACTATGAGAAGTGGAATGCAAAGGCAAGGAAGGCAGCTATATTCAGCGGTCTTTGCAAGGATGTGTTCAATCGCGTTAGGAACCACAAGGGCGCCCATGCACTATGGTCCGACCTTTGTGCGCTCCATGAGGAACTAAGAGTGGCGTGAGGAACGCTATCATCTTGTTATGCGCAAGTTAAATTCTTTTGAGATGAAAGCTAATGAAAGTGCTAATGAGATGTATTCCCGTTTGAACACTATTGTAGAGGAACTCAATGGGCTTGGACTCAATCAAATGTCGCCATCCGATGTTGCAAGAAAGATCCTATGTGTCCTCCCCATTGAGAAATATGGGCACATTGTCCCGTGCTTCACCAAGGTGATCTTTCCAATGCTACTAGGCTCAAATATTGGGAAAGATCAATGCTCATGAGATGTACATGCATCTCCTTCCCGAGGATATTCAATCATCCAAGAAGAAAGATTTGGCCCTCAATGCAAGTCACTCAAGAAAAGGCAAGGCCAAGGCAACTCATGATGATTCTAGTGATGCTGAAATTGATGATGTGAGCCTTGCTCTCATGGTGAAAGACCACGAAGATGTTGAAGAAGCTCAACAAAAATGGTGTCAAGTTTGATGGCAAGAAGAAGAAGTTCTTCACAAGTAGCAAAAGGAAGCCCATCTCCGAAATGGAGTGCTTCAACTGCCGCATAAACTGGACATCTAGCTCATCAGTGTCCGGAGCCTCCAGAGACAAGAAGTACAAGAAGAAGAAGAAGGGCAAGGACAAGAAGGATGACTCAAGTGATGATGAAGAAAAAGAAAAGAAGAAGAAAAACAAGCATCACAAGAAGAAGGAAGAAAAGAAAGAGTATCACAAGAAGAAGGATGGCAAGGCATATATTGTTGGTGACGGCTCACCGATATTGAATCTTCTTGTGGGTCATCCGATGAGGAAAGTGATGATGAAGGAGTGGCTGCTATTGGCATTGGATCTTCACCACCTCCACAAATCTTGCCATCATCATCTACTCCATCCCACTTTGCCTTATGGCTAAAAGTGAAAAGAAGGTACATTCCAAACATGGTGATAGTGATGATAGTGGTAGTGAAAGTGATAGTGATGATGAGTATGAGTCACCTACATATGATGAGCTTATCAAATTGCTTAGAAAGTACTCAAAAACCATCATTAAGACTAGAGGAAGATGTGATGAGCTTGATAGTGAAAATACCTCTCTTCTAGAAAAGATGGAAGCTATGCAGAAAACTAATGATGAGCTTAGAGATCAAAATGAAATCATATCTTCTAAACTCAAGGAACTCAAAGCTTCTTCAAAAGAGCTTAAAGTTGAAAATGAGAACCTTGAGAAGAAGCATGATGAGCTCAAATCTAGTTATAGCTCTCTAAAGAGGAGTACACAACTATTAAAGTTGATCATGGGAATCTAGCGATGGCTTATGAGCTTCTTGCCGAAACACATGAGACTACTAACAATGTTGCTAAGAATGATGTAGCTACATCATGTGATGAGATCATTGAGCAAGGTGCTAGCAGCAAAGGCAAGTCAGTGGTGGTGACTGAAAATTATGATGACTATGTCAAGATAAAGAATGAAAATGAACAGCTCAAGAAGGATCTTGAACAAGCAAAAATCAGTCACACCGTCACTATTGAAGATGAAGGACTAGCACTTGAGAATGAAAAGCTCAAAGAAGAGAACAAAAGACTCCACTTCGAGATGTCATGCTTGAAGCAATCAACAAATGAGTCACTTCTAGAAGAGAACAAGAAGCTCAAGCAAGAGAAAGAACACCTCAAGATTGGGTTGAGCAAGTTTGCAAAAGGAAAGTCACTTCAAAGTGAGCTCTTGATGAACACCGTAATGAAGACCGATAGAAGTGGCATTGGGTTCAAGTCACATCAAGAGAAGCAACATCAAGCAAAGCAAGCAAGTCAACAAAAGCAAAAGCCAAAGCCAAAGCCAAAGAGATGTTTTGAGTGTGGACAAGAAGGTCATTTTGCTCATGAGTGTGAAACTCCACCACCGCAACCACCCAAGCATGCTAGACCCTTTGCATACAATGCTCATTATGTGGTTAAGAAAGGATTCAAAAGGACAAGTGAATGTCACCTTCTTAGGTCCCCCCCAATAAGAATAGGCCTAAGCAAATTTGGGTTGCAAAGTCTCTAGTAGAGAAAGTCAAGGGCCCTCAACAAGTTTGGGTCCCTAAACCTCAAGCTTGATCTCTTGTGTGTAGGTGAACTACGGGACCCCGGTGGAAGTCATTGGGTTATTGATAGTGGTGCACTCAACATATGACCGGTGAACCTCGTATGTTTGCCTCACTAGATGAAGGGGAGCAAAATCAAGATAGGATCACATTTGGTGATAATTCAAAGGGCAAAGTCAAGGGTTTGGGCAAAGTTGCAATATCAAATGATCACTCTTTGTCAAATGTGCTGTATGTTAAACCTTTGAGCTTCAACTTGCTGTCAGTGGGTCAATTGTGTGATCTTGGATTCAAATGCTTGTTTGATGAGAATGAAGTGATAGTGTCAAAGAAAGACTCAACCGTGATATTCAAAGGCTTTAGATACAACAATCTCTATCTAGTGGATTTCACCTCGGAAGATGCAAATCTGAATGTTTGTTTGCTGTCCAAGACTTCACTTGGATGGTTGTGGCATAGGAGGCTAGCACATGTTGGGATGAGTACACTCAAGAAGCTTTTGAAGAAAGAGTTAGTGAGGGGCTTGAAAGATGTCAAGTTTGAAAAGGACAAACCTTGTAGTGCGTATCCAAGCCGGCAAGCAAGTTGCAAACACTCATCCAACCAAAGCTTTTCTTAAATACAACTTAAAACCCACTAGAACAAGCACATGCATATAGACAAAAGGTCAGACCATGGTTTTTAAGGCGGCAAGGCGAGACATGGTGAGCCACTCATTTGAGTCGACTAGGCGACACCTAGGCAATCATAAGGCCTAAGAAATAGGAAAATACAAGCACAGAATAGGCAAGAAAAAGAGAAAAAAAGAAGTAAAAGAAAAACCAGAAAAGGGCAAATGTAAAGAGAAGTGCTTGACCCAGCCCAATAGGCAGCCCACAAGTACGTCCTTATCCCTTTCTCAGGTCATCTCTCATCTCACAGATGCAGATGCATGCTCCTTCACGCAGGGGCAAAGCTGCCGCATCTCCCTGCTTGACGCACGCAGATGCAGCGCCACAGCGTCTCCCTCATTCACACAGACGCAGCGCCACCACATCTCCTCTCTTATGGCTCACGCAGGTACAGCGCCGCCCTCCCTCCCTCCCTCATGCTGCTCTTGGCTGGGTGCACTCAGCCTGTCCTCATCCGCTCCTTCCCTACCTCTTGCTGCTGCTCTCTCAGATCACCATCTCGATTAACTGCCGCCTCTGCAGCAGATGACCCAGGAGGCACCAGATTTGGTGGGGATGAGCAAGGAGGTAGCTGAACCTGTCCCTATTGTTTTCCTCTGATTTTAGCTAGGCGTCGTGGACGCGCCTTACTCCCTGCGGCGCCTTGTCACCTAGGCGCGCCTTAAAAACCATGGGTCAGACCTCTGAGCAATAGTAACTTGGCAATGGAGACTTTTGAATGTGCAATGATCAGGACCCTGACAACCTATTGTGTGTCCGACATTTGGAAGAACAGAAGCTATATTGTGCATTAAGCAGTTCACTAATAATGATGACCCAGACATATGCTTAACGAGGAAAGAAAGAGAGATTCAGCAAGAATAACCAGAACTTTTCAAAAAGCTGGACTAGTCCAGAGAGACAATATTAAACATACATGTATTTCAACCAAAATGAAGGACGAAGACACTTCAGACTAATTCTAATTTTAAGGAAGAAAGCCTGAGTGCCATTATCTATCTATTTTTTTTTTTGGTGGAACTACATCAGAGGCATTCATCTTTCCCACATCATCCACTGGAATCACAACATGTATATGGTGGTGCAATTGAAGGGACACAACAAGCCTTGAGTGGGTTCATTCAGGGATTTGGCTGTGGTTTGGCAGATAACTGACAGGCTACATGGCTTGATTTGCGTCGGTGGAGGTCATCAAAATCAAGATTTCAGCATTAATCCACGCATATTGACAATGATTTTGCACCTAATTCCATGGCACGCTGACTTGGAATCAAACAACCTTAGTCAGGTGTCACCCGAGCTTCGCGACACAGAAATCTAACACAAGCTTGTGATTTTGTAGCCATCTTATTTTCTAGCTAAAGAAATAGTATATGGAAAGATCCTGTACTTTGACAGGTAGTCTACCAGCTGGAAGTCTTTAACTAGCTAGTTTATGATTGATCAAAACAGGTTGGACTGCACAAATGTTATGTTTCCTATTGATGATGGATTCATTGACAAAACACGAGAATATCAGCTTGCCACACTCGGTAGACTTATGTGCAAAATATACAGCTTACTGCCGGGAGGGGTCAGAAGTAGCTGAGCAACAGTGCATCGAATGTTAAGGCAGATTCGTAATCGGTTTTCGAAATGCAAAACAGCTAGGTTTTATCTGGATTAAGAGTAGTCGTGACTATAGCTATACAACAAGACATGACGGCGAGAACTAAACTAGCGAGACCGATCCGATCACCCCCTTCCATCCAGTAGGTAAATACTCCTAATCACCACAGCCGACCGGAGATAGTAAGAGGGGCGGACGGATCTGGCGATGCGGAGAGACAGATCTGGGGGCTCGGACGAGAGATCTGACCAGAACTTGAACTCGGGGAGGCGCCTGATGAAGGGCTTGAACTCGTCGGAGCCGCGGGTGGGGAGGGCGGGCCCCTCGGCGGCGGCGGAGGTCGAGCTCGGGGTCGACCATGGGGAGAGGAAGCCGATGAGGAGGTTGAGGAGGTAGATCCCGAGCCCGTAGGTGACGATGTAGAAGCCCTGCACCATGTAGACCCGCAGCGCGTAGACGGCGGCCGCGGCGAGCGTGCCGAGCCAGCGCCCCGTGGCGTGCGGCGTCGAGCGGTCCAGGTAGTACTGGAACGCCCGCGACGCGTCGCTCCGCCACTTGGCCGCCGCGGCCACGGCGCCGCCGCCGCCGGCGCCGGCCGCGCCGGACGCGTCGCCGCCCTCCATCGGATCGGATCGGATCGGGGCGGGGGTGGGTGGAACCTTGGGGAGACGAGGAGGACTTGGTCCGACGAGGAGGACTTGGTCCGGCTCGGCTCTCTTCCGGGTGGGAGTCGGTGCCGTTTACTTGCAGCTCGGCGTTCTCTTCACAAGTGCGGCTGGGAACGGACGGGCGTCGCGTCACCGTTGGCTTTGCCATGGCATATACCGTCCTTGGTCGATTCAGGATTCTTTCTCTGCTCGGTGGCCCCATCTGCTGCCTCAGCGACAAAAGAGGTTTATGGTTACTGATACCGAAAATAATTATCTTCAGATTAATTATTAAATATTACAAAAATATTGAGAGAAATAAATATTGGTACTATTTTTTTTATTAACTTAGTTTTTTTAGATTACACAGTGCAACGCAAAAGCTAAACATGCACGCACACTCACCCCTATAAACACACGAACGCAAACTCTACCCCTATGAGCACCTTTGAAAGACGGAGTCGGCAAATCTTGAAGTTCACGAAGTCACCACTGGCGCCTCGTTGTCGACGGGAACATCGCCTACCACTTAATGTATAGCGCCGAAAAATCCTGGAATAAATCCAGAATAATGTGTCGCAGCCAGGATTTGAAATCTGGGTGGGAGCCCCCCAACCAATGCCCTTTAACATTGCGCCGTGTCTTTGAAGATAACTTGGTTCAATTAAGGAACAATAGTATTTGTTTTTTAGACTGAGAGAGTATACCACGAAGGGACTACCATTAAAAGAAACCTAGGTACTTTCATCATTTTGCTTCCGAATCAATTGTGTTGCCCCTTCCTCGTTTCTTCCCTAATAATAATATAACTAGCCGGAACCCCGTACCTTCGCGGGCGGGAAGGAAAAATAAGGATATGGAGGCGGAGGAAAAGAAAAATAGGGGAGGAAACGCGATTCTTCGTTTTCGTGTGTATATATTGCGAACTAATAAACTAATTAAAGAAGGAGTTCACTTCGTATATTATACGACTCCAAATATGTAAACATTGAGCCATGTCACCGATTTGTCGGCCGTCCGATCCGCGCACGGAATAATAATTTGTTGGAACATTCTTGTTTTTTGTCTTTTTAGAAGTTGTTAACTTCACGAAGCATCCACAAAGCAAATTTTATAATTGTAGGGTCAATGTTGTAAGGTCCTAGATGGCTAGGGGGGGTGAATAGCCTATAAAAAATTTCTACAAACTCACTAAGCAAACTTCGTTAGATACACAAACGGCGGAAAGCAAGTTTTGCTTAGCCTACTAGATGTTGCAAGCCTCCTATCCAAACAATTCTAGTAGGTGATCACTAGCACACACAATAGCTACCACTAGTGATCAAGAGTTCTACCCACGGGATTTAGTCTACACAAGAAGTGGTTCCCGACCGACCACACAAGAATTCTACCCACGGATTTAGTCTACACAAGAAGTGGTTCCCGACCGACCACACAAGCAATTCTACTTTGCAAGAATGTAAACGAAGTAATACAAGAGAGGGTAGGAGCTTGTTATACCAACGCAGAGTCGAGGTTGTCAATCACCAAGAGATGAACAATCAATCAATCGGCAACACACAATCGGAGACCAATCACCGGGAACAAAGATGAACACAATTGTTTTTGTTCACCCTGTTCACTTGGGCACCGCCAAGCTAGTCACCCGTTGTGTCGACCAACACCTAGATGGTTCTTCGGTGTGACCCTCAAGTCACTAGCCCTCAAGGCTCGCCCCGCAAGGCACCGCAAGACACCACTCTCAAGCGAGGTACTCAACGACACGCGCAATCCACTAGGATGCTCTTCGTGATCCCCACGAGGTGAGCTCAAACCTCTCACAAATAACCGGAGGTGGCCAAGAACAAACACCTTCTCTTGCCAACGCCTCCAACTTCCTCCAAGCCGGCTAGGAGCAAGACTCTCCAAGAGTAACAAGAAATCCACCGGCTAAACCACCCACAAGTGCCACTAGATGCCCTCAAGCAATGCAATGCACTAGGTGATTCACTCAATCTCTTTAGGATGAACAACCAAGCAAGAGAGATGAGTGGAGAGAGTTTCTTAGCTCAAAGAATGCACAAGGGATGAGAAATGCCAAGAGACCTCCACAAGGGCCGGCCACCTTCTATTTATAACCCCTCAAACAAATGTGACCGTTACCCCTCGGGAGGCCGAGCGCACGCGCCGGACGCGCCGGGCAAACCGCGGACGCGTCCGGCGCTTCTTCCCGCGTTCGAAGCCGACCGTTGGCGCTGCGGCCAACCGCGTGCCGCCCGTGGCGTCCCGGCGTCGGCGGCCCGGCGACGCGATGAGCGTCCGGCGCCGAAGTCCCGCGTAACGCCGAGCTCGGAACTTTCGCCTGAACCGCATGCGCGGACGCGCACCCGCGTCCGCCGCCGCCTTGAGCCGAGCCACCGCCAACGCGCGTCTTCCACCGAGCCGGACCCAAGACAAGAAACAAGCCGAGTCCGCGCGCTCGCGTCCGCCGCGCGTCCGACGAACATCTTCGCAGAGCCACCACCTCGCGCCACGCCACAATGCGCCGGACGCTGCCCGCGCCGCCTGCAAGGCGCGTCCGCCGCCTCTTCTAGGTGCCGACTTCATCGTTTTGTCGCCGTGTCGTGACACCAACTTCTCCAACATGCTATCCAACAAGTATACCAACTTGATCAACAGATAGCATGATTTCAACCAAATTTTGCATCCGACGCAATAGAAAATATGCATCCATTTTTCCCAAAAGCGCCGAATCCCGCCTCACAAGCTCGGGCAAGGGAGGAAGAGAGGGACCCAAACCCATCTCTACCCCGCAAACCACAACGCGCGCCCAAACGCCACCTTTGTAAATGTGCCAACACCACCAAGTGTACATCTCCATGTGCTTGTGTGTTAGCTTTTCACAACCATTTCCCAAAGGTTAGGTTAGCTCACTAGGTCCTACATGCAATGCACTTCATGAATTCACCTAGTGGCACCCATGCGTCGAATAGCCGATAAGACTTCCCCTCTTAATAGTGCGGCTATCGATCCTAAACCACTCACACCCTCTATGGTGTCTTGAGTGCAAAACAAAATGGCCCTATCTATACCTTTGCCTTGAGCCCATTTTGTTCCTCCAAATGATATGAACACTTCACACCATCATGTGACCGTCTCGATCCATCGACCTCGACTTCACTTGCCCTTCACCGTGCATCGGTCCATCGACGCCTAGTCTTGCCCGAGCTTCACCATCGCATGGTCCTTCACTCCGAAGCCTCGACTAGCCCTTCACCTTCAACACCGGTCCATGGAGCCAAGCATCGTCTTGATCTTCATCTTTGATCACATGACATGTGTCATGCTTCATATGCAATAAGCTCATCATGTGGACAACCTTTCTCTAAATCAACCACTTTAGATAAACAAGGTTAGTCCTAGGTTTCATCAATTAGCCAAAACCAAACTAGGACTTTCAATCTCCCCCTTTTTGGTAATTGATGACAACCTCAACAATGATGATTTTATAATAAAGATTTTGAACTTGTCATACTTGTCCAATCAATAAGCTCACAAGAGGAATTTGGACAACTATAGCAAGTTCGGTTTTGGTAGTATTGCTCCCTACATATGTGCATAGAGTTTGGATTTGAAGCTTTGCACATATGCATGGATAGAAGTGTGGGAGAGTAATTCTACCAAAATGATGCTAAGGTGTAAGAAATGGACCTTTGAAGCGCGATACCAATCGGAGTTGCATTTTACACCATCCTTAGCACCAAGAAGTAACTAGACATCCATCAAAAACTCAAGAACCCCGTGAGATCAACATTATAAGCAAAGTTCTTGAACTACTTGTGAAGCAAGGGGAGTCTAGTTATAATCTATTTGTTTCTGAAGTCCAATATTTTTTTTTACATATAGTGCGTCGTGGAGAGGGTTTGATTATTTTTTAACATCGTGGAGAGTCTTCTCTCGAAAAGATTCCATGATTTTAGAAGGTTTGATTATTTTTGCACGAAGTAAACAAAACCAGCAAATTATCTCGATTTAATAAAAGGGAAAAAGGCCAAATCCAGGCCAGTTTCGCCCGCATAAAGGGGGCGCAGTGGCAGGCCGGCCCATTTACTCGCCTGGACGGCGGGCCCTATTTTTGAAAAATTCGAGGGCTCTGTTGCAAGTTTTTCAGTGAGAGGATGCGGACGGTGGGTCGTATTTTATCAAAGTTCGAGGATTTTTTGCGAAACATCGAGACTCGGCCGATCTGGGCCGTCCGTGCGGCCGATCGGACGGCCTGCAAATGCGGACGACGTGGCTCAACCTGGTGGCTTGAAAAACTCAACAGCTATAAGGGTAATGGTAGATATCATATCATATATACTCCCTTATCCAGAAATACAAGAAATTCAATTTTGTTCAGAGTCAACCTATAGTAACTTTGACCAAATTTATAGAAAAGAATAAGAAAAATAAGTAAGACTAAATTAGTTTAATTAGATATATCATTATAAAATATATTTAGTGTTCATCTATAAATTTGGTCGAAGTTACTATAGTTTGACTTAGGATAGAACTAGATTTGTTAGATTCCAAGATAGAAGGAGCACAAACTATAATCACTGTTTTCCCCTATAATCCTCTTGCCACCATCACTCCCTCTGCTATCTTTTCTAAGAAAATTCCCGTTTGAAATTTTAAGATTTATACATCCTTATTTAAAATTGAATAGTATTTTTTGTTTTCTTTCTAGTCGACCTTGATTTTATCCTTCCCCTCTTATTTCACATTACCTTCAGCACAAACCTTATGGTCTATGGATACTTCTGCAAAATTGATTTTAGAAGATATGTCCATTTCAATAACGAAAACATTGACAAAATGTAGTAGTCTCGTAAAATAGGAGGAGATTGTTTTATTTTAGAAGATAGTAAAAATTGACCATCTCAAAGAATCCTTTTAACAAAGTCAGGCCCCGACTTCCTTAATTACTTGATTATACATTTTTTTGTTTAGTCTGCCTACTTAGTAAACCCTAGGTAAAATCAAAGAGCTACCAGTGGGGCGCAAGCCCCCTCCACTGGTAGTTGGGCCCACTCGCAGCATGCAGCGGGCCCGCTCTTGATGTGTGTGATAACCTAGGCCAAGTGAGGATTTGGGGAGGAGCATGCAAATTCGACGAGGTGCAGATACAGAAAGGAGCGTGTAGATCGACGAGGAATAGTAATAGTACACATATCTAGCGAGGATAAGAACTAATCACTCCATTTTGTAAATATATGATGTTTAGGATAAGCAATTATTTCTATAAATTCAAACTCCACAACATAGTTGTATATATAAAAATGAGTATACGTCCTTTTTATGTGCGTGTATATGTATAAACAACTTCAATATTATTTAGAAACAAATTATTGATCTTGCTACTATTTTATAGAAACTTTTAAGACCTTATCTAGATGCATATATCACCTTAATCAAATGTTGTTGAAGTGAATAATTAAGGTGGAATTTAGTTTAAACTTCACCCCATCTCACTCCAACACTACATATGGATTGAATCAATATGTATGCATCTAAATAAACCCTAGGGCTTATTTGGATGTCTATATATTCACCTTAATTTTATATGTGTTGTAATTATTTAAATTTATTGTGAAATTTAGTTTAAAAATTTCATACTAAACTACTATGAGGTATATGGGTTGAGATACATACCTAGGCATTCAAATAAAGAGGACAAAGATACATGTAAAGAGAACGGGGATACATGTGGGGAGCTACTACTAGTGTTGTTTCTTCTCTGAGACGAGGAAGACATTGGTGATGTCCTCCTTGTTGTTGGTAGCCTTGTTGTTGCGATAGTACACCTCCAGCAGGAGGGGTACCCGCAGAAGGCGCGGAGAGCGGCCGGTGGCCATGCCGCAGTCTCGACTCGCGAGGCGCAGCACCCTCGAGCTAGAAGATGCTCGCCGCTGTAATACCATGTGCTCGTCGTGACTCAAGAGACGGGCGCCATAGAAAGTGGCCGAGGACCCGCGTGTGACAGAACTTTCTAAGTAATGTGGCCCACATGATGTATACTTAGGATGTTGCCACACCACGTCACTTGTGTGGCTAGCCACCGTCGCCGATGTCGACGTGGTGCTGCTTGGTGTGCACCACGAAGAACTCACTTGTGCAAATCAGTTGCAGTATAGTTGTTCGCCGTGCATGTGCCTTGCCGGTGCGAGTGGACGGGTGCATGAGGCGGAACCACATGGAGAACTTGGACTCTTGGAGCTCATCGGCTGAATCTCGCCAACCATTCACGGTATTTTTCTTCATAATAAATCAACATCGCCAAGAATCAACCAGCCGTAAAACGACCCAGCGAACAAGAAGATACAACACAACAGCATTGAGCATCATTCTACACATCCAGTCAAGAATCAACACAGTCTCGCGCTCAGTGGTAGACAACAAATCGACCATTGTGCCAGCGCTGATGGCATGGAAAGTATCACCGTAAAAAATATGAGGGCACAACTGTCTTTCCATCATCCACTGACAGCCAACTAAACAACAATGGCATGGAAGGGAAACAAAGATAATCTGGATAGCAATGAAGAAAAATCATAATTTCCAATACCATATATAAAAAGGATGGTTATAGATTTCATTGGCATATAGTAATTGGTTTCAATGGTCCACAGTCCACTCCTGAATCCAAAGGTAGAAGGCCCACAATCCACTCCTGAACCCAAAGGTTTGTGAACCTGGGCCGAATACCAGAAACCCCCTAATCTGTCTACCGTCCATATTTGGGCTGGGCCGTCCTTTAGTGACCGCTTCCAGTTTGCGGGCCATTCTCAAATGAAAAAGAAAACACCGTTGTGGACCATGGGCTGCCCGAGCTAACTGTAACGAAATCAGGTTAGGGAGGCCGAGATAAAAAGTAACGTCACAAGATAAAGGTATCATTTTTCTTTTCTTTTCGCAGTCTATAAGCTGGAAGTAGTCATGTGAACAGTGAGCTCATGGACGCCGCTGCATTGGCGTGGCGTGGCGTCTCATTCACCATCACCCGTGGCACTCACCATCACCCGTGGCGTCTCATTCACCATCACCAATTCACCACCTAGCATAGCATATGCCCCCGCGTGCAGAGAGAGCAGCTAGGCAGGTATGGCAGGCGCATCAAATTCCGGAGTCCAGAGTCCGGACTCGTACGTCGCCCTGCTTGGCTCCTCTTTGTTGCTTAGCTAGCCACTAGACTAGCCAGTCCTGAGGCGGGCGGCCGCAAAATAATCGTGGATTCGTGGGCGGCGTGCGGACTACAGCACGTCCGGAGCCGATGCGCGATCGACAGCGGACGACGCATGGATCGCGCGCGGCCGTCGATGGAGCCGATCGAGGCGTGGCGCGCGACCGCTCAGGCCCAGCAGCAGATTTAGCAAAGACGACACTAGAGTACTGGGGCAGGGCAAACACAATGATGCGCGCGTGGGGTATCGTTCTCGGATCGCCGGTTTGTCACTTTCGGCCGGTGGAGCCCCGCCGCCGGCCGGCCGTCCAGCTCCACCAGCCGGAACAAACAGACAGGACAAAAGGCCTAACTATCCCGCGCGCGGCGGGGACAACCGCTCTCGTCGTCGTCTCTCTCGTGCCTTTTGATTTTCGGCGGCGGCGCGCATTGCTCACCGGACTGGCCGTCCCTGATTGATCGGCTGATATGTTGGCCTGGGCCCCGGTCCATGTCACGCCCTGTCACCGCGCATCTTGCGCTGTTTGTTTCTTGCGGAGTACACGGCTTGATTCTTGCTTGCTGCAACTGCAATGCGATCGCGCCTGGCCGCCTGCTGCCTGCCTACCGCTCGTCGTTTTCGATCAGTCGGATGCCTTTTCACCATGTGCGCCGCGCCACCACCGATCGAGCCCAATTATGAGCCGTTTCCCTACCCACGTCGGATTACTATTTTCCCAAATGGCTATCGATCAGTAGGCTTTAGGGGAAAGCTTACTATGTGCATCATGCACGCATATGGTAGTACTCCTATGTGTTAAACCGAGCCGCAAAAAAGGTGTTATCGGACGGTTTACATATATGGAATGATCAATGCGGGCCACAGCGTGACTGTGTCTGGGTCTGTGGATGGGCCATTTCCCATTTGCCGCATCCATGGTAGAGTGAACTCGGACCAACCACTCAACGGCACACCAAGATACTGTACGATACAGTAGCAGGGCTACGGAATAGAGCCACCAGACTAGCATGAGGTAGGCCGGACGTCGTAGGGCAGTGCGCTCAGCTCAGCGTATCTATCGTACTATCTGGGATTCTGGGCCGGGTGGTCACTCGTCACTGTCCGGCAGCACCAGAGCGCGGGGCCATGCCCATGGCCCATGGAGAAGCTGTCGACCTTGGATCCCACGATTCCCAGTCAGATCATCCTCGACCGGTACCAGTGTCAACTTGTGCGAGCTTTTTTGGGTTGCCCCGACGCCAAATGATTTTAGCCTTCAACGGCATAGCGCGGCGCATGCTGATATGGTTTGCTTTAGCGCGATGCAAGTGCCGGCACGATGTCTCCTAGTCCTGCACGACGTTCGTTCATTCCCATTGATAGCGATGCATGTTTTAAATAGCGAGCTAAGACCAAAGTGTTTAGCGTTTTATAAACCGTAATTACGGACTTTAAATGGAAAAATGGCGGAAAAATCATTGTACGAACGCAAATAATGATAATTTTTTTCAAGCTATTTCGACTATAGCGGCAAAATAGCGGGCTATTTTTTTCCATGATAGCGATGAATGGAATGGAATCATGGCGCGCCACGCGGCCACGCAGTCCCACAGCGAATCTGACCGCCACGAGCCGTCTCCTTCACTTTCGTTTTGTTCCACATACCACGGGCGTCATCGACTCGTCCATGGACAAACAGCAAACTAGAGCTACATTACCGGAAAGAAAAAAATCGACTCCTGGGCTTAAACACCCTAGAGTCCTAGACCTCCCCTTTCCCTCACTCTTGCTTTGTCTGCTTTCACCATTGTAGTGGGCTTGCGTTCTACCATACTATGTATTGTTCAATCGGGACATCTCGCATCTTCAACCGACATGCGACATAGGATGTCCATGCACTCGTCTTTCCTTCTTCCCATGCACCTCCATCAAATTGATCAGTAGCTCTGAGCTGCATGGTGGCACGGTATAACCGTTTACGGAAATGAGCATAGTTGCACGCCTGCATGAGCATAGTTAGTTTGATTATTCTAGTGGGTCTAAGTCATTTTTTATTCAACAAGAGTCGATTCAAAAGCATGAGCGAGTTCTTCTCTCCATGGTTTTGCTTCCTCTCCAACGATTGATTCGTTTAACAATTCATTAAGGCACCACATCGAAGGACGATGCTGCCCTTTCTCACTAGAGATGGCCTAACCTTTGTGCTCTATATATGGTTCATCTACCGACCGTTTTTGCTCACAGGAGATCCCTTGTCACTCACTTAGTGGCATCTCTACAGTGTTGTTTCAACCCCCGAACCATGGTCTAGGTCCCGGTTCTTTCCTCTCCCTTACCACAACCCTAGTATTTGCCCTTCGGTGCTCTAGAGCGTACCGTAAGAGTGCACACACACTTTATTTTGAATCTTGGGTTCTGGTCCTCTTTATTTTTCTGGCAGTTATTAGGGAAGGTTCCTCACTATCCAGTATCCACTGATGATATTTGATTTACCTGCGAAGAGAAGATTTCAGTGCACTCAACACTCATCCATAACTAGATGTCACCAACTGCAACGGACGGCAGTAGTTATATATTATACACTATTATTAGTTGAGTGGGACCATATGGTCGGTCTTTGGTTCCAACGAATTGACCCGCCGAGCCATCGAGGTCAAGCAGCATGGACCATATGCATGCCTGCACCCTTCACAGGCCGATGATGCTAAATTGCTAATACTCCTACACAGTATCCACACTGCCACCGAAAGAAACGGATGGCGCTTTCAGCGGAATAACTCACGTGGAGTACGGTACGCGTCATCGTACAATAATTATTGGGCGATCGAGTGGAACATCCATTTGTGAATCGTGATCGCGATCGATTTGTCCTTAACGGCCGGGGCCTTAACCAATCACCATCCGCGTGTGTAACTTCCTGCCACATGCAAATTGTGCCCGTGCCACGGTACCACCCACTTGTACTAGCGACTGCCCGAAGGGGAGGCTGCCGAGAAAATTCTCCTGTGGATGTGGATCGGATCGACGCAAGTCGATGGCCAATGCGAGGAGGTGGCTCACCCACGACACGGACAGACGCTCGGTAATTTCCTCTGAGCTCCCACGAAACACTGGAGCAACCACAGCGGGGACGACAGGGGACCTCCGGCTCCGATCCGTCAAAGCTTTATTTATAATTTATAAAACAAATCTAAACTTTCTCTTTGTCTTTCTCGTTTTCAGCCGGCGGTACCTTTTGTTCCCTTGTGCTTTTTCTAAGCAATTTGCAGGGACCCAACCCAACATTGCCGGGCAGCTGCACCATCATATTCACACAGCGCATTTCTGATTAAAATAAAATAGAAAGAAAGGACAAGGCACGCTTACTGATCATTCGCCACTAGCCTAAAGAACGGCAATCAGCGACACTGCGAGAGTACGTGCTCTATTATTCGAACAAAATACTATACTAGCTATTAGGAGCCTCTATGATGAAAGATAAAAAAAATCGCATTATCGCTTCCTGTGTTTCCGTAAACTAGTTTAAAGTGTGCCAAATAAACATGAGCTCTCTACGATATACGTATAAGCCTTTGGGAGGACTCAACAACGCGTGAAGAGGTGAAATATTTCTCTGCTTCCACATCAGCTCGCTGGCGTGGCTGCAGTTCCTCTGTTTTCGTTCCTCTAGCTCACATAGACTTCTTTGTTTTAACTGCCACACATGTAATGACACATGTAACTTCTTGGCACAAGCAAACTCACCTCGCAGAGGTCTCTTTTTCTTCCACTATCAATAATATATGAGACTATAGCAATTTAAGTGATGCTTCCACAGTTTTGCTGATACATCTTAATTACTTCCTTCGGGGGTATACAAATGTCCTTAGTGGTTTGGTGATTGAAATGACATATATGACCAGTGAGACTAACATTTATGCTACCATATGTTAAACATGTTCACATAAGTCCTATGAACACAAAGAAGAATAGTCATGATCCAATAAGAAACAACAAAGAAACATGCACCACATTAGTTGATTAGAAGCCACAAGATCATATGGTGAAGATCAAAGTGATGCATAGAAAGAAGCTATTAGGTTACGATTTGAGGGCCTTTTTTTTGCCATCTTCAAGCCAGACAAATGCTAGAGAGGATGTTATGTTGACTCAGTAATAAAGACGGTCCTTGGGACGGATCACGAGGGTTTTTAGCTATGGTGGATGACAACAAGTGAGATGGTTAAGACGATAACCTAACGAATACGATAGTGGTAGTTGTTGAAGATGAGGTGTGAAAGATAAAACTAGAGTGACGTCAATATAGGAGAGATGAGTATTCCTAATTCAAGGTTAGGTGTTTTACCTATTTATTTTATTATTGTAGCTAGATATATGTTGAATATATCTAAGGTTTTGTCTTGAAAGTGGCCAGAACATCTCCGCGAAGATGAGGCGAGCAACACTTTCTCTGGCTGGTGTTTTTCGTGCCGCAACTCGTCAAAGATTTGGCACACCCACCGCTCCACGCCTGCATCCCCATTCATCTTTACGCGGTGGCCCACTAAATGTTCAACAGTTTTTTTGTCCGCTGCACTCGCGACACTGCGCGGTAGACCTCACCTTCGCGTGGGTTGCCTTCCAAACAAGCTGTAAACCTCGCCGCTCACAATTTTGCTTACGCACAAATGGTTCAGAGGTTTATATGCATTGTTACATGTACAACACCTATAGTTCCAGAATACACTGGTGTGGCTTGACCACTTAAGCCACCTAGGTAATTATTTCAAGAAAAAATAGTTATTAGAACCTTAATGATAGATTTATTATCCACGTAATGGACCATGATGCATCGAGATCCATGCAAGGGCAGTGATGAATAGTGCCCAAGAAGCTTGTGTGCCCTGTCTGTCTCACCTCCTATAAAACGGGAGCGAAGGCGGCCCTCCCCTCGGAGGCTCTGCAATCCCATCTGCTCCGGACAGAGCCCTCGTTCCACACCGCCGCCCACCGCCCACCGCCCACCGCCGGCGACCTTCTTCCTCCTCCGCTCGAGGAGTGGGCCGGGCCAGGCCAGGCCGACGGAGGCAGACCAGATGGGCGCCGAGGCAGGTCATCCGCAGCAGCAGCCTCCTCCTCCCACCGGCCCGGCAGCGAAGCGGCGGCGGCGGCGCCGCCCGCGGTGCTGGGGCTGCAGCTGTCGGCGCTGATCGACCACGTCGCGCGCGTCGACTGGTCCCTCCTCGACCGCGTCCCTGGCGACTGCGGCGGCTCGCAGCAGGTACTTCCTTTTCCTTCTCCTCCTTCCGTCCCTCCCTCCCTTCAGGCGCAACACGGCCGTGTAGCTATAATTCGCTTCGCTTCAACTGCTGTTCCATGTTCAATCGTCCATTTAATTCACAAGAAAATTGAAATCGCAATCCCAATTCGACCTTGCAATGCCCGGTCTGGTAGAGTCAGTAACACTTACGCTGTATGATTGCCAGATGCTCTCCTTCTTCTTGATGTTGTTTGTTGTTGGAGATTCCTTTCTATTTCAAGGGCCAACACATCCTCGGAATTGTACACCTTTGCCTTCCTTTTTCTTCCCCTTTTGTGTTTCAGCATGGATCGTTTGCCGTCATGTGGTTGTTTTGAGCTTTTGAGGTAGTAGGTTCTTGGCTTCTTGCATTAGTGACGAATTCTAGCTTTAATTGCCGCCCCACCATGTTCCTTTTCCTAGTTGTCGGCTGGCCATGTGAGTATGTGACGTTTGGATCGCTTGTTCTTCAGCACCTAAAGCATTCAATTTTGTGATGGAGTTTCTTTATATTTTCCGGGAAAAACTAAGTCCTGCCACAAAAGAAACCTGTCTAATCGCAATTGGAATTTCATTCGTTATTGCTGCATCCCTGTGCTTGAAATGGTTTGCAGCCAATTTTGTTTGGTTCTTTTAGAAAAAAAATGCTTTGAAGAGTGAATGGGTTGCTGAATTAGTATGTTTTGTCTCCCTTGAATTTGTCAATAAATTGCTTGTTCTTTTGTTCCACTTGGTTCCACTCTTCAGTACTTGAACAGAATAATTAAAAAGCAAGTACTTTTGGGGCGTACAGGCAGATATTTCCTAAATTTGACATGGTCTGTGCTTCAGTTAACTGCAGCTAGTATTGATTAAATCTAGTGTTGCTTTCACTGAAAAGGGCCTGGCTGATGGTTGGCATGCTCTGCACTGCACACTTCAGGAATGGTCAAGCATGGGCTAACGTTTCTCAAATTGATTGGTCTATTGACACCTAACTGTTTGGGCCCCAGAGTTGGTAAAAGTGTATACTCTGTAATGAAAGAAACTGGTTGCCACTATCGACAGGGATCCTTGACCTTTTGTTGCAAAGAAATATAGCTGCAGATCCAACTTGTCAATTTTTGATAATTAAATTTGTCATAGTCATATATTTGATATTTTTTTTCACAAAGTAGTGCAGTGTTGATCCAGAAATAAAAAGTCGTCCAGTGTTCCCTTTATATTTATCAAGGGAGAAAAAGTACACTTTGAATGGTCTTGAATCGAGATACTCAGCCAAATAAGAATTAGCCCCTCTTATGATGTGACTGCTGAGTCCTTGTGTAATATCTATACTGCATTTTTTTTATAGATGAAATGATAATTTCATAGCGGTTAGATTCTCACTTAGTTTTATAATGTTAAACCATGTACCTATGTCTTTTGGATTGTGTGGAATAGGTTAGAGGTTTTCCCTCTTATCTATTCAATCCACTTACTCTGTTGTTTATGATCTGAGAGTCAAAGATTCTTCAGTTGATCATGCTGAAATATTATCAATTTCCTTCCTGTTGGTTAGCATGATTCCAAGAGGAAGACATTTGGCTTTAGCATGTAACCACAGCAAAAGCACATGCATACATGTGCAGGAACATAACTATGCTATTTCTTCTTTGATGCCATTGAAAATATATTAGGAAGCAAATTTACCCAAGAAAAGTGGAAATTATGTTTTGTTAATTGATTACCTTCCGCAGCCTTTTAACAATTGTTTGGAGGCTGAAGAATCATGCATCCAGTCTATTTTACTGTACTTTTTTGTGGTCGCATTTGCATCATGAATTATTCCTCTGAGTCTTGATTAGTTTTATATGATATCAAGATTCACTACTACAGTGCAACTAACCTGGCATAGTAACATCATTGATGTTGTAAAGAAAAACTGTGTTATTGTGTTAGGTTCAGAGTTTTCATCTGCGAATGGTTCTATTTACAGGTGTCCATTGAGGAGCTGAATCATATTCTTGATGAAGTGAATGCCCACATCCTTCCTTCCCGCAATGATCTCACTCCAATAACTACAATAGCCGGTGGAAGTGTTGCCAACACAATCCGTGGGCTCTCAGCTGGTTTTGGGATATCAACTGGAATAATTGGAGCTTGTGGAGATGACAATCAGGGCCTTTTGTTTGTCAACAATATGAGCTTTAGTGGTGTAGATCTCACAAGATTAAGGGCCAAAAAAGGGCACACCGCTCAGGTAGCCTAATATCTGAAGCAAGAATTTATCTTTTTTGCCCTTATTTTACTGCATAGTGGATAAGGCTGAAAAGCTCTATTATAGTGTGTGTGCTTGGTCGATGCAAGCGGCAATCGCACCATGCGGCCATGCCTATCTACCGCAGTCAAGATACAGGTACCTCCTTATTTGATAGTGTTAAATGTTACATAGAGTTACTTATATCTCTTAACAATATTATGATTACTGAGATCGTTTGTCCATCTCACAGGCCAATGAATTTAGACAAGAGGATTTCAAAGGCTCCAAGGTGCCTTTCTTCCCCACCTTGTGCACATTTCATTTCATTTGTGATATATGCATCTTCTTAGGAGAAACATTGAGAGCATATATGTCTTTGTTGAGACTAAATTTTCACTGCTATGATGCAGTGGCTTATTGTGAGATATGCCCAACAGAACATGGAACAAATTATTGAAGCTATTAGGATTGCGAAACAGGAAGGCCTTTCAGTATCATTGGATTTGGCCAGTTTTGAGGTCTGTATGCATCTTTATTACTGACCGTACTGCTCAGTTGAAGTAAACTTTGTAAACATAGTTTCTTTGTGATTGGCTACATGCAGATGGTTCGTGACTCTAGGTCTAAACTCATTAACCTTTTGGAGACTGGTAACATTGACCTTTGCTTTGCCAATGAGGATGAAGCCAGAGAGGTTATAGGGTGAGTCTTTCTAAAATCGTATATTAATGCATCTCAGTAGGAAAGCAATGAAAGAATGGTGAATTCAATTGGATAAAATTACCCGTTCACATCTTTTGAAGTGACATAGTGCAACTAATCTAGGCATAGGCGGACCCAGAAAATTTCATGAGCCCGGGCAACTAACCAACTAACTACCAGAGTCTAAGAATAGCATGCATGTGCCCCCTTTTGGTTGCTGTAACAGCTTAGGAATGGTGCTTGATCTTCAACGCACATAGAGGATGAGCCCGGGCTGGTGCCTTCGGTCTGCCCATGAATCTAGGTAGTTGCCTGGATTTCATCTGTTGTTTTTATCTGCAGGGGAGGTCTGGAATCAGATCCAGAGGAGGCGCTTGCGTTCTTGGGCAAGTATTGCAAATGGGCTGTGGTGACACTTGCTTCAAAGGGATGCATGGCAAAGCATGGCAAACAGGTGAGTTTCAGTTGTTGGCCAGTTGTAGTCTGCATGGTTAGTCAGTAATGTTTGCACACAAGATGACGATCTTCTTAAGAATGACATTTTAGTTGGTATATCTTCTGGAGAATGACATCAATTCTTTCCAGTTGATACGACTGCACAATACCAAAATCATGGCAAATGTTCAGGTTGAGTATTTAGTAGCTAACAATAGCAATAGCAGAATAAAAATGTACCGAGATTAGTTCCAGATGCATTCTTTTTAATTTTCAACTGGTGTTTAAGTATTGAGCACTGACAACATGTCCTTGTTTTTGGCGGTAAAAAGAAATCGACCACAATTGTTAACAGCCATATGATGGATGAATGGATGCAGGTGGTTCAAGTGCCGGCCATCGGGGAGAGCAACGCGGTGGACACAACTGGAGCAGGGGACCTGTTCGCGAGCGGGTTCCTGTATGGGCTGGTGAAGGGGCTGCCGCTGGAGGAGTGCTGCAAGGTTGGGGCGTGCAGCGGCGGGTCGGTGACGCGGGCGCTCGGCGGGGAGGTGCGGCCGGAGAACTGGCAGTGGATGTACAAGCAGATGAACGCCAGGGGCCTCCTCCTCCCCGAGCTCAAGAACTGAGCTAAATGCTGCTGTAGCTCTGTAGCTAGCTGCACCAGCTGTTGTATCTCTCAGCACTCCTAAAGACTCGTATCGGAGCAAGAGGCCATTATCCGCCCTCCCATTGTTGATTGTTGCGTTCCCCTGCTAATCTGTTGCTGTTACTAGAATATATTGGTGTCCATGCTTGACTGCTGGCATGGTAAAGGACGGACAGGCAGGCAAGCAGGCACATTAGTTGATTTGTTGAAGTAAACGCAGAGCTGAGCTACTCCTAAGACTGAATCAATCAGATGGAGTATATTGATTACTGCACTTCATGTGTGTGCTAGAGCACTTCTTTTGTAGATACATTATTATTGCTGTTATATGCGTATAGACAAGCCATATGTAGATATATATAGAAAAAAACTATGTATTTAAAAAACCAAAAATATGTTGAATTGAGTAGTAGCAGATGTGCTTCAACAATACTCTATCCGTCCTCAAATAAATCAATTGCTAGAATATCAATTCCTAGAATGTGTGCAAGTCAAACTATCTTAAGTTCGACTAATAACTTGTAGAATGGAGTAAAACATCTATAACATAATGATTGGGCCATTTGGCTTATTTTATTTTGGAGGAATTAGAAAAAAAATTGATATATCTAAGGGACCGTTTGGATTATTTTATTTTGGAGGAATTAGAATTTACTTAATGATTGGACCATTTGGCTTGAAATTTGATATTTCACAAATTTTTTAAGTTCACATATAAGTCTATCTCAAATTCTAAAGTGGGAGATAAAAATTGATTGTATAGCACCATTGCCGTGCTTCTACTCTCAAACTTAATACAACATATAGGGGTCCAAACGGACCCTAATAGATTTCTAGAGGACATGGAAAAAATAAAGAGTAAGTACATAGTTTCCAAATCCCAATACAAATGTAGAAAAGAGGCAAAAATAAAAATGGTTAGGGTGATGTGAAAATAGTTCAATATTTCTGATGGGAAATTGGCTTCTAGAGTATCTTTTAATAGCAAGATTTTGAATACAGATTTAGGATCCAAGACTAATATGCTCCTAGCTTTTTTAGTCTTAGCAAAAACTCATTGATTTACCATTTTTTGAGTAATTGAAGATGCTTTAATATGCTACTAGGGTATTTTATTTATTTATTTATTTTAAATGAAATTTTGGATCGGGATATTTATTGGCTAAGATGTATGACATATAGCAAGCAAATCTGTATCTGTAATTCTGTATGGCAAAATCAATTTTTTTTAGAAACATATGGTGAAGTCAATTGTCAATTTTTTTTTTTACATAATAATTATACTAAAACATGCCTCGACCGAATTAGGCGTGGTCATGGGCCACTTTGGGCTGAAAGAAAAGGCTGGGCTGTCGGGCGGGTCGGCCTGCCTGTGGAACCGACGACGAAGCTCCGTGACGCCTCCTCCTCCTCTCCGCCTTCCAGACGCCTCCAATCCGGGGCTCCCAGCGTCTCGGAGAAGAGGAGCAGCACGGCACGGCGGCGACGGCGAGGAAGGATCCAATCACCAACCATCAGCCGCCCAAAGCGGAGGAGATCCAATCGGCGCGCCGGCGTCCGTCGTCCATCCACCGATCCAATCTGCAGGTGAGCAGGTCGTTGAGATTCCCAATCGTCGGAATCGCCTGCTTGCTCGCGGAGGAGAGGTTGCTGCGGAAGCCGCCATGTCGTCCTCCGTGCTGAGGGCCGCGGCCGACAGGGCCATCCGCAGGCAGGCCCTCACGCTGACGGACGCCGCGGCGTCCAGGATCCGGCAGCTCCTCAGCCTCAGGCAGCGCCCGTACCTGAAGCTCGGCGTCAAGGCGCGGGGCTGCAACGGCCTCTCCTACACGCTCAACTACGCAGGTATGCCTGCCGCTTCCTTGTCGTGCGTACAGATCAACTTCCTGAACCAGTTTTTTCATCGTTTTGAGATAAATAAACAACATTCGATTTCATCCACTGCAGAAAGGGTGGGTGGGGAAATGAATAAAGTGATGGGCTTGTGTTATGTTCCACGTCTTACTTAATATACTGCCCCGTCATCTAACGTGTAGAATTCTGTGTAAGATCCTGTGGAACAATGAATAGAAACAATAGTATAAATTTCAAATGTTCGTGATGACATATATAATAACAACTTTGTGTGTAGAAAAAAATATGAAACAAGAGATTTGTTAACCAAAGGCATGTATGCACAATTTTACATTGCTTTGCCTACCGTTTATAATTTTATATTAAAATTTTCAAATTTTTATGGTACCATAAATAAACAAGAACAAGCTTACAAATAGAAATGAAATACTACAACACATACAACTTATTGTGCACATGACAAACTTATCATAGCATACCAGTTTCTTGTGACCAGAAAGCGCTTTAGTCTTTTTATCTTCCTTAGATGTAAACAAATGCCACTCGATGCAGCAATTTAGGATCAATTATTGGTACCAAAAATCTGAATCAACAGTCAAAGTGGGATGGACATGAACGTACTAGACCATAGAACATGCTTTGCCTCATTGGCTCACTGTGGTAGCTAGCATACCAGCAGATGGGGGGTGAGAGCGGTGGTTGCCTGGCCACTGGGTGCCTGCTGCCGGATGCAGCATAGGGCTGCTATTCCCTTTGGATGTTGACCAGCTGAGCGCTTGCCGCCTGCCTGCCTGGGGCCATCGTTCCCCTTAGTGGCTGGGGTTCGCTGGCCATGGCCTTGGGGATTTCTGGTTGGGGTACTGGCCTGCTGGGGCGATGGTCGGTGACTGACTAGAGCCAACCAGAACAGGAGCAGGGATGCCTTGGCGCGGCTTGCTGGAAAATGCAGTCATGGAGATAACGTCGGAGAACAGAGAGGCGTCCGGATTCAGAGCGTCTGGGTTGCCATAGTCGGAGAACAAAGGGTGAATGTTGCCATTTTCAGAGCGTCTAGGCCATATTCATGGGTTGAATTTACAAGGAAGTCTAGCTTTTTAAGAGCTGGACCTGGGCTGCAGCCTCCGCAGCCCGGGACCCAAATCCGCCGTTGATAATACCTGATTGGATTGTTTGATCATGCTTGCGACTTGCTCAAGCTATACCTTCTTTTCACTATTGTATCAGCCTAACCAATGCTACCCGGGACGGAACCAGGATTGGTACAAGAGGGGGGTGCTTGGTGCACCTATTTTAACTGAATAGGTGCTAAAGTGTTCAAGTTTAGACTACCTAACTGCTTTTGGTCAAGATTTTCATGTAAGTTTTGCTTGGTAGATGCGGCCGGGGAGTGCTGCAGCACGCCCAGCACCTATCCTTCCTTCGCCCCTGAACGCTACAAAAACCCTGCCTTCTCTGCAAACTTTTTTTTTTTTTTTTGACAAGATCGTCTCTGCAAAGCTTGACCTCCTAGTGTAACATTACTATTGGTGTGTCATGTTTAAGTATTTTAATACCAGAATCTGAATGGCTTTTCAATGGTTTTATTGGTTGCAATGTTCAATTACTTTCTACTTTCAATACCCAATTGGACTTTGCCAACATCTTGTCACTATTAAATCAGCCTCTATGAATCAATGCTGCAAAAAGCCTGGCGCCTTGGCCATACCTGCAAGGTTATAGCTTCCAACTGTAACATAGTATCAAGTAAATTTTGGTAGAACTTATGGTGTGCAAGTGGAGTGACAAGTGCCTTTATGATTTTGCCTACATCAATTGGTCCATGCAATGAAATTTACCAGTTGATGAACATTCATGCTATCTAAAAGGGGCACTGAAGCATCGTTGCATTATGTTGAACACTTAGCAACTTTGTGTTTACTGTAACTGCTGTCTGCTGGTCTTACTTGGCTGCTTCTGTTCTTGCTCAATTACATCTTCTAATTTCAGATGAAAAGGGAAAGTTTGATGAGCTTGTTGAGGAGAAAGGAGTTAAAGTACTGATCGACCCCAAGGCTTTGATGCATGTTATAGGCACCAAGATGGACTATGTGGATGATCCATTAAAGTACGGCTCCTACTACATAGTGATTTCTTTGATCTCCCTGTTTATCACTTTTCAGTTACTAAATAAAGTTTGTGTTGTAGGTCTGAGTTTGTGTTCATAAACCCAAATTCCAAAGGGGAGTGTGGCTGCGGCGAATCTTTCATGACTACAGGCAGCAAAGGGTCGACGTCATGAGGCGTTTTTCAGTGTAAATGCATAGTAATTTAGCAAAGTGTCTGCAGGCTCCAGCTGCAGATTTTCTTGCGTCTGTCGCGTCACAGTTCATAACACAGCAGTGGGTTTGTACTGGATATGCAACTAACTCACATGTGTACTACTAAATTCACCTCAAATGTTGTTATTATTACATGGTCGGATTATCCATGTTCTGTATATTTGATTGCTCACGATTTTAAGATCTCAAATTTGTATGAAGCTTGGGCACTGCTTTTGCTGCAGTATGTTGGGAAATTTGCCGTCTGTACGTTTGTAAATCGTTTCCAGTCGCTCTGCTTCTGTGTGACTGTATGTAGGCGGAGAAGAGATTGTATATATATACTGACTGACTGGTATTTACGGCTAAGCAAAAAATTGAAGGCGCCAAATAGACAGAACACGAGAGCATTGGATGTATTTTTGCCCGGAGAACTGAGATTAACCGTCGATGAACTGAGATTAACCGTGGATTAGTTCGTGGTACACTGTCGTGTCGTGTCTCTAGTACTCGCTGACATGACGTAGTTTTTCACCTAAAATTTGGTGGAACCCAGACTCCATTCTCGTTGGTCACGTACGACGTGCACGACAGAGGGACCAGGCAGAGCCCTCTGCTGCGGAGGTCAACCCTCGTCTCTTCCTGCTCCCCAGCAGCATTCGCGTTTGAAGACCCCTGGTTAACACACCACGAACGAAACACAACGGATGATATGGCATCGGATCAGTATGAAATTTCTCTGAATTTTTTTTTTTGAAACGGAGTTTGGTTTAGATGTATGGTGTACCCGCTGTGTTGTTGGCTTGGGCTTCTTGCTTCTGGAGGATTTCAAGTAGGGGCGGCTCAAAGTCTGCAGAGGAGGGTGATGAAAACTGCTGTCAGGAGAAAAATCCTACTAGAAAATGCTTGCTAGCTGTAGCTGTACAACATGCATGGAAAGAATCAAAGAAATATTACTTTCTTGGCGATCATGCCTATCAGTTTGTAACCGTGGCTAAACACTGAAACTCAAGGATCAAGTGTGGCTGATAATTAAGCCAGTTCGTCAATTACCTCGACTTGATCTTGAAGAAATTTGATGTAACCAATGGCCTCCATGAGTACAGATGCAGTGTCAGTCTGCACATAGCAGTCAGATATAGATTTATTGATATAGTCTTTGCCATCCAAAACAATGCTGAATCGTGAATTCGTGATGGACAGCAGCAGCAATATTGCTATATATGTTAATTACCTTGCCAAATGGTGAAACCAGCTGCTGAAGAGCAGCGATTCGGTCCCCTAATTTCTCCTTCCTTACCTAATCAGAGAACAGCATGGATATACTTATTAGTTATTACTGTCAATCAACTGTGCTCGTGCCGGTGATCGAAATGACGGAAATGACGAAACGAGGCGACTAGACTAGACGACACGAGACGAGGCGACGAGATCTGCATGCAGACTGGAGTACCTTGAAAGAAGGGACGATGGTGGTGGAGGAGGACCGCTGCTCGACTCGAGGCTTCTTGGACGACGGCGCCTGCGACGGCACCGGGCGTGCTGCTGCGGCACTGCTTTGACACGCCGCGTCGTGCTCCGCGCTCCAATGCCGGTCTCCTCCTCCCGCAGCATCCACACACGACGACGCGCCCATCTGCATGCAAAGCTCACAAGCGCGCGCACGCCTACATCAGTAGTGAGAACGTACACACATCACGTAGCTAAATAAAAGTTGGCGAGAGAACAAAGAAAACGACGAGACTGACAAGAGGGGCTATTAGTTCTTTCCCCCTATTGTTTTCAGTACCTCTAGTTTTCTTTTGCTCATGAGTCATGAACACACTCACGTAGCCCTTGTACAATTTCGATTAAGAATTATAGAATGTGACTACTTTTGAACTTTCTTTGAATTGCTAAGGCATTTAAATACGTTCCATAGATTATTTATGAAATAATAATCTTTCTAATTCGATTGTATATAGTAATGTACGAAATTATTTGGATACGATCATTTTGAATTTGAATGTGGAAATGGACCACGCCATCCACCTTTAACCAAGAGTGTGTCTATACGACAAATGAGTAATTCAGAATTTTTTTGGCCATTAGATATAAAGTAGAGGGTCAAGATCAAATATCTCTCTTCAGATCACCTCATCTTCTTTCTTTCTTCTTGGTCCTCCGCCCACGCCCGCAGCCGACCTCTACCTTGACCCTCAATGTGCCACTCCCCCCCCCCCCCCTCCGCCTTCGCTTTCCTGCCTATCTTAGATGGGTCCTCTGTCGTTGGATTCATCGCCAACCACATGCCCCGGTCATAAATCCGTCGGATGCACCTCCTTCTCGCCATCTTCTTCACCTCCATCCAAGCTCCTCTGTTGCAGCCTCTGACCGTCGACACACGTTGACTCGACTTAAATCCGTCGGGCTATCTCTATCACGCCCCCACCTTGCTCCATCCAACTACCTTCCACACTACTCGCTCGGCGGTGCCATTGCCACCTCACCCATACCACCGCTCAAACGCTTGCCACCACCACTAGGCCAGCCTCTTCCCTAGCAATCCTTCTAAGCCTGCCTGAACTAAACCCTAACTCTAACTTTGCCAGAGTTGGAGAAAAAAGACCATGTAACATTCTTGGACCAGGCAAAAACATTCGAGTGAGAGGAAGCTTAAATTAGTTGAGTGAGGTTTAGCTTTACTCCTAACGAAATGTTGTCTAGGATCATCTCATCCCTAATTAAAATCAAAGACATGACTATCTCATCCTAGATTGTCTCTAAACCAAATCGACCATACCAATGTATTTCCACAACTGCACTCTTGCGCGACTGGGTGCAGTACTGTGGTCACCGTATCGATATTCAGGCCCATCCCATGCATACTTTCTTTTTTGACGAGAGGGATATATATAGTTCTGGATCAACTACAGAATATATAGAATCTACCATATGTTATAATATGTGTGCATCTATATATGAGTAATAACAGTTATAATATGACACGGTGCCAGCACTGCAAATGGCGTTATTAGTCCTGCAAATAAGCCTGCGAATAACCCGGCCAACAGATCTACTACTATCAGATGCGCAGTGAAGATGCAGTGCGCAGCGAGCGAGAGGGGCATACTCATGCATGCTGCCCTGCTGGTATGGGGTGGTGGTACGATCTTGGGCGGAAAAGATGACGCGGTCGGTCACTCCGATCCTAAAGCTGCTGCTTGCGTGGACGCAGAGCAAAAGAAGCGCCTGTACTCGCCCTGCTCTCTTTGTACAACGTGGACCGGCCCTGCTTGCTCCCCCAGTTGCTCTCAAGTCTAGCTTTGTTTTTTTTTAAATTTATTTTTAGACAATGTCTAGCTTTGCTTCGTGCAGGAGGAGAGCTGGCAGCGGCACACTGCAGATCCATCAGGGACACGCATGCATGCATGAGAGCATGAGGAGTAGGACATCATATCATGCATGTAGGATGTAGCTGCTGGTAGCAGGCACGCAATGGACTACAGTAGTAGCTATGTACCCACAAGGCCACCCACCCACCATAAGCTATTAAGCTACGGCCTTTAGCTCGATCTCATCTCATCTCATCAGTATCAAAATCGTCCTACCATAGTACTGATGATGCTCTTGCTGTCCGTGATCAGAGGAACAGCAAAATATAAATGGTCCTCAAACTGAAAGCTCAGTGTCTTTTGGCATAAAAATGTTGTTCTAGTTATTATGGCATACTGAATAGGACTATAGGTAAGGTAACTTAGCTATATAGGTACCCGTACAGCATGCATGTTGTTCTAAAAAACACATTATTTATTTGTTTATCATTAATGAAATCCACAATATAGTTTGGAAACATATTGAAAACGATTAGGTTAGATACACTAATAAACATATATATTTTGACTAAACATTGATCACAGTCGTACTCGTTGGCAAGGTTATGGATGCATCGAAGGAGAGACACTGATATCTAGTACCATCCCAGATGATGTTTCTCTTTTGTAGTTGTTGCTAACGATTTGTCGTTAGAGTAACCAATCAGCCAAATTCAAAAATAAAATAAAAATACATATAAATTTGTTTTCCTCTAACAAAGCATGCAAATATATAAGGAGAGATAGAGAGAGTCAATCTATGAGCAAAACATGTACATATTTATATGCGAGCCAGCCTATATAAGAGTACAACTCTTGGCTATTATATCTACCGCATATGGTTCTAGGTACATGCAATGTGTATATACATAATACACTATACCATCACATAGTCCATGCTTTCAAAAAACACGTTTTTGCTTGGCTGCCAAGAGACTAAGTCAGCATATAATTTTCTGGAGGTGGATGTAATACCATGTATGTAATTAATTTACATGCTACAATATATAATAATCGTAAAAGATATATTTATGATTAGATATCTCTATTTTTTACTGATTGTGAGATCGAGCTATATACTTACTGATTGAGTTCTAAGACACAACAATCATCGGTTGTTCGTCCAACGAAAAAAAAAATCAGCGGTAGTTACGCAGCTACTGAGGCATGTTCGGTTTGAAGCATCCTGAGGCACCCTTAAATTTCTATTAAATTTTGAATGAGATGCTAGGTTTGGCAGGGCTGTTCTGAAAGAGTTGGAGCCGGTTTGGTTGTGTCTCTTCTAAAAAGGCGTTGGCTCCTCTGTTATTCACCGAAAAATATGACTCCAACAAAACGCTCCTCTGTTATTCACCGAAAAATATGACTCCAACAAAACGTTTGGTAGGGCTAGATGTTCCGGAGGAGCTCAAGCCAGAGCCCAGAAAAGCCCTACCAAATAGGCTCAGGGTGCTGGATGTACTGTTGTTGCTAGCACAAGCAAACTATACACTTATTAGCCATATAGTTTCATTACTACTACTTACTAGCAGGCTAGCTACTACCCTCATCCTTGTCCTATGATTTTTCTCAGAGGATAAAAAAGATACTGTGCAAGCAATGCAGCTCCATCTACACAACCGTACTTTAATTTGACTGACCTGCTTGTAGTTGTCAATGGATGGTCCTCCTTGGGGATGAGCAGCAACAGCAGCAGGAGGGCCATAGGGCACATGCTCCGATCTCAACAAAGGCATCGAGCCATTATGGAGCAGTACTGAAGAAGCTGCTTGGCTGAGCAGCAGGGTCTTGCACAGCCTCGACGAAGCCAGTATCTCGAACGCGTCGCCCGGGAGAGGCGGCGGCGCCGCCAGCATGAATGGCCTCTGGTGCGTCGTCGTCGTCGTCCGCGAGATGTTGACGCTCGGGAGCACCGTGGCGCCTTCGAGCTCGGCGGTGACGGCGGCCATGGCAGGGAGGCCGCCGCCGCCGCCGCCGTCGAGGACGACATCGTGGCAAGCTGCTATAGCTGTGCTCGCACACGATGACCTTGATGAGTTCATAAGCGTGTCCTCCTCCTTGATCTTGCTGTGGCCATTGTCGTCCTGCTGGCCGCAGTTCGTGGACGGCATGGTCGACGAGGTGTCTAGGAAGCTGCTGCCGCAGTTGCTCCATTGGAACCCTAGGTCTTGCATCATTAGCAGAGAGCTGAGCTGGGGAGGGAAAGGGATCACTGGAGAAGGATGGCTGCTGTGACTGTGATAGTGGCCGCCTTGTGCTGACAGGAGCACCTCAAGCTCCTCGCAGTGATGACGATCAGCACAGTTTCTGCAGTAAAATAAAAGGAATCAAATATATAATTTTTTGTAAAGAATTCGTCTGGCCAGTCCAAACAAGAAGTGTATGTACATATTTCTTGTAAAGAATTCATCTGGCCCAGGCCAAACAAGAAGTGTATGTACATATAGTATATCGTATGGCGACCATCGTCCATGACAAAAGGAAAAATGCACAGTGAGTCAGTGACCCTTCCGGAGTCGCGGAGGAAACCAACAAATTTGTGGATGTCATACACATAATAAGTTGCATCTGTTCTATTTATCTCTTTCTGCCTTCTGCCTAGAGTTGTCATTTTTGCCGAGCTACAATTCCCTAGACTCCATAGAGACAACAGTGAGGGAGACTGGGAGAGAACAAGCATGCAGAGGAAAACTCCAAATCCTACCTAGGAAAGAATCCAGTCTATTAACAAAGAACATGAACGCATACTTTCCTTTGAGAGAGAGAGAGAGGGGGGAGGGAGAATACGTCAATAGGATGACACACAGTGGATAAAGAACAAACCCAAATACATTTCAAGACAGTTCAATTTTGGCCCTGAGAATTGTAAACATAATTGAGCTAGAAACAGTAGTAGTGCTAGCGAGAGCTGCAGGTGCTTACAGAGTTAGGGGTTGCTGGCACCATAGCTGGTTGCCTCCAACAATGGCGCTGTGATGAGGAGCAGCAGGAGCAAATGGCAGGGAGGAAGGAGGAGGCCACAGGAGGTCATCTTGCACGAGATGATCACTGAGGTTGGAGGAGGACGAAGCTGCCATCATGGTGTTGTAAAGGGGATCTTAATCGATCGATGCTACTTCCAAGAGGGGAGAATAAAAGAAAAGTTCGTCGCACTAGTATAGCTCTATGGTGGCGAGCTTTTAGAATCTCTCAAGAACACACGCCCCACCAATGGAAGCTCTATCGGGTTAGAGAAATGGAGATGCCCATAAGGCTTCATCGCTTTACCCGTCCGTCCTCCCCTCCTTATGTATCTGCTTGCATTGGGTACCTTTGTTCCCATTCCTCTCCTTTTAAGGCATCAGCTAGCCAAGAAAGCTCTCTCTGCTCTTTGATCTCTCTCTCTCTCTCTCTCTCTCTCTCTCTCTCTCATATCATCATTAACATTTCAGCTAGCAGGATCTGGGCCTTTAGATCCCGAAGCATAGGCTTCAAAACATGCATATGACACCAAAGAGACAAGTCTTTTCTCCCTCGGGTGTGTATTAGCCATATATAGGGCTAAAACGCCTTATCGTTCAGTCACTGATGGTACTATACTAATGGTACAAATTGTTCTCGAGAAAAGAAAATGGTCTACAGAAAACGGCCAAAGTAATGTCAATTATTAGTTGTCTTTGGCGTCTGCAATGAGTATTTGTCTGTCTGATGAGTTGACGTAGAGATGTCAAATCTTGTTGCTACCAAATGGAAGTAGAAAAGATACCAAGTTGAAAATGGACTATATATGGTTTACAGGTTTATTTAACAGGATTATTATCAATATAATACCAATATATGGATAGTACATTGTTGGGCTTGTTAAGTAAAATTTCCCATGTCAAGATCAATCTTATATACGTATTTCTCTTCACATGGGAGGGGACTCTCTTCACATGTCAAGATCAGTCTTATATTTTGCCTAGTTGTTACTAGTTGGGCTAAAATTAGCTTAAATTAGACAATATTGGCTAACAACTAGTTGAAGACTTGTCTAAAAAAGTACTCCACCCAGCCCTCCTGTTTAGATGCACTAGACACTACAACACGTCTTATAATTAAAGACATTTTGTTAAAGGCATTTTCATAAAATTGCCTTAATTTCCTTTTAGTTAAACGCATTTTTATGCTCTAGAGCTAATTTGGACTAATTTTTAGCAAGCTAGTGATTAGCCCTTATATCAAATAGGCCCTTAATTTCACCTTGATCTCTTTCTTAGCAGTTGCTAGAAATGCAAGGTAGTAGCTGACATTACTCAAGAATATATTGAAGCTGGCACTACTTGCATTTCAAAATAGAGTATCAAATTCTATCTTTACATATATATGAGTTAGATTAATTATACTGTACTCCACCATCAACTTTTTGTGCATGTGTGTTGTTGGAATAAAGGGACTACACCCCTTTTCCTCAGGCAAAAACACTCTTTCTGTGGCCTCGGTAATTGTGATGTATATGATTCCACGGCAGCAATGCAATGGTAGGGAGGGGCTGCAAAAAAGTTGGTCCCTGGGCCTTCTCCAGTGTTCTCCTCCTCCAATGCAAAGACCAAGCACAACAAAACTGGAGAATGCCCAACATCGATGCAGTACCGGGGTGTCCTACACTACAAACCCAGGAAAAATTTAAACATAAAGAAAACAAAGCAACAAGAGGACTGATCAGATGAGCCCCACATCCATTCATGTCGGGCGGGTCACTGCACAAAAGGGAGAAGCTAAGCTAGGGCCACGTACTGGCCAGGCCAGGAGATTGTGATGAGATGCCAGTGCAAGTATGGGCACGGCAGATACTGAGATACCTTACCGCCCGATCGAGCCTTTATTCCCACATGTATTGCGTTCACTCACTGATCCCCTGTCCTTTTTTACTGGAGCTCTAAAAGTGAACTCCATAGTATATACAACTTTGTTGAGTTGTGCACTGCGTATTCATTTTTATTAGAATATGGCTTTAAGAAATCCATCCATACGTGCATGTGCAGCATGCTAGCTACAATATCTAAACATGCAATGCACGTACTCTAGAACATCTATTAGGGTGCATATGCAGTTCCCATAGCAAAAAAAGGGTAGTTTAACTATTGATAATAAATAAAGACAAGGGTATGTAAAGTCCATTCTCCAACTTGCATGCATAAAAGTTTGATTTGAATTCTGAACTATATGAAATCAACCAGAGAGTTCCTCTAGAGTTGGACAAATTTGGTCATCTAGTTGGCTTTAAAGATAGTTCTCTATTTTCTAAAAGTATAGTTTAATCTCTAAAATTTTATACAATTTATACTAAATCAGAAAAATATGAAACTAGTCTCTAAAATTGTTACCTATCGGTTGGTGATCTATTTAGAGTAATTTATAACTTTATCCGTATTATTTTATTTCTCACATTTGTGCTCTGTTTGTTTAAATTATTATTTTAAACTATAACAAACTTGGAGATGGACAAAGAAAATATATATAGCACACTATGAATACATCGGAAGATGTGGAAGACAACACCAATCTCATCGCTATGCCATGCTTCACTATAGGTATAGATCTTAGGTAGTGCCTCAAAAATCATGCAATCAACTAGTAATGTCATCGACATAAAGTCAGAGCGCAGAACAATATTTAAATAGATAATAAGCATGGCTACAAGAAGTGAAGCACTAAAAGAAGACTGAATAAATAAGATCCATACTCCAAATAGGGTGCCACTGTATAGATAGCATTTTTAAGAACAAATTTGGCAAGAATTTCACTTTTTATTCTTTGAGATAAATCAGCTATGACATTTTAGAAGCTAAACCATATTTTTTATAAAATAGAAATTTATCGTTGAAGCCAGCTAGGGAACTAAATTTGTTTGGTTAGTTGGAGGGTGTCCAGTACCCAGTTTTGTACTTAAGGCTTGAAAATCAGACCATCGTATACAAGGTGGAGGTTGAGAAATGGATTTTATATTACCATAAACACAAAAGTTTACAAAAGGATTTGCTAAGATATAAATGGATGAAGTTAACTTCTATAATATTAGTCAAGCGATCATAATCATATACACATGTTTAATAATTTTTTTATTAAAAAAGCATGAGCTATAAATAAGTGATCTCAATGTATTATCATTGGGTTACTCCCAAGCTATGTGTTTATTTTCATTTCCAAAAATTGTGGTATTTTAGTTTTGTTCTAAGTCAAACTTCTTCAATTTGATCGGGCTTATAGAAATACATGGCACATTTATAACATGAATTTAGTTTCATTAAATGCACATTTCTTTACTTGTAGTATATTTGTTTGGTGTTAGAAATATTGCTACTATCCAAATAAATTTAGCCAAATTTCCGGATGTTTGATTCATGACAAACCTAAAATATCTTACATTTCAAAAATAGAGGGACTCAAATGCCTGTATAAATTTTGTTTGTACCCAACAATGAGGTTTCGATGTCAGGTACATCCTTATTGTCCCTTTTAGGGCCTGTTTTTGTTGACAACTAAATTTGCGCGCGACTCCGAACATTAGCTAGCTAAAATTTAATTAGTTGGTAGTGCTTGGTCTTTACCAACCTGCTTAACTTCTTGGCCACACACATTATAGACTCCATTTTCTTGTCTAACTTTATCTTATTTTGTGGTCTATTTTTGTGGGTGCAGCCCACCCATGATGATAAAATTAAAAAATTGTGATTATGGTCAGATTTTCACCATAAATACAACCACAAAATAAAAACACGTGCACCCACAAGCAAACCTACCTCCTTGCTTCAGCTCCGCCCCTACAATCTCGTGAGTATGCACACATCGACCTGCATGGTTCCCGGCACACCAGTCCAGCTCGTAGATTGGGTCTTGTGCAAACATCACATCATCAATAGAAAAAGAGGAGAGAGAGCCCTACTACACACAGTTCCTTAAAGGAGCTGAAAGCCAACAGAAAGACATCGATCGGGAGAAAAGAAAAGAGTGATTGAAAAGGTTCAAATGTGACTATGGACCTTTTAAGCCGCAAGCGCAACTCGACCGTCGTCCGAATAAACCGGCCGGTCTTGGGCACTTAGGCTAGTCTCAATGGGTTACAAAATGCCACATCAGCTAGAGCGAGATGAAATGATGAATGAAATAGGCCTACACAATGGTGCGTTTCATTTCACCTATTCCAACGCTAAATATAGCATTTAATTGCAGCAGAAGGCGAAGCCATGCATTGGTGGAGGCATGGGCACGAGAGCTAGATGATGAAACGATTTGGCCTCAATGGTAGTTTCATGCAGTTTCATGCGGTTACCGAGATTTAGGAAATAGCGCTGGGTCGTTTCACCATGGTGAAACTCTTTTCTTCTCTCTCCTCCCCATTTCATGCAAATATTCTCTTTTTGCTGATGTGTCACCCTATTAAATGTGCATGACACACTCATGAAATGCCCATTGAGACTGGCCTTACATGCATGGTTAGATCAACATGACTCAGAGCACCATTTTATGCTATGATTGCAACCTTTTGGAGGAGCTTCTAACCCATCATGACCTAATCATATTATGATGTCTTTCAGAGTACTAAAAGGTCAAACCGTAATCATTATTTCTCATAGGACTCGTTGTAATCTAATTATTATACGTACATATTAATATTTCAGTATATATGCAATGGGTGTCCCCAAGACATATGCATGCTGTACCCATGCTATTGGAGATGCTAGAGAGACTATATAGTACTCCCTCCATACTGTTATTAGAAGTCGTTCTGGGGAGGATCGATCTCGACTAAAAGAAGTCGTTCTGGCGGAGATTAAAAACTTTGGACGCCGCTGCCCCTCGCTCTTCGTATCCTGCGCCGTGCGTTAATATGCCACTGCATGCGCGTTAACAGATTGGTCGCTTCGCTTCCCTCGCTCCGCACGTTCATTGGCCACCGCATGCCGTTCTAATTATAGGAGAGAAAAAAAATATATGTTCTGCATGTTCGAGCTTCACCACCGCACGCCGTTCTAATTATAGGAGAGAAAAAAAAACATGTTCTGCATGTTCAAGCTTCACCAGAGGAAAAAAAAGCATGCTTAGCACGGCATGCTCTATTTATAGGGAAAAAAAACACCTTCATGGATTACCTAGACATGACATGTTGTATTTTTAGGAAAAAAAAAAACAAACACGTTCAAAGTTGTGAAAGCATTGAATTCTACAGCATATGATGTTTCAGTCCTCGGCCATTTGGTTGAGGAGATCAAATTTCAGTTAAGTTCAAATTTCTTAAGTTATGTGTGTGTTTGTGAGTAGAAATTGTAATGAGGCTGCTCATGTGCTGGCTAAAATGGGTTATTCATGTAATGAAGGGGAGGAGATTATCTCAAACTCCAAACCTGATGACATCTCTGTAATTGTTGCTAACGATCTGTTAGCCAATGAGTAATGAGAATTTCCAAGTTCAAAAAAAAAAAAACATGCGCGTGCACGCCATGCAAAATGCACTACAGCCAAAAAAGATAATCACGGTTCAAGGAGTCGAACCAATGATCTCATGCCTTGTTTTGCACAGGCGTGACCACTTGGGCTACGAATTGGATTTTTACATAGAGCAACCGCAGCCATATTTAATAAGGACAGATTGGAAAAAATACCCCCTAATTAATCATTCTTTAGCTCTCCTTGGTAAGCGCAATCATGTCCTAAACGACTTCTAATACCAGTACGGAGGGAGTATATAGACTTCTCCTTCTTTGGTTAGTCTAAGCTTTTGCATCTTTATAAATTAGTGAAGGATCATACCGTTTAGGGGAGATTATTTGGTTTTTTTTCCTCCCTATGAACAAGCTAAGGCGGAAGCTTTGCTTGGAGATCAGCTTGAATATTTAGAGTTTGCATCGAACTTGGTTGCTTAATTCTCTATAAAATATGAAATCTGAATTTCTGCTAGTACTTAATTAGCATAAAACTTAGCTCTGATGTCCTACATGAGTCTGTGGTAGCTTAGGCCAGCCTCAATGGCTAGTTTCATCTCATAGTTTCCAAGATTTGAAATTTTGATACGAAATAAGTCTCTCTCTCAATGTATAGGGTATAGGGTTTAGGGTTTCACATACTATTTAAAGCTTCTATGGGTCCACCGTTGTCTCTCTCTTATCTCTTCCACCAATGTCCTTCCTCCATGCATGCGGATGAAATAAAATAACACTCTCAATGAGGGTTTCACATATTTTCTAATATTTTGGAAACACCGCTATATAGTTTCACCATGGTGAAACAAATTTCTTCTCTCTCCTCCCAATTTCATGCAATTTCATGCAAATGTTGACATGGCAGTCTATTTAATGTGCATGACACTCCCGTGAAACCTTCATTGAGACTGGCCTTAGGCAGAGCCTAAAGTATATTCAGCTTAGGTCTATCCTACAACAGTTTGTAGCTTTAGATAAAGCCTAAAGTAAATAAGTCCATTTCATTGGACATACTCCATCCATCAACAAAAGAATGCAATTATGGTATCCATGTCGGTTAATAGAGCTCAAGTTTGACCAAGTTTATAGTAAATATTATTACACAACAGATCTAATTATACATATTTTGTATCATGAATGTTTGTACCTTTTTATATAAATTTAGTCAAAGTTCATACTGTTTTGACTCCTCGTACTCCAAGAATTGCATTCTTTGTGGACGGAGGGAGTAGAAGATATATACATTACAATATTTTTTTTGCGAGGAATATACATTACAATATTTAAAAACACTATAAATAACTGTTGAAACTAAAATAAGTTTTTCACTACATCATCATTGAATTATTCGAATAACATGAGTGAAATGATCGAGCCTTTGAATATATATCTTGAATATCCCGGAATTCCTCGCGCACATTTTACTCTTATTGTAACGTATGTAGGGGTGGTAACTAATTTTATACTGGATGTAAAATATTCTGTAACAACTCTGAATCAAATCGCTGCACGTAGTAGCCAAGATATGCATGCATGGCAGGATCTGTGATTGTTTAATTACTGTTTATGCGGTTGTGTTAGTACGATCGATCATGTTGGAGATTTAAATAATTACTATTTACGACAACATCAGTATTAAGCTATTATTATTTAATTGGGTGCACCCATGCTAGCTATCATTATCAAACAGGCCTGAGAAAAGGGACGATCATTGCTTTAATGAGTTCTTGTGTTCCTCTAAAGGTGATTGAGAAGAAGACAAAACGGGTTCTCAGGGAATATATATGCTTTCCAAGCAAAATGCTACGACTCCCCATGCGTAACTGCGTATAGTACATTACTTGATGGGATAAAACCTTCTGTTCTGTGTGAGAACCATTGGTGGTACCATGTGCAATTGTGCGTTGATCTGTCTTAGAACATTGGTGGTCCTTGATTGCAATTTATAACTCCATTCAAGTCACTTCAAAAGAGTTTGTAGAAATGTTGACAACCAAAACATGATCGAGACTTGAGGATGAATTAGAAAAGAGCAAAAATTATCAAATTTGGAGCGATTTGGGCTATTTTGGCGTTGTTCATGAAAAACGACTGGTTTATGCAGACTAAACAGACCTTGCCAAGTTCTGACAGATTTTAGGCGTTGCACAGCAGAAAATCATCTAATCTCATGGCAAACTTGTAAATTGCATGTAGAAAGGTTTTCTATTAGGATAAGATCACATCTACTACACCATTTACCCTCTCTTTTCCCATCTACATTCCTTGCTCTTTGTTGCTGCATGGATGGTGGTCCAACGACATGGAAGCTCTAGATCGATCCGCTAGACCGGTTAGGGCAGCCAGTAACTGCCACATGTCCAACAAGGTCTCTTTTGGGTGTGCAGGGTTTCGAGTCTCAAGAGACTTCATCGTGTCTTGCGTAAACAAAAATATATATTAATTTGTTGTCTACTCTGGTCTAAATAAATGTATCTCTATAATCCCCAATGAGGATTACCATGTGGGAAATCGAGATTCAAGAAAGGTCTCCCGTCATAATCATCAGTGGACAAAGTACTTCTTGTCAACTTTAATCAAATATTAAAACTTGAATTTTATGGCGCCCAAAAAAATCTTGATATTTTTAACTCTAGCAGCACATGAATATTTTAAAGTTACGATATTTTTTATAAAATTATGTGCTTTGCATTGGGAGAAACAAAATCTGCTAAGGTTGTATTTAAATTTGATACAGTCTCAAACATTGTCATATTATTGCCAATATTAACTTAAATTGTGGAGGTAAAACATAAACATACATGGATTCGCTATCCTCATTTTCTATAGATATAGTTGGTTTTTTTTCTTCTTCCATTGCGACACACGGACATGTTTGTTGGTATTAGGATCAAGCCAAACACAACTTATAATTTTAATAGAAATGAAATAAGTATATACTCCCTCACTACCGGAATCGGCCTCTTTGCCGATGGCGGCCAGGTTTGCCGATGGCAAAGTGGCCGGCCATCGGCAAACCACCAACTTTGCCGATGGCAAAGTGCGGCCATCGGCAAACTGGGCTTTGCCGACGGCCCAGCCATCGGCAAAGTATGGCCATGGGCAAAGGCATACTTTGCCGTTGGCCAGGCCATCGGCAAACAACGGCCATCGGCAAAGGCCCATTTTTGCCGATGGCCGGGCCATCGGCAAAGGCCCATTTTTGCCGATGGCCGGGCCATCGGCAAAGCCCGAACCATCGGCAAAATTGGCCTGGGGCCGACGCCGTCGGGTGCGGCCGACGCCGTGCCCTTTGCCGATGGCCGGGCCGTCCGACCATCGGCAAAGCATCCACTTTGCCGATGGCCACGGCCATCGGCAAAGAAGGGCCACGTGGCGCCTCGGGAGCCGCCGGGCCCACGTGCTTTACGCCGACGGCCGGCCATCGGAAAAGCTACTTTGCCGACGGCCTTTTGCTTCCAGTTTTTTTTCTCGGTGCCTTCCTACCTCAAATACAACCCACCTGCAAAAATTGGGACCATTTTGAGTTTTTTTGCTATATTTCGTGAATTATTTCTGTTTCTTTGCAATTTTCCGGCAACTCCAGTTTTGAACTGCAGTACATGAAATAATGGAACTTTTTGATCCGAAACATGGTATTCATGATGCTCGGAGTATGTTCAGGCCGTATCCAGCACCTCGCATGAAATTACGACCATTTTGCCGTCGTAACGTGGGGAGTGACGTGCACGGAAAGTGTTTTTAAATTATATAAAATCCAAACAAAGTCGGAAATTGACGAAACTTGACGAGTTGTGTGGCCATGGCATGCGGAGTCTGTGGTAAAAATTTTAAAATGTTTCGAGCAAGTTGTGACGTCGGATCGTCAAAACCCGCACAACTCCACATGTGATCACAAGTGATGACATCCGGAGATGTCTAGGTTTTGGTCATCCGACGTTACAACTTACTCGAAAATTTTTGAAATTTTTATCAGAGACTCCACATGCGATGGCGAGACAGCTCGTCAAGTTTCATCAATTTCAGACATCGTTTGGATTTTATATAATTTAAAAACACTTTCTGTGCACGTCACTCCCCACGTTACGACGGCAAAATGGTCGTAATTTCATGCGAGGTGCTGGATACGGCCAAACATACTCGGGAATCATGAATATCATCTTTCGATCAAAAAGTCCTATTATTTTATGTACCTACGCTTCAAATTTGGAGTCGCTGGGAAAATACAAAGTAACAGAAATAATTCACGAAATATAGCTAAAAAGTTCAAAAATGTCCCAAGATTTGGAGGTGGGTTGTATTTGAGGTAGGAATTTACCGAAAAAAATTGGAAGCAAAAATTAAAAAAAAAGCAAACTTTGTCGACACCACAGGTAGGCCTTCGGCAAAAAAGAGTTTGCCGATGGCCGGCCCGGTGGCCATCGGCAAACTCGATTTTGCCGACGGCCGGGCCGTCGGCGAAGTTTTTTTTTTTTTTTTTGAAAAAATGAAAAACAGCCCGCCCACATCAGGCCAACCCTATCTCCTTCACACGCGCCCGAGATCCCGCCCATCTCCTTCCACACGCCGCCGGCGCGACGCGCGCCACCCACCCGCCCGACGCCGCCACCCCGCCGCCGACGAGCGCGCCCATGTGACCGCCATTGTCCGGCCTGCTCCGCCGCCGAGCCCGCTCCGCCGCCCGATCCGGCCCGGCCCCGCTCCGCCTCCCCCGCCGGCCCCGTCCGCGGCTGCAGACCGCCCGCCCCACCACTCCGCCGCCGGTCCGCGCCGGCCCGCTCCGCCCTAATCCGCCCGAGCCGCCCACCGCCGGCCGTCCCACCGTCCCTGAAGCTGCCCACCGCCGGCCGTCCCACCGCCGGCCCTCTAATCCGCCCGAGCCGCCCACCACCGCGGGCCCTTGTCTCCGCCCGAGCTGCCCACCGCCGGCCGTCCCACCGCCCCGAGCTGCCCACCGCCGGCCGAGCTCACTGGCCCGAGGAAGGGGGAGGAGGTAGAAGAGGAAGAAAGGGAAGGGGAAGGAGGAAGAAGAGGAAGAAAGAGAAGGATGAGGCGGTAGAAGAGGAAGAAAGAGAAGGGGGAGGAGGAAGAAGAGGAAGAAAGAAGAGGGAGGAGGAAGAAGTGGAAGTTGCCGACCCGACCCGTCGATCCTCGTGCTGCTGCGGTGATCCCCGCCATCGTCGCCGACCCTCGGTTTTGCTGTTCTTGCCGCCAAGGTAAGCTCTTAGTGTTAGTTAGTAGTGGATAGTTGTAGTAGTTAGTAGTGATAGTTAGTAGTGGTTAGTAGTAGTAGTTAGTAGTGATAGTTAGTAGTGTTTGGTAGTAGTAGTTACTAAGTAGTTAAGTAGCTCTTAGTGTTAGTTAGTAGTGATAGTTAGTAGTAGTTAGTAGTGGTTAGTAGTAGTAGTTAGTAGTATTAGTTAGTAGTGTTTGGTAGTAGTAGTTACTAAGTAGTTAAGTAGCTCTTAGTGTTGACGAAACCTTCCGTCCACGTCGTCAACGCCGTTCGTCCACTAATATTGATGTCTTTATTGTTTTGCAGAGCAGGACGTGTCGTAGGGGACCTTGATCGTGTACGTCCCGCCGACACCTCCACCTCCACCATCGTCGGTTCGGCTACGAGAGCAAGGTATATGAACCCTTCTCTTCTTGTCGGCCTTCGTGCCGTTGTGATGTCGGCCTTCATGCCGTTGTGATGTCGGCCTTCGTGCCACTGTGTTCATCGGCCATCGTGCCGTGGTGGTTATTGGCCATCGTGCCGTGGTGGTTGTTGGCCTTCGTGCCATGTTTTTTGCAGGTTTTGGAACCTCCCCGTGCAGGGGAGGTGCTGCTGAAATTTTTAGTGGCTTCTAATCTTTTTTCCTCTTTTTGTAGGAGGAGGACCTGTGGGAGGTACTCGGTGACGGCGATCTTCTTCTTGGGCGTTGCGGGCCTTCCTGCACCGCGTCGACTCTCCTCCGGCCCGCTACCCGCCTCTGCGCCGCCACCCTAGGTATAAACCACCTCTGTGTCTTATAGTTGTTGTAAGTACATTGCGTAACCGAGTTAGGCGTCTCCCGTCCGAAAGAGATTCGCGGTCGTTGGTATGCGGATCGGTGCATATCTGCGACGGTTTCTCTTTCGATTGTCCATGTTTTTGGACGGCCCGAGGATGCGTAGATGGGTTAGCTTCCATGTTCCGCCCCGTCCGAGTCGGAGTTTCGGCAGCCCCCCTCGTTGTTCTCCGGATACACACTCTCCCGGTCGGGACGTGTATCGGGAGAACAGCGGGGAGGTGCTGCCGAAATTCCATCTCGGACGGGAGCGGAGCATGGAAGCTAACCTCATCTACGCATCCTCGGGTGGGATTAGGACCTATCCTTCACCTATTAGATGGTAGGAACGCCTATTAGATGTAGCCCTTGTTTCTATTACTCGCTTACGTTGGCGCATGACAGAGGATGGCTGATCGTGAGTGGATGTATACGGGGTTCAAAGAACATACAGAGGAATGGATAAAGGGGACCAATAGTTGGTATTTCTTAACGTATGCAGAGAATCCGCAAGCGTACGGAAGTACCGTTGTAGCCTTCACCCGGAAGTATTCAGGGTATCGTAATTTCCACAAGGAACAGAGGTATTTCTCCTAGCTAATTCGTCCAAGGAACAACCCACGGGTAGAGATAGAAAGGTGGGTAGAGATGGATTCCTATAGCTTTAGGGTCCTATGCTTAGCGATACAATACTTCTACTTGCTCACTTCGGGCGCCGGAGCACACCTGGTCTGCCAGGCGATCCCGGCCTACAGCTCTACGCCGCACTCAGACGTGGGGGATTACAAGGGACGGACAGGGCTGTCACCACCTGCCGCCTACCACCTCAACCGTCGAGATACGAGGCAAACGAAGGTAGCCTCTAGCCTAGACACCAAGTCTACGCTAGCGACTACTACTCTAGCGTCGATCAGGGTGACCCGTCTTTATCAGGGGCCCTCTACTAGAGCATCCGCCACAAGGACGGACGACGAACCCGTGAACTAGCATGGTAAAGCTCAACTAAACAAAAGACACAAAAGACTATAAGAAACACGAATACTCACTTAGCCAAGATCCCGTTAGGGAGCCGAGTAGAATATCCGCAGAGGTACAAGGTCGGGGAGACACCGACAAGCCCGGCGCTTCCTCGCTCTCTTCCCTCACATCTCTCTCTCTAACTCTATAGCTAGTAGGGCATAGCCCTTTGGAATGAGGCTCTAGTGTGGTGCTCTTCCCCTTTGAATGGCTGATGGTGAATGAAGAGAAAAGAGCCCCTTTTATATCTAGAGAGGAGGGGGTCATTGCAAATGTGTCATCCCCACTTGGAAGGTGGCAAACCAACCTCCATACGTCGGTTTGAGATGCAATAAACCCGGACGCACCCCGAACCGACCTCCCATCGAGTTAATGCACCGACACCGCAAAGGTGGGACCGGTTGGCGGCCGCGCGCGCGCGCTCGCGCCCCTGGCGCGCTCGTGCCAACTCCCGGGCCGTTTGGGCTGAAACTTGGTGAGTGGATGGGCCTCGTCGATAGATTTCCAACGCATATTCGTTTGCCTGAATTGGAGTCCGTATGTGTGAGATATGGCCTGTTTACCGAGGCCCACTCATCTAGCCCGAGATGGAGTTGGACCGGGTTTTGGTCTTCCACCTCTTGGGTTTATGTTGGGCTTTTGGCCCATGTTTGAGACCCAAGATTGTCGGGTAAATGGGCCACCTTCTTATTCATGGTTTTCTTATGTTTGTTGGCCCATTTATGTGCATTTCCGAGTTGCCTTCCTGCAAGCGACAATCACCGAAACTCGTGGAATATATTAGTGCAAAGCCCTATTTGCTAAGTTTGGGTAGATTTTATATCCTCATTGGTGGTCTAAAAATATGCGATAAGGACCGTCAACACCAATGAATTCCTAGAGCAAGCATTTGGCCCATCTGCTAAAGGGTCGATTCGGGTGTTTTGTCCCTGTGCCAAGTGTAAGAACGAGACAAGGAAAAAGAAGCGGCCGATGTGGCAAGATATTTGGAAGTACGGATACGTTCCAAACTACACCCGATGGACTCTCCATGGGGAACGCAAACAAGATCCCCCACACTTGCTCTTTACTCGTCCTCGAGTAAAGCTTAGGACTAAGAAGGCTCATCTCTTTGATGTATAATCTGCATACAAGTTATTCCAAGCTTCACCTGCACTCGTGAACTTTTGAATTGTCTACCATATTATCTTGGGCAATTGAATAATGGAATAACATGGATTCAAATCCCCTTGCATCAGTCATATCGGAAACTTGGGTTTTTTTGAATGGTTTTATGAAAAAGAAAAGATAGCCTTGCTCCTCATATGATTCACTCAATCGCTCAATGTGTATAATAACCTCACCAAAGGCATTTTGAATTTTGCCTTCTTCCTACCACTAAAAAGCTGAGAGTGGAGTTTTGGGTAGGTATGTAAAGTGGGCATACTTGTATCACATATATTGTAAGGTCAAGGATCGAACCTTACGGAGATTAAGCCATACACCTTGATGAGATGTGCAAGTGTGTGGAATGTTTGGTGGTTCCTAATCTTTGTGGTATTTTTGGCTACTCCATGCATCATGATTATCTCTTTATTGAGGGATGAAATTTTTGGGAGAGCATGGGCTATGAGAGGTATGCTAAAATCTATTCTCTTATTTCTTCTCTTTTTCTTCTTCTTCTTTTTTTTTCTCTTCTTCTTTTTTTTCTTCTTTGTTCTCTTTTTTTCTCTTTTTTTTTTTTTTTTTTTCTTCTCTCTTTTTTTGTCACTTTTTTTTTAACGGGGATCTTTGCTTTCCGTTGTCTTATTTCTTGGACCCTAATCTAACTTGTGCCCCTTGACTTCTCTCTTCTTTTTTTTTTTGAATAATCATAGCCCATAACTCTTTATGAAGAATTATTGAATGAAGAGAGATATCATGATGGAATATGTGGAGTAGATTTTTGGTAGCTAAAGAATGCGCAACCCTCGGGGTGAGAATCGGCATTTTTATTTGGTGGATTGGTGCGCGACTCTTAGTGTAAGAGTTGGCATTTCTGGTGGATGGGGTGCATGTTTGTGCGCAACTCTCAGTGTAAGAATTGGCACTTTATTTGGTGGGTGCAAGTGGATCTCAATCGTGGGTGTAAGGTCATAATCTCGCGTTGGTAATAACGATCCGACCGAACTCAATGTACGAACAAGCAGCGTATGAAGGTTTTGTTCTATAGATAAATCATATGGCTCTGGTGGGTATTTCATAATCATTGAGGAGCATGCTATTGAAATTTTTCTTTTGTAAAAATAAATCCCAAGTTCTTCACAAACAAGACAAGGTTCAAATCATCCAGCTATATCACACACTCCAATTACTTAGATAACATGGGGTCCCTATGATAACTTGTTCACAAGGCATAGGCATATTAGCAAGGAATAAAGAGTATGCAAATCTTATCAAAGGATAGCACTGAGAAAAAGTTTTATCTTTTTAATTTTAACAAATCTTAAACTTCAAAACTTTAGTGATGTGAGGATAGAGTTGCACAAACCATCGTTTTAAGATGAAGGAGTTTCATAAATCCAAGAGTAGTTCGGTTGAACCAGAAGGTCAACCGTTCTTCTTTTGAATCTTTTTCTTCTGTCCTCTTGTCTTGCCTGATGTTGTGCGTTGTGTTGGGGAGATCTCGAATGCATGTGTTAGTATTGTTCGAGAGATCTCCCCCACACTTATTCTTGTACCTGCTTTATTTAAGAAGAAAACGAAAGAAAAACAAACATGGGCTCTCTGGTTGGAAAACCAGGGAGCCGTAGATTTATTGATCAAATAAACCCTTTTTTAAATTTTTTAAACTTTTGTTTTTCATTTGCTCAACCAACTCGTAACTCAAACAAGGTCAAGATTAAGTTGTAAAGTAAAACAGACCTTGGTTTATCTCCACATCAAATTACTTCCATAGTCTATGGCAACAACTCGAGTTCATTAATCAAATTTCAACACCTTGTCAAAACTTGATCAAAGAAGGCAATTTTAACCTAAGCACCACGCTTAATTTAAAACGCCTATGGATGTGTTGCAGCGAGCACACCCAAACCAGAGCATACGACATAAACAAAGAAGCATGAATTTGATTGATCACACGGAGACAGGTATGAGTAGACAAGTTAGTGAACATTACCTTTGCTTTACCTGAGCGTACTCACCGATAGCGTAAGCTGGTCGACATTCTGGTCCAGTTACCGTTGTGCCACGGATTTCAGCTCAGGTGAACCACAAGGCCAGGCCACACACTCATGGCTAGTGTGTATGGACCATGGGCCTTGATAGTAGCAAAGGTCCGAGAAGGAGAGAACCCTTGCTCTTTCTCTTCTTCTCGTCTCTTTTTTTAGCAAGGTGAAGCCGACATCAACTTGAATTCACCTCTTATTATTATTATTATTATTATTATTATTATTATTATTATTATTATTATTATTATTATTATTATTATTATTATTATTATTATTATTATTATTATTATTATTATTATTATTATTATTATTATTATTATTATTTTCTCTCTTTTTTTTTCGGTGTCTCTTAGTGCATGTGGAACATGGGCTTCTCACTTCCCTCCCCCACACTTGGACTTTTGTGTAAAAGCCAAGTGTAGCGTCAGATCCCCTTACGAGTGTGTTCCATTGCCTAAGAGAATCAAAGCTTGTACTGATGTCGTTCCTCGTTTGCAAGTGTTGTATGACCCGTTTTCTTCTCAACCCGAGATGGTTAGCAACAAGAATACCCGAGGGTGCATACTACTTGAAAACATGACCTTGCCTTTTTAACAATAATCCGGGTATCTCCCGGCAAAGTGCTTAAGTTATGGTCTTAAGCTGGACCGCAGGAATTTATCTTGCAGCTCTCAAAGGTGGTGTTGGCCACCAAACATTTGGCAAAGGTGCTAAAGCTGCAAGGTTGATTCCATTGTGCTGCTATGAGATTTGAAAGTGTATATGATAGCCATCCACAACCATCCTCTTAAAAGTTTTGAAACTAGTATTAAGAGGTGGTTGGGATTCTCGTAGGAGCACGTGTTCAGAAGCAGAATAAACTCTAGAGATCCCAAAGGCGAGCATGAAACATGAGCCTCAAAAGAGACCTTAGCATGCTCGTTAGTGGATCCACTCTAGAGTTGTTGCTTCAGGCATGTCCATGGCATGGGAGTTTTCTGTCCTTTAAAAGATATAACATGAAGGACGAACATTGACTCTAGACCATTATCAAGAGCAATGTTCTCATGGCCGTAGGGACATGTCTTTTGTTCGAGCAAGGGCGAAGGTGGACGTTCCATTTCATAATGATGAAAAGGAAGCTCAAACCTTGCCTCGCTTGAACAGTAGCTTTGCTTTGCCTTTGGGTCTCGGGGCAAGAGTTAAGGCTAGCGAAGCTAAATGCTCAACTTCTCATGAGGGCCCTCTTGAGGTGATTTCTTTTTGCACAAGAGTTTCAAACAAATGACTTATGAGAAGTTTAAGCATCGAGGATGGCATAAATGTGAAGGTCTAAGTGAACCTCGGTTTCATTCATTTCAAATGGCACGACCCTAACACAATTCCAAAACACTCAGATGAGCCTTGATGGCTTTTTGAAGAGTTTTTCAGCCGGGACTAGCGGCAATTTCCCAAAAGGGTTTCCACAAGGAAATGATAAAAGTCCCGATTTTGAGGTTGTGTAGGGTTTCTAAGGGAGTCTCAGTTAACGAACAAAATATAGTCATGGAAGGTGAAAGAATCTGAATTGTTTCACTTTCAACAACTATTCTCATGACTGTTCTTTGTTAGAGGAGACTTCCTTAGAAATAAATGCTTGATTTACGTGCCAAGAAATGCTCGAGGTTCTGCCACAATCCTCGAATTTTTGTAGCGAACTCCAAAGGATAAAACATTCCTTCCGTTGGTGTTCGTGGTTCGAGTGAGGGCTCAATAATCGAATCTAGCAAGGGCAAAGATTCGATTGATAAGGGCTCCTCAAAGCTTGACATGCCCTTTTATGGAGGGGTTTAGGCTCTATGACGGGAGAAGCATGCTTCTCTAGGATGTTAACAAAGATTTTCCTCTATTCCGTCATGATTTTGTGTAAAACGACCCCCCAATGGTTATGTCAAAGGATAGGGCAGAATCTATGTCTATACCCAAAAGAGATGCAAAAGCACATCATCTAGTGGAGACAAGTCTAGGCCGGCATGTGTTAACATTGTAAACCTCGCCTAGGCTGCACCTATGGATTCCTTCTCGTTCTGCTTGAAATCGAGGATTGCCCATAGTAGAGAGTTGATATGGGACATAAGGGAGAATGCAAGACAAAACTTGTCCTTAGGTTCTCCCTAGTCTCTATTCAAACTTCCTACGGCATTAGTGATTCATTGCTTCGCCTCCCCGTTTGAGGGAGAGTGAAAACAACTTTCACATAAGAATTTCATTGTGTCATGCCAGGAATGCTAGGCATGAACACATTTCCTCGAAACCATGCAAATGTCTAAAATGATTTTCATCATCAAGACTGAGAAAGGCTATGCCCGAACCAGGTTTCGAATTCTAGGTGGAGTTCATAGCCGGATGAAAAATTGGTTTTTCTCAAGAAAGAATTTTGGCTCAAAAGAACTCCTTTTAGAAGCAAAAAGATTATAAAAATTATCTTGGGCTTCTTGGTAGTAGGATCAGATCCAAAGTGTGTTTGCTTTATAGGTAGAAATATAAAAAATATTTTTCTTTTTATAAAAAGATACGAGGACGAACTAGGTTCAAAGAAAATAGCAACCGTTCCCCGGCAACGGCGCCAGAAAGCTTGTTGGTATTTCTTAACTTATGCAGAGAATCCGCAAGCGTACGGAAGTACCGTTGTAGCCTTCACCCGGAAGTATTCAGGGTATCATAATTTCCATAGGGAACGGAGGTATTTCTCCTAGCTAATTCGTCCAAGGAACAACCCAAGGGTAGAGATAGAAAGGTGGGTAGAGATGGATTCCTATAGCTTTAGGGTCCTAAACTTAGCGATACAATACTTCTACTTGCTCACTTCGGGCACCGGAGCACACCTGGTCTGCCAGGCGATCCCGGCCTACAGCTCTACGCCGCACTCAGACGTGGGGGATTACAAGGGACGGACAGGGCTGTCACCACCTGCCGCCTACCACCTCAACCGTCGAGATATGAGGCAAACGAAGGTAGCCTCTAGCCTAGACACCAAGTCTACGCTAGCGACTACTACTCTAGCGTCGATCAGGGTGACCCATCTTTATCAGGGGCCTCTATTAGAGCATCCGCCACAAGGACGGACGACGAACCCGTGAACTAGCATGGTAAAGCTCAACTAAACAAAAGACACAAAAGACTATAAGAAACACGAATACTCACTTAGCCAAGATCCCGTTAGGGACCCGAGTAGAATATCCGCAGAGGTACAAGGTCGGGGAGACACCGACAAGCCCGGCGCTTCCTCGCTCTCTTCCCTCACATCTCTCTCTCTAACTCTATAGCTAGTAGGGCATAGCCCTTTGGAATGAGGCTCTAGTGTGGTGCTCTTCCCCTTTGAATGGCTGATGGTGAATGAAGAGAAAAGAGCCCCTTTTATATCTAGAGAGGAGGGGGGTCATTGCAAATGTGTCATCCCCAATTGGAAGGTGGCAAACCGACCTCCATACGTCGGTTTGAGATGCAATGAACCTGGACGCACCCCAGAACCGACCTCCCATCGAGTTAATGCACCGACCTGCAAAGGTGGGACTAGTTTGGTAGCCGCGCGGGCGCGCTCGCGCCCCTGGCGCGCTCGCACCAACTCCAGGGCCGTTTGGGCTGAAACTTGGTTAGTGGATGGGCCTCGTCGATAGCTTTCCAACGCATATTCGTTTGCCTGAATCGGAGTCCGTATGTGTGAGATATGGCCTGTTTACCGAGGCCCACTCATCCAGCCCGAGATGGAGTTGGACCGGGTTTTGGTCTTCCACCTCTTGGGTTTATGTTGGGCTTTTTGGCCCATGTTTGAGACCCAAGATTGTCGGGTAAATGGGCCACCTTCTTATTCATGGTTTTCTTATGTTTGTTGGCCCATTTATGTGCATTTCCGGAGTTGCCTTCCTGCAAGCGACAATCACCAAAACTCGTGGAATATATTAGTGCAAAGCCCTATTTGCTAAGTTTGGGTAGATTTTATATCCTCATTGGTGGTCTAAAAATATGCGATAAGGACCGCCAACACCAATGAATTCCTAGAGCAAGCATTTGGCCCATCTGCTAAAGGGTCGATTCGGGTGTTTTGTCCCTGTGCCAAGTGTAAGAACGAGACAAGGAAAAAGAAGCGGCCGATGTGGCAAGATATTTGGAAGTACGGATACGTTCCAAACTACACCCGATGGACTCTCCATGGGGAATGCAAACGGCTTAGGGAGGCGGTGGTGATACCGGACCTCACGGGGTTTGATGCAGATGCTGGAATGGCAGACATGCTGGCAGACGTTGGCGCCTGTGAAGGAACGGAGGTGGAGGAACAAGATCCAGAGGACACAGCAAGGGCATACTACACCATGATGGAGGCGGCACAACAACCCCTTCACTTGAACACCCACATTTTTAAACTGGATGCCATTTCACGCCTAATAGGCTTGAAGTCGTCACTGGGCATCAGTCGAGAAGGTTTTGATCTCGTGTTGGCGACGGTTGGCGGGCTGCTTTCGGCGCTTCACGTGTTGTCGAAGAGCACGTACGAGTCACAGAGGCTCCTTCGAGCACTCAAGATGCCGTATGACCCGATCCAAGCTTGTAAGAACGGGTGTGTCCTATTCCGGGGAGACGAAGAGACAGCAACACACTGTCCGAAGTGCAAAGCCTCTAGATACGTGGAGGTAGAAGACAGTGATGGCAGTAAGAAACAGTCTAAGATCCCCTTTGTAACAACTCCAGTTTTGGGCTTAGCAAAATCTTGCATATCATGAGCATGATCATCTTATAAGCATCATTATTGCATTTTGTGGTAGCAATTGTTTGAGTGCTTGATTAAAAATGCAAACGGGTTTTCTAAGTTGTTGCTAGAAATCATATTTGTGATGATTTTCTCAAAATGGAGCTTTAACAAAGTTTATGGAGAAAATTATTAGGAGAAAACTTTGTTTTGACCCCAAGTCATGAAAATGTGTTTAAGGGCTTCAAAAATGGCAAAAACAGTTTGATTCTTTTCAAAAATCATTTTTTTAAATGTATTTTTGTGACCCAAATTTCCACTTTCAAATTTAGGCCGATTCAGCAAAAACTTCCTTCATGAAAGTTATTCCTCTCATTATTTTGAGAAACTTTCATTTTTGGAGCATTTTCAAATTCGCTAGATTTTTGAAACTATGGCTAGTCAAACATTTCAGGCTTTTTTGACCAAGGTGGGACCCACCCGGGCCCCACCTGTCATCGTTCCCCTCCCCCTCTCTTCTCTGCTTCGCGCGCAGGCCGCCGCAGCGTCGCAGCGCCGCAGCGCTTCCCCGCCTGCGCCCGCCTGAATCGAGTGCCTGCCGCGTGCGCACTCGAGTACCCAGTTTGTCCCCTCGCCTGCCCGACTGCCCGCCTTGCCGCCATCGCTGCCGCCCGCTGCACACGCTGTGCCGCCTCGGCCGCCATTGCCGATCCCGCACGCCGCGAGCTGCCAAGCATAGCCGCCAAGCATGCCACGACGGGGCAACGGGCGCGTCGCAAGGTACTTGAGTACCCACGCAACCGCCGCAGCAAGCCTCACTGCCCCGCTTCGCCGCTGTGCCGCCCTGCGACGCTGGCGCATCGCGCCGAGCCGCCATGGCCATCGAGTTGTCCCGCACGCCCGTGACCTCCTCTGGCGAAATTAGGAGCGCCAAGTGGCCTTAAAACACCCGCCCCGCCTCCCGCACTCACTTGCCCTCTCCATCTTCCTCTCCCTCGCGCCACAGAGAGCCCCGCAGAGCCGCCATGGCCGCCGCCGTGCTCCGCGCCGGCTAGCCACCTCCCCACTCCGCGTTTTTCTCCTCCAACCGCGTCACGGTGTGCGCCTCACTTCACTCCACCTTCACCACCTTCTTTCCGCCCCGATTCAAGCCAAGGTAGGGCCAATCGGCCGTCGTCTTCTCCATCGTCGGGAGCCGAGCGCCGGCGAGCTCCTTCAGCGCCGCCGCCCGCTCGCACGCGCCGTCATTTTCACCTGCTAGCACGCGCAATGGCTCCGCCTTGGTCAAGCGAAGTCCGTAGGCGTGACGAAGGGCCCCGTCGAACCCTGTTCCGGCGACCCGCCGTCGAGCCGCGCCGCCGCACGCCGCCGTCCGTCGCGTCGACTGTTTTAGTGCACCATAGGCTTCATTTTTACCACCATCGCGTGCGTGTCTCCATCACGAGTACGCCGGTGTAGGCCTCGCCACCGGAGACATCGCGGTCGGCGAGTTCTCGCCGGCCGACGGCGGTGCCCTGCTCCGGGCGGCCGACAGGTGGGCCCGCTGACCGGGTCCCACCCGTCAGCGCCCCTGCCGCGTGTGCGCTCTGTGTGCGCAACGCGGGGTACGCGTAGCAGCGCGGCCCGCGTGTCAGCCGCAGCGGGGGATAGCCCCGGGTGCGCGTAGCATTTAGGTGTTTTCCGGTTTTTAAAAAGGATTTTCAGAAATGTTGATTTAATCTTTCAAAAATCATATCTCCCTCATTTTAAGTCCATTTTGGGTGATTCAAATTTCTATATTTTTCTTATGAGGAGCTTTATGCATGTAGGGTATTAGTTTATTTTTCTGAAATACTTTTCTGTACAGTTTTATTTAATATCTTTAAATGCCGATATCTTGTTAAATGCATAAGTAATTATAGGTTCATCGAAAAAATGTGAATCTTGTTTTGTTGCTCTAGTTAGGAGATGCTTTATCTGTGAAAAATATTAGTTAGACATGTCATGTGTAGAAAATGCCCTGTTTATTTATTGTGCTTGCTTTGCTTAGGGATTAGGAAATTCACAATTAATTATTTATGCAAGGAAAATGCTTGATAATTTTTATAGGGTGTTTCCATGCTTATAAGTAGCTGTTAATCATATGAGATCTGTTGTTTGACACTTTTCATAGTACAAAGTGTTTTTAGGTCTTGGTTTGTTGCTGCCTTGTCTTTTTTGTATAGGATAAATGGTTTACTGTTTTGGCTTAAAAAATTTATGGTAGGCTTATTGTTACCTAGTTAAGCTACTGTAATTTTTGTAGATTTTTCTAAGCAGTCTAGCTATAGGTTGCTGTTGTACCCTTAGTAATCGTAACCGTTTTTCCGACGAAGTCTAGGTTAACTAGTGTCGTGCTATGCTTAGTTAGGCTCTAATAAGTACAACCTGTTAGGATGATGTTGACTACCTTGTAGTACCATGATTGGTTCATCATCATCATCATCATATGCCTTAATCCCGTATTGCATCCCGATACTCATACGCACCGATGCATCATACAGGATTGCCGGAAGAAGTGACGCCAGTAGTTCCCGAGGAGCCGGAAGGAGAGGAGCAGCGAGGAGCAAAGGCTCTTTGCAGAGGCAGCAAAGGACGAGGACCCGGACGCCGACTTGCCCGAGTGCCCTAACCATCATCCTAGCTCCTTTGTGAAAGGCAAGCCCCGGAGCATCACTCCTACAGTTTTTAAAATGTTTTACTTGAATCATTTATTTATTATGATGCATTAAGTTAATAGGCGTTGGTTGGAACCGTTAATGCATTATGAGTACCTTGATCCACCTGAATACCTTGTACCCTAATTAAGTTCAGAATCGCGATTATGCTTAGCACTGCTTAATTAGATCGGTAAAAGACGGGTGATTGACTCTCATCCGTGAGGTAGGTGGTTACTACCCTCTGGTTGATACTATGGAGATTGGTTTAGAGAACATAACCATGTGGCCATGTTAAATCATGACTAGTCGGAGTTTGTGGTGTGTTAGACCATGGAAACTCCGGCTATGTCACTTAAGGAAATATGACTTTGTACGTCCTCGGATCATGTTGAACAATGCCTCACAGATAGCTGGAAGGATGCGATCATCCGACCGCGAAGCCTTGATGATGTTTGGGCCAGAATTTCAGCAGAGATGAGTGTATTGCCCACAGACGCGGTATTAATCCCAGTGGCCGGTCGCACCGGAGGTACCTGGTAGCCGGGCATGCCCTGGTGCAATCGTATTTGTTGAAATCTGTGTTTCCACCCGAATAGACCAAGGTGACCGTCACTCGCTCTGGCCGGCGAGTGTGGTTTGTGTGAGGAAAACCCGCCAGCTGGTTTGCAATCGATTATAATCGCCATCGTTCCTGGATAGTGAACACTTGACCGAGCAGCGGCACTGTCGCCAATCATTGTGCAAAGAAAGATGGTTATGTTTCTATTGTTGTTGATGCTGGTATGCTCAACCTGAAGGATATGATAGTGTGGATTGTTCTTACCCTGGAGTTGGAGTAGTACAGGTGCTAATGTAGTGATGGCAGGATCCAACTTAAAAGATGATAAGCTAGAGAGTCCTTTATCACTAAATGATTATTTAATAAGCTCATCTTTTATTGCAAGTTAAATGAGTCAGCTACCCCACTTACAAAGCCTTGCATACTCCTTGGTGTCACTTTATTTTCATTTATGACGGGTAAGTTTAGCTGAGTACCTTCTTGTACTCAGGGTTTTATTCCCTTGTTGTTGCAGATGGTGAGATGTTCTATGGCTATTGCCCGACTTGCTTCTTCCCTGCGTATGGGGATGAGTAGATCGTGGGCACGATCAATCTATCTATCGTACCTCTATGCTGTTGCTGGATTTGATGTTGGACCAGGCACTATGTTTCAACTAAGTGTGCGTTTGTGAACCAAAACTTTATTTGCTTCCGCAATTTGGATTTGAAATTGGTATTGTAATAACCATTTCGTAACTCCGATGTAATCGACTATTTGAAACTTATGTATTACTATGAACTGTTGTATGTTGAACTCAATTCGGTCTGGGCTGTATTGTGGAAAGTTTGAAATCCTTCGAGATTTCACGGACTACCGGGTTGATATAAGCGCCATGTGCTAACTAAGTTGCTTCGGTGACTCATTAGTACATTGTGTTTATATTAATTGGTCGGTTCTGTTACACCCTTGATGGTGGTTAGGCACCTTCCTGTACTACCGAGGCTGCAACGGCAGTACATGACACTGGAGTCAGCGAAACAAATGACGTGGCACAAGAATGGCAAAAGATACAAGGACAAGATGCAAGACCAAATGGATGCCGAGGCATGGAAGCACTTCGGTGCCATGAATCCCGAAAAGGCCAAGGAGGCTCGGAATGTACGCGTAGCACCGGCAACTTGATGATGGGTTCAACCCGTTTGGGATGAGTGCAGCCCCGTACACTTGTTGGCCCGTGTTCGTGATCCCCCTGAATCTTCCCCCCGGCGTCATGTTCGAACCCAAGAACGTGTTCTTGACGCTGATAATACCTGGACACCCGGGCAACAATTTGGGTGTGTTCATGCAGCCACTGTGGGATGAATTGCAGAAAGCATGGGAAGAGGGGGTACTGACGAACTTCACGATGCATGTGTGGTACCAGTACTCAATGCATGACTTCCTGGCGTACGGCTTATTCAGCGCGTGGTGTGTTCACGGGAAGTTCCCTTGCCCAACATGCAAGGCAGATATGATGTTCACCGGGCTGGCCAAGGGTGGCAAGTATTCTTCTTTCGACAAACATCATCAATTCCTAGAGAAGGACCATCCACTGAGACGAGATAAAAAGCACTTCACGAAAGGTGTTCAAGTCACCAGCCTCATCCCTAAGGAAAAGAGCCCAGCTGACATCCTTACACAGATAGAGGCTCTCGAAATTGATGACGTGAAAGGTGGTTTCAAAGGATATGGTACCACGCACATGTGGACTCATATCTCGGGCTTGACTAGGCTCCCCTACTACAAGCACCTTCTTCTTCCACACAACATCGATGTAATGCACACGAAAAGAATGTCGCCGAGGCACTCGGGCAACACTCATGGAGATTGGCAAGAAGTCAAAGGACAACGTTAAGGCTAGACTGACATTGAAACGATTTGTGATAGACCACATCTAGTGATGAAGGCCCTGCGCCGTGCAAGAGATGGAAGAAGGGCCCGGCCGATTACATCCCGAAGAGGCCACATAGGAAGGAAGCACTAGAGTGGATGAAGAAGCTAAGTTTCCCTGATGGGTATGCGGCGAATCTGAGCGGGCGTGAACTTGCAGACTGGCAAAGTCGTAGGGATGAAGAGTCATGAATTCCACATCTGGATTGAGCGGATCCTTCCTGCGATGACCCGGGGATACCTCCCCGAGCCGGTGTGGCGCGTCCCGGGCGAGTTGAGCTTTTTCTTCCGCCGCTTTGTGCCAAGGAGTTGTCTCGGGATGTTTGTGTTGAACTCGGAGGAACAAGTACCAAAGTTGCTCGCAAGTTGGAGATGATATTTCCACCCGGCTTCTTTCTCGTCCATGCAAGCATCTCATTTTGCACCTACCAAGGGAGGCACGGTTGGGGGGCTCGTGCAACACCGGTGGTGCTATCCAATCGAGAGGTGTCTAAAGCTACTTCGGAAGAAGTGTAAAAATAAAGCCAAAATTGAGGCTTCCGTTGCAGAGGCATTCATTATGGAGGAGGTGTCGACATTCACACAGGCGTACTATACCGAAAAACTTCAAAGACCGGGAGATCCAACCCCTCGTTACAACATCGACGAGAATTCATGCACCCTCAGCCTTTTCAAAGGGGATCTCGGGAGAGCAGGCGCAGGGACTAATGTGTACTTGATGCATGTTGAGTGGCACACTATCATGATGTACTTGTTGCTGAACCTTGAAGAAACCCGAGATTATCAAGAGTAAGTTCTCGATGAGCTAGCTTGTTAAATATGCCGCCACTATCCTCCACCTATCGATCCGACCCCCCTTGTCTATTGTCTCTCCAGGGAATTTATCATTGAACACTTGAGGGGCAGTACGGCTCCTACCGAGGATGAAAAAGACCATCTTCTCAGACATAATAAGCCCGATTTCGTCAATTGGTTCAGTAGCAAGGTACCATCCAAGTAACCTCTTTCCGACTTTGAGATTCCACTTTGCTCCTATGAGCGAGTAATGTAACTATCTACTGTCCTAACCTTGCAAAGCTAATTTTGATGCGGAAATGAGTCCCGCATTGAGATGTGTGGGCAAATGCTTTGATCAGATCACAGGTCATTCAATGTTTATGACATGAATGGCTATCGCTTCGCACGAGAAAGTACGAAGAGAAATGGGGCAACCTAAAACCACGTGCGGCGGAGTTCGTACGCCCTAAGACGGATGGGAAGGACTATTACGGCATAGTCGATGAGATATTGGAGCTTGACTTTGGCAAAGACCTAGGTTGTAAGCCGGTGGTATTCAAATGCCATTGGTTCGATCCGATGTCACGAAAAGGACACATCAATTGGGCTAGTCGAAATCCGAGAGGATTCAAAATATGGAGGAGACGATGTCTATATTGTGGCTAACCGAGACGCCATGCAAGTTTATTACCTCCCGCGGGCAAGTAAGTAACCACTGTTGATTTCTATACTTGTTCATATGACATTTTCAAATTCAAAATGCGTACTAACAATTGCTGTTAATGACTCATGCAAAATGGATAAAGGTGACAAAAAAGGAGTGCTCACGCTTGTCCAACTAGCATCCGAGCCCGCCGATTAAGAAGCACTTCCGGCTTGGTCGTCACCCCCAAGGGTGAGACCATCGTGCGGAGAATTGGGAGGACTTCTACCTTATCAAGGACGACGAGGGAAAAGTCCTTGCTCGAAGATCAAGGATGAGTTAAGGTGAGTCTTTGCATCGCATCACATATCTCAATACAACATTATTCGTTGGACTTCTTTCAAACAATGAAATGATGTTTGATGCCCGTGTGCGCTTGTACTTCAAGTTGGACGAGGGGTGGACCCGGTGCGGGGGTCGCAGCGGGGACGTGGTGTGCGCCGACCGGCTCGGGGACATGTTCTACGAGGCGCGTACCCGGCCGTCATCGGCTACTACGCCAACATCAAGAAGGAGAAGATAAGTAAGACGGAGGCCCGGAGTTGTCTTGTCGAGGAGACCGACCTCACCGAGGAGCAAGATTTCTTGCGGGTAATTAGGTAGGAAACATCCGTTATGATTTCTTACATGACACATTCCATTCATTATCTCTAATATCAAAAACTTGAATGTCATGCGGATGCCTCTGGGCTGGTGCAGCAAGTACGAGGACTGCTGGGCGGCAATTGTCAGAGGGTGGCGTACGTACGCGGAGCGCAGAAGACGTCAAGTGAAACGCAAGGCGGAGCTCGACCGGTCAGGGGTCCCACACCACCAAGGGAGCCAGATCCTGCCAGAGTTCATGGACAGATGGGTATGTATCCTTCAGTTGATGCATTTGTTATAGCGCTCAATTGTCACTACTTGTAACCATGTTTGTGTTTTCCTCGCAGTCGACGTCGCATGGTGGTGAGCAAATCAACGAGTTCACGGGGTTCGCGCTTGCTCACATCGGCAGAGCGAAAGCACCCACCACCGTGTATAGCTCGTCGCACGGGCCAGAGAAGTACACCAGCCCGACGGTCTACGACAAGCTCACCAAGTACACCGCCGCAGCTCGAGCGAAACATGGCGACACCTACGACCCCGCCACCGCGCCCCTGGACACTGACCTCCTGAAGAGGATTGGAGGAGGGAAGCAGCACGACCGGTACTACTTGGCCAACAGCGCCATCGACCCGTCCTCTGTTGAGACGCTGACCGAGATCCGCAGGAGAGACCGGGAAAGTGGGGGCGGATCGCAGATCCCCATAGCGCCTCGGCAGCCGAGAAGCGCGCAGGTGATCAGCAGTCTTCAGGTAAGTGGAGTTTCATGATGTAGCCTGCCTTCATGATGTAGCTTGCCTTCAAATAACATCAATCGTGCTGGTGTAATATTGCAGGCCACGATCGAGGACATGAGGGCCAGGGAGGAGGAGCGGGAGGCGGCCATTGAGGCGAGGATTGAGGCGAGGATGGCGGCGCGGGATCGGGCCCATCAGGAGCAGGTGGTGGCACTGACGGCGCACTACCAGCGTCAGTTGGACTCGGTGTCAGGACACTTCGCGGCCCAGATCCCGGGAATGGAGGCGCCTCCTGCCTCGATCTACGCTCCACCACCGGTAGTTCCACTGCCTGGTGCACTGCCTCTTCCTGGACTTGGTCGGGTGAGTACATTGCCTCTCGCTTTAGATTGTCGCGTCAGTTGGCCTTCGTGCCCATGTTTGGTGGTTGTTGGCCTTCGTGCCCATGTTTGGTGGTTGTTGGCCTTCGTGCCCATGTTTGGCCTTCGTGCCATGTTTTTTGTAGGTTTTGGAACCTCCCCGTGCAGGGGAGGTGCTGCCGAAATTTTGCAGGGTAGTTGTACTAATTACATCACTTGGTCTTTGTGCAGGCACCGTCGGCGGGTTCGAACCCGACTCCGTGTGCTAGCCCAACAAACGGAGCTTCTCCACGGTCCTTCTCCACCACACGGCCGGCCACCGTACGCAGCTTCCCCACGCAGCCGTCCGGGGTCCTCCACCGCCGCAGGGGTACTCATGGCCGCAAAGCACCCGCACTCCGGGCTGCCGCCTTCCCTCCGCACTCCGGGGCACTCCGTCCCGCCGTGCTCCTCCGCAAGACGTCGGCCACCGGGCAAGATGCGGTGCGGCCCCAAGGCAGCCGAGTTGGCCTGCGTGGGAGGATGGTGCTGGGGGCTCGGGGACCCAAGGGGACGGCGCCACGAGCTAGGTTTAGCCTTGTAGCTTGTGAGACATGTATGGATGACTTGTGACATGTATGACTCTTTTGCGAGTGACTCGGATAGGTTTATGTATCGATGCTTAAAACCATATTTTGTTGCTATATATGTGGATTATATGCTATATATGTGGGTTATATGATATATATGTGATGCATGTGTTCAAATGTAATGTAAATGCAAAGAAAACAGAAAAAAAAAGAAAATTTTTTTTTCCAGGTTTGCCGATGTCTAGCCATCGGCAAACCTGGGATTATGCGTCGCCAAATCCCGTGGTTTGCCGATGGCCCCGGCCGTCGGCAAAGTGACCATAACTTTGCCGATGGCCTTGGCCATCGGCAAACTTATTGCCGACGGCCGTGGCCATCGGCAAAAAAATTTCAAAAAAAAAAAAAAAAGTGTTTGCCGACGGCCGGGCCACGTCAGCCATCGGCAAAGCCGCCGTCGGCTGACGGCGCATCGGGCGACGTGGCGGCTTTGCCGATGGCCCACGTGGCCATCGGCAAAGGTTTGCCGATGGCAAAGTCGATGGCCATCGGCAAACCCGGCTTTGCCGATGACTTTTTGCCGACGGGGTTTGCCGATGGCCACGCGGATTGCCATCGGCAAACCCTTTGCCGATGGCAAAGGGTCTTTGCCGATGGCGGCCGGCCATCGGCAAAAACGCGAATCCGGTAGTGCCTCCATCCCAAAATAAATGTCGTTTTGGGTTTTCGTGCTTCTACAAGTTAGACTCGATTTATAGAAAATATGTGTAATATTTATATCTCTAAATAATTTCGTTAAAAATCTAGATTTAAAAATATTTTTAATGATAATAATTACTTATCATAAATATTAATATATTTTAATATAATTATCGGTAATTTTCAAGAAACGAGAATCACACTTATTTTGGGACGGATGAATTGTATGCTTAGAGCTCGTACTTGCGGTACTACCTGTGCTCTGCCGCCTCTGCGGTACTTCAGTCTTAAGCAAAACTCCAAGAATACTATTGTAAATACCAGGAACAATAACAGTGCATACATAGTTTGGGGCCCTTACAATTCGGAGGCCTGGGGCAGCCGCCCCGCTCGCCCACCCCGGGGCCGGGACTGGATGCAAAGTGCATGAAAATGAAAGCTGCCATTGGTATTTGCAGCCTTGATGGATGGATGGATCACGTTCATGTTCTCTCGCAGTATCACGCCATCGTCGTTGCATTTTCCTTGGGTCATGCATGGGTCCACCTGCAGGTGGTCTACTCCATCCTGCAGGTGGTCTACTCCATCATCTGCTGCCACTGAGGCCCGAGGGAGGTGAGGGGCGTGGACATGAACGGGGCCGGCCGGACGGCCGGCCGTGCAGGCCCGTGCATGCATGCATCGCATGGTTCCGATGGGATTGGGAGGAGGCAGCAGGGGGCCATGCATGCATGCACGGCCGGCCGGGCGCCCGCCGGCCGGGGCTCTCTCTCGCGCGCAGACTCGGTTAGTTTTGATTTGAAGCCGATGGGCGATGGAAAAATCAAACTTCCTGTTTGTTTGCGGAAAAGTCAGGCTAAAACAGTTTGTTGATTTGTTATGAGAGAAAAGTCAGGCTAAACTTTTTGCCGATTTATTGTAAGTGAAAAATATTGTAACATGCTTGATAAGATAGATAAGATCAAGCGAATGAGAAATAATGCTCACGGTGCAAGCAGGACGTGTACACGTGTGCATGCTTTGGATGGATATATGGCGATTTTTTTTATTTTGAAAACTATTTACGTTCTGACAGGGTAAAAAAACTATTTCCAAATCTAGCAGGTTTCGATGCGTCGTTATAGCAGGCGCTGAGCCGCGTCATGCATGCCGGCGCGGCTTGGGTGGCCACGTGGCTGACCAAGCCCATGATGCATTCGATGTGGTAAGTCTGGCCGTCCATTCGATGTGGTAAGTCGAGCCGTGCGCGGGCCGCGTCATGCATGCCATTCGATGTGGTAAGTCGAGCCGTGCGCGGGCCGCGTCATGCATGCCGGCGCGGCTTGGGTGGCCACGTGGCTGACCAAGCCCATGATGCATTCGATGTGGTAAGTCTGGCCGTCCATTCAATGTGGTAAGTCGAGCCGTGCGCGGCTTAAACCGCACCATTATTAAAGGCGCGGCTCAGACGTGTGCATGTTAGAGAGAGGAGAGAGAGGTAGACTAGGTGCATATGTAAGTGTGCGCGTTGTGTGTGGATGTGTGAGAGAGGATGATGGTCCACCACTCCTTTTGATGCTTTGAATAGCCGTGTGTAGGTGTCTCATATTTCTCTATCTCTCTGCCCTTATGATGTCATTAGATTTTCTTAGAATTTTAAAATGCAATATCTCACAAATTACAAGTCCGATTGATGAATTGCTAAAGATTATTATTGAGAATAATACTCCGAACAAAATGAGATATATCATGGCTATATTTTAATTTTTTTTTAAGATGGCGCCCATACGCCACTTATTTTAGTATTAAAATATAGTTGATATGGGTCTTATTTTGTAGATAAAATTTGGTTATGTGACTTAGGAAATAATATTGCATAAAGTTTTTGCAGGCATATGGCGATTTGGTGGTCGATCACATCTGTTTTATAAAAGGCAAATTAAAAGAGATTTTTGACCATTCTTATTATTATTAGTCAACTTACTACACAAATACTAGAATATAATTAATATAACCATCACCGAGTAGAATATACTTAATATAACCATCGCCACACCTACGCATGGCTATTCAAGGCATCATAAGGAGTGGTGGACCATCATCCTCTCTCACTGCTATCTCTCACATCCACACTCGTGCGCACATACACATGCAGCTAGCTAGTCTACCTCTTTCTCCTCTCTCTCTCTCCGCCGCCTGCATGTGACGCCACGCCTTCAATAATGGCACGGTTTAAGCTGGGCCATGCATGTCGGTGCGGCTAGACGCGCCAACTATAACGGCGCGTTGAAACCTGTTAGATTTGGAAATAGTTTGTTCACCTTGTCAAAAACGTAAATAGTTTTCAAAAAATGCTAAAAAAAATCGTGCGCTGCAAGTAGCTACACAATAAACTGTGCATGCTCATTAAGGCTGTAAAAGTTGATGATCTACTTGCTATTTTTGTCTAGTTAGTACTCACGGACTTAGAGATTAGAACAAAAAAGTTGATGATCTGCTGGTGCTGGCCGATCGATCAACAAACAAATCGCTCAAAATGCTGGCGGAAGCTAGATGGAAATTTGAAACACTAGCTAGTATCTACGAATGTACTACTCTGATAGTGGTAGTAGTACTAGCTAAAGTGCTTAACGTAGTACGAGCGAGTAAGGATAAATGGATGGTCGGACGCGAGGACGACGGATAGATGATACCATGATGAGGTTGGACGGCCGGCGACGGCCGGGGCCCCAAGCGCGCCGACCAACGCCCAGGCTTTCCGGGCTCAATTATACGCTCTCCCGGCGGGCCGGCTTGCCGGGCCACTCAGACGTTAGCCCTGCACCCTGCAACTGCAATGGCAAAGCACTGCACTGCATTACTGACTGGAGCTGCATTGCATTGGTAGCCCTGCCTGGACTGGAGTCACCACTAACTTACCTGCAGGCTGCAGCAGCGCCGCAGGTAGCCAGCCCTTCAGTATAGCAAGTAACCTCAAGAAGTGTTCCATGCTTGCCAGCATTAGCAAGTATTGTATCCAGCCATTAGCAAGCACGTTGTTAGCTCTGCAACTCCAAGCTATATACTCTTCCGATGTACTGTCTCTCCGATCGAATCCCTGCATGGCTGCATATAGATATAGTCTATCGTGTGATCGAGATTCAAGTTTGTTACCTTTGTGCGACTGCGGTGCAGCAGCTTGCTCATCATTTCGTCGTCTAGCTGTTGTAGTTTTGCTGCGTGCGTACGTGCCTGCTTTTGCATTTTTCGCTGTCTCATACCACGACACAGTAAACGATTGCACGCGATCGACCCTGCACTTGCCATACTGGTCTGGATACTGCAGGGGCACGCCACTGGTTATACCTGCTACTCTCAATCATTGTTTCGTTCACTACCGGCAGCAAACCTGAGCCACGTGTACTGCATATGCTAATCGCTGCAACTATACCTTGAATAATGTTGCACACATATAGTAGTATAGTACTACGTATATATGTATGCCATTCACTATACTCTCACCGCCCTATACAATGCAAGGTACGTACAAAATGCAGCATAGACCGTAAAAATAATATAGCATAATAATATACACGTTAATTACAGGATGTACTGGAGCGCATATATAACAATTAATGCAAACGTAATGAAAACCACACATACGTACTTCACATGTACAAAATGCAGCGTACCACTCTGCTGCATCAACCAAATATATATCCCTAACATATGTAACATGCAATGACAGACATTCCTAGCTACTATTGACTACCTAGATTGACAACCGTAAAGAGATGTCCCTTATACAGTACGTCCATCGATAAATTTAGATAGAGGCCGTCATATATCCCGATGGATATATGGGGGTTCCGCATCATCAGGTTCATTGGCCACCCTAAATCATTAATTATTTCGAAACTATATTGACTATCTAGATTGACAAACCAATCCGAATGGCCAGAAATAAGATCTCTATCGTTATGCAATGCAATGAGTTTTTCACGACGTCTATTTTTCTTTAAAAAAAATTGTACTAGTCTAATCACGAGTAAATGTAGGTTTTCTTATGTTCCTATCTTCACCTAGAAAAGACTTTGATTGCCTTGTAACAAGCCCTCTAACTAACCGAGGTAGGGAATACGTGGAGCTAAGACCTCTAGTAAATAAGCAAGTGATGATGGACATCGACGAATCCATAATCTTCACCAGGCAATGAGGCAAGGAGAACTCATATAAATCTAGCTAGATCACATAAATCATGATCTTGAATCTATAGAAATGTACGTTTTCCAGGGGCACCTCGAGTTTTCCATCAACAATTAGATCCAAAACGACAATATCTAAAAATCATTTCAAAGATGAACAAACCCTTTGTAGGTTTGTTTGGTGTTACCGATCTACCCTAAAAATGCCCAATATTTTTAGGGAGGATGGTCAGTGTTACCAAACACTGGCCCCTAGAAATGTCTACTGGTCGAGCAGGCGGTGCCCAGGGTCGGCATTTCTAGATACTTAGGGTTCTCGGTTTAGCGATCCTACCTCTCTCGCAGCCTCAAGACGATGCACGAAGATGGCTTTGGTGTTGGTAGGACTAGAGGAGAATGTGAGATTGAGGGAAATGTCGGCTAAATATTGGGCCATCAGGTGCGCCCAAGGGCGAATACGTGGGGTTGATAGGTAAATAGGCCGTGTAAACTGCTATGTGTTTGGATGAATAAGATGAAGAGAGTATATCATTTATGTGTACATACTATCTCTGTCCACAAAAGAAACACCTGGCCCGACGACGACTCTACTGGGCATGACTTCAGGGCCCAAAAAATCGGGTTTCTTTGATCCAGCCCGCAAATGTAGACTACAACTGCTCGTCGTCCTTCCTGTCACTACCGGATCCACAGTGTTTGCCGATGGCTTGATGCCATCGGCAAACACCTGTATGCCATCGGAAAAGAGATTGCCGATGGCAAAGTGGCGTAGCCATCGGCAACCTCCCATCGGCAATATCTTCATCGGAAAACAATTTTTTGCCGATGGCAAAAGTAGATGCCATCGGAAAACTATTTGCCGATGGCCGTGGTCCCCATCGGCGAACACTCCACGTCGGCCTCCCCGCCGTCGACGGCGGGTTTGCCGATGGCCGACGCCACGTGGCCATCGGCAAAACAGTCTTATTTTCCGATGGCCACGGCCGTCGGCTTCCTTTTTTTTTTGAAAAAAAGAATTCCCTGATTTTTTTTTTTTTCGATGGCCGTGGCCATCGGCAAACTTATGGTCGGTTGCCGATGGCCACGGCCATCGGCAAACCCGGTGTACGGCGGGCCAAATTCCCCCGGGTTTGCCGATGGCGGCCATCGGCAAACCAGCCATCGGCAAACCTGGGGAAATTTTTTTTTCCTTTTTTTTTTCCTGTTTTCTTCCATTTCCAGCACATTTAATCACAAGCAATGATATCACAAGCAAGATATACAACATTCCGGCCATCGGCAAACCCGGGAATTTTTTTTTTTCCTTTTTTTTCCTGTTTTCTTCCATTTCCAGCACATTTAATCACAAGCAATGATATCACAAGCAAGATATACAACATTCATCACATATATTCGCAATAATACGCCATTTCAACCATAATATAGCATCAAATCCATATAGCATGTCCGAAATCATCCATACAAGTCGAAATGGCTCCATACAAGTCCCAATTCATGCATACATGTCCAAATGCATCCATACAAGGCCAACATCGGCCAAACATGTCCGACGTGGCACAACAAGGTCCAAAATCGGAATAGAAGGTACCTAGCTCGTGGCGCCGTCCCCTTGGGTCCCCGAGCCCCCGAAGCATCCTCTCACGCAGCCAACTCCCCGCGGGTCTTTGCGCGCCGCCGCCACGAGCACGCCGGGCCGAGCTGCGCAGTGAGGGAACCGAGACGGCCGGGCTGCCCTGCGGCGGCCACGAGTACCCCGGCTGCGTGGGGAACGAGACGGCCCGGGCTGCCCTGCGGCGGCCACGAGTACCCCTGCGTCAGTGGAGGACCCGAGACGAACGGCTGTGTGAGGAGGCTCTGGAAAGGACCCCAACCGGGCTGTGGAGGAGGACCCTGTGGAGAAGCACCCGCTGGAGGGCTAGCACCTGGAGTTGGGTTCGAACCCTCCGACTGTGTCCGCACAAAGACCAAGTGATGGAATTAGTACCTGCAGACTGGCATCACAAGCTAAAACAATAGGCAATGTAGGGACTCACCGGACGAGGTGCAAGAAAAGGCGGCAGTGGAGGTACTGGTGGTGGAGCGAAGAAAGAGGCTGGAGGCTCACCCATTCCCATGGCACGCATGTCTTTGGGACATCTCGCGACCACGCCTGCGGTAGTGCGGCGCAAGCTGCGGCCGCGTGCTCCCGATAGGCAACCGCCATCGCTTTCGGTTGGCTAGCACCTCTTGGACCGTGGCCCGCAATATTACACGAGCATGGTTGATTGTATTTGAAGGCAAGGTGCATTATTTGTGAAACGGTCGAACGACGAATGAAACTCCACTTACCCGAAGACCCGCGATCTGCCGCGCACCGCTTGCTCGCGAGGCGCTATGGGGACCCGCGGTGCGCCCTACGCCGGTCCTCCTTGCGGATCTCGGTCGCCGTCGGGACGGAGGACGGGTCAATGGCGCTGTGGGCCTTATAGAACCGGCCGTGCTTGCTTCCCTCCTCCCAACCTCATCACGAGCTCGGGGTCTATGGGCTCGGTGGTGACGTCGTAGGTGTCGCCATGGGCCTCTCGAGCCGCGGCGGCGTACTTGGTGAGCTTGTCGTACACGACCGGGCTGGTGTACTTCTCGGGCCCGTCCGAAGAGCCATGCGTGGTGGAGGGCGCTTTGGGTCCTTGTGAGCAAGGGCCCACCCCATGTACTCGTTGATGGGCTGCCCGGGGTGGTGCTCCCTCTGCGAGGAAAACAAAAACATGGTTACAACTTGCTATATAAGAAATCCAGCGCTATAAGAAATGGTTGAACACAAGCATACCCATGTTTCCATGAACTCGTTGAGGTTCTGGCTCCCCTGGTGGTGTGAGACCCCGGACCTCGCCATCTCTTCCAAGCGCTTCGCCCGACGTGCTCTGTGCTGCACGTACGCCGCCGGCGTTTGCCACCCTCTGACAATCTCACGCCAGGAGTCGGCGTACTTGCTGCACCAGCCCGGAGGTGTCTGCACGACATTCAAGTATTAGATCTTCTAGAGGATGAGTTGAATGAGTCACATAAGGAATCACAGCGGATGTTTTCCTACTTATTTACCTGCATGTACTGCTCCTCGGTGAGGTCGGTCTCCGGTTCACATATCGCTCTCCGGCACGGGTCTTATCCACCTTCACCCCCTAAAGTTGGCGTAGTAGGAGATGACGGCCCGGGTGTGCGCCTCGTAGAACATGTCCTTGATCCGCAACTCGCACACCTTGTCCCGATGCCGGTCCGCCGGCTCGGGTCCCGCCCCTCCGCCAACCTATAGTACAAGCGCACACATGCATCAAACATCATTCCATTGTTTGAGAAAAGTCCAACAAAAAATGCGTAGTATTGAGATATGCGTTGCGATTGAAAGACTCACCCAGAACTCCCTCTTGATCTTCTCAGCGAGGACTTCCCCATGTGCGTCCTTGATTAGGAAGTAGTATGGCCATTTGTCGGGCACGATCGTCTTCCCTCGATGGTGACCAAGCCGGGAAAGTTTGCCTTAATCACTCGCCCCTGGATGCTAGTGACATGGGCGAACACTTCCCCGGCCGTCACCTTTGCCCACCACGCACATAAACAACAATTGTTAGTACGCGGTTTTAATTCGAAAATGAAATAAGAACAAGTACGAAATCAACAATGGATACTTACGTCCCAGAGATCACGATCTGCGGGCGGTCCTCAGGGCGCGGCAAGTGCTCAGGGAGCTTAGTGGGCCCGCGCTGGAAGGGCTTCTTCCCGGTCCCTGTGGAAGCCGAAGTGCCTGCAGTCTCCTCCTCCTCGTCGTTGTCGCCACAGCCACCGCCGCCGCCGTCCTCCTCCTCCTCGTCGTCGTCGCCACAGCCACCGCCGCCGCCGTCCTCCTCCTCGTCGTCGTCGTCGCCACCGCCGCCGGCACAAACAGCCTCATCCTGGCAGTCCTCTGCCTACCCCCACCCCTGCTGGTCGACGGCTCCACCTCAAGCTCCTCGTCGTCCTCCTCCTCGTGGTTGCCGGCCTCCACGTGGTCCTGCTGGGGCCCGAGGTGCATGTACTTCGACCTGACGTTTTGTCGGCGCGACCGTCCTCCGCCTGGCATTTTGTCGAGTGCCTGCAATGACAAAGATTAAAACAGGTTAGTATTAGTAGATTGCAAGTACTTGTAAAGAAAACATAAATGTAAGGTAATATAAATAACAGTATCAATATTACATGGATTAGAAACTATCTCCGCAAACGGCAATATTGCTGGCGCGCTCATCCTCGTCATCGATCGTCGTCATCACTATCAATATTGTCGAGCTCTCTTAAGTCCTCATCATTAGGCGCTACATGTTCCCCAACTTCTACATCGCGTCGCGTCTGCCGTGCATCTAGGATTCTTAAGTCCTCGGCATCGTGCACCTCATCACCCTCGTCCTCATCGATGTCGTTGTTTACTTCCATACTCATCAACGAATCAATGTCTATCTCCAACTTACCTTCTAGCCCCTCAGGTTGATAGAACTCATCTGCCCTTGGGTCAAAGTTGTAATCATCATCGTTCGGTACCGCCGCTTTACCGCGTGGCGATACGAACTGCACAAGGCTTGTCATTCTGGTTTGCCCATGGGAGGTAATAAACTTGCTTGGCGTCTCGGTTAGCCACAATATAGACATCGTCTCCTCCATATTTGGAATCCTGTCGGATTTCGACTTGCCCAATCTTAAGGTCCTTTTTTGTGACCTGGGGATCGAACCAATGGCATTTGAACATCATAGGCTTACAACCTAGGAACTTGCCAAAGTCAAGCTCCAATATCTGTTCGACTATGCCGTAATAGTCCTTCCCATCCGTGCCGGGAGTCCGAACTCCGGTGCACGTGGTTTTTAGGTTGCCCCGTTTCTCTTCGTAGCTTCTCGTGCGAAACCGATAGCCATTCACGTCATAAACGTCGAATGACTTGACATGTCGATCGAAGGTTTGGCCCACACATCTCAATGCAGGACTCATTTCCGCATCACAATTAGCCTGCACGGTTAGGACAGGTGGATAGTTAAGTTACTCGCTCATAGGAGCAAAGTGGAATCGAGGTTAGGTAGATAGTTACCTTTTTGCTGAACCAATTGACGAAATCGGGCGTATTATGTCTGAGAAGATGGTCTTTCTCATCCTCGGTAGGAGCCCTACTGCAGCTCCAGTGTTCATTAATAAAGTCCCTGGAGAAACAATAGACAAGAGGGGTCGGATCAATAGGTGGAGGATAGTGGCGACGTATGGAACAAGCTCATCGAGAACTTACTCTTGATAATCAATCGTTTCCTCAAGGTTCAACAACAAGTACATCATGATAGTGTGCCACTCATCATGCCGCAAGTAACGAGGGGTCCCTGCTCCTGCTCTTCCGAGATCCCCTCTGAAAAGGCTGAGAGTGCATGAATTCTCGTCGATGTTGTAACGAGGGATTGGATCTCGTGGTCTCGTAAGTTTCTCGGTATAGTACGCCTGTGTGCATGTGGACACCTCCTCCAGAATGAATGCCTCTGCCACAGAAGCCTCAATTTTGGCTTTATTTTTACACTTTTTCCGAAGAAGCTTTAGACACCTCTCGATTGGATAGCACCAACGGTCTTTGCCGCACGGCCCCCCAACCGTGCCTCCCTTGGTAGGTGCAAAATTATATGCTTTTGCATGGACAGAAGAAGCCCGGTGGAAATATCATCTCCAACTTGCGAGCAACTTAGGTGCAGCCTCCTCCAGTTCAAGACAAACGTCCCGAGACAACTCCTTGGAACAAAGGCGGCGGAAGAAAAAGCTCAACTCTACCGGGACGCGCCACACCGGCTCGGGTAGGTATCCCCGGTCATCGCGGGAAGGAGCCGCTCAATCCGGATGTGGAAGTCATGACTCTTCATCCCTAAGACTTTGCCGGTCGGCAAGTTCACTCCCCCGGCTCGATTCGCCGCATACCCATCGGGGAACCTTAGCTTCGACAACCACTCCGGTGCTTCCTTCCTATGCGGCCTTTTCTGGATGTAATCGGCCGGGCCCTTCTTCCATCTCTTGCCTGGCGCAGGGGTCTTCATCACTAGATTTGGTCTATCGCAAATCATTTCAATGTCCAGTCTAGCCTTAACATTGTCCTTTGACTTCTTGCCAATGTCCAGGAGTGTTGCCCAAAGTGCCTCGGCGATATTCTTTTCTATGTGCATTACATCGATGTTGTGTGGAAGAAGAAGGTGCTTGTAGTAGGGGAGCCTAGTCAAGCCCGATATATGAGTCCACATGTGGCCGGTACCATATCCTTTGAAACCACCATTGTCATCAATTTCGAGAGCCTCTATCTCAAGGATGATGTCACCGGGCTCTTTTCCTTAGGGATGGGGCCGGTGACTTGAACACCTTTCGTGAAGTGCTTTTTATCAAGTCTCGGTGGATCGTCCTCCTTTAGGAATTGACGATGTTTGTCGAAAGAAGAATACTTGCCACCCTTGGCCGCCAGGTGAACATCACATCTGCCTTGCATGTTGGGCAAGGGAACTTCCCGTGAACACACCACGCGGCCGAACAAGCCATACGCCGAAGTCATGCATTGAGTACGGTACCACACATGCATCGTGAAGTTCGTCTTCGTAGCTCGGTCATACGTCGCACCCCCTCATCCCAAGCTTTACGCAATTCATCCCACACCGGCCGCATGAACACACCCATTTTGTTGCCCGGGTGTCCGGGTATTATCGGCGTCAAGAACACGTTCTTGGGGTCGAACATGACGCCGGGGAAGATTGAGGGGATCACAAACACGGGCCAACAAGTGTACGGGGCCGCCATCATTCCAAGCGGGTTGAACCCATCTGTTGCCAGCGCTACGCGTACATTTCGAGCCTCCTCGGCTATGCGAGCGATTCATGGCATCGAAGTGCTTCCATGCATCACCATCCGCCGGGTGCTACATCTTGTCACTGTATCTTTTGCCATTCTTGTGCCAAGTCATTTGTTTCGCGGACTCCTCTGTCATGTACTGCCGTTGCAGCCTCGGTAGTACCGGGAAGGTGTCGTATGACCATCTCGGGGATCTTAGACTGTTTCTTAGTGCCATCACGCCTTCTACCTCCACGTACCTAGAGGCTTTGCACTCCGGACCGGTGTGTTGCTGCCTCGTGGTCTCCCCGAACAGGACACACCCGTTCTTACAAGCTTGGATCGGGTGATAAGGCATCTTGAGTGCACGAAGGAGCTTCGTGACTCGGTCGTGTTTTTCGGCGGCGGTGCTCCTCCGGAAGAGCCCCGCCAACAAGTTGCCAACACGAGATCAAAACCTTCCCGACCGATGCCCGGTGACGACTTCAACCCTATTAGGCGTGAAATGGCATCCGGTTTAGAAATGCGGGTCTTCTCGTGAAGGGGCTCCTTTGCCGCCTCCATCATGCCGTAGTACGCCTTTGCGGTCGCCTCTGGATCTTCTTCCACCACCTCCAATCCTTGAACGGCTTCAACGTCTTCAAGCAAGTTTGCCATTCCGGCATCTTGATCAAACCCCTGGAGGTCCGGTCTCACCACCACCTCCGTAACCCGTTGGGGTTCCCCATGGAGGATCCAACGGGTATAGTTTGGAACATACCCGTTCGCCCAAATATCATTCCTCATCTGTCGTTGCTCTTTCCTTGTCTGGTTCTTACACTTGCTACAGGGACAAAACACCAGAATCGCCCCTTTAGAAGCTGGGCCAAATGCCTTCTCCAGGAACTCCCCGGTCCCCTTAACCCATTCATTGGTCTTGTCTTTGAATCCCGTGTACATCCACTCACGGTCCACCATCCTCTGTCATGCGCCAACATAAGCGAGTAATAAGACCAACATCTCGCAACTACAAGGCGTTCCTACCATCTACTAGGTGAAGGATAGGTCCTAATCCCACCCGAGGATGCGTAGATGAGGTTAGCTTCCATGCTCCGCTCCGTCCGAGACGGAATTTCGGCAGCACCTCCCCGGCTTTTCTCCCGATACACGTCCCGGCCGGGAGAGTGTGTATCCGGAGAACAACGGGGAGGGGCTGCCGAAACTCCGACTCGGACGGGGCGGACATGGAAGCTAACCCATCTACGCATCCTCTGCCGTCCAAAAAACGTGGACAATCCGAAAGAGAAACCGTCGCGAGATATGCACGATCCGCATACCAACGACCGCGAATCTCTTTCGGACGGGAGACGCCTAACTCGGTTACGCAATGTACTTACAACAACTATAAGACACGAGAGGTGGTTTATACCTAGGGTGGCTGCGCGAGGCGGGTAGGTGCACGAACACGGTCAAGGTCCCTCCGACAAGTCCTGCTCCGCAAAGCAATAAAGATATCAATATTTGTTGAAAATTTCGGCGAGAACCTCCCCTATACGGGAAGGTTCCAAGACCTGCAAGAAAACCGCCGGCTCGAAGGCCGGCGTCCACATTTGCGGCACGATGGCCCACACAACCACAAACCCGGCACGAAGGCCGTCAACACACAAACGGCGCGATGGCCGACAACCCTAGAGCTTTACCTTCTCCTCCGGCGACGCGCGTGGACGGACGACGTGGACGAACGGCGTCGGACGACGTGGACGAACGGCGTCGGCGACGTGGACGGACGGTGGACGAACGAAGCGGACCTTCTCCGGCTCCTCCTCCTCTCTTCCTCCTCCCCTTCTCCTTCCTCCTCCCCTTCTCCTTCCTCTCCTCCTCCTTCTTCCTCCTCCCCTTCTCTTCTCCTCCTTCTCCTCCTTCTTTTCTTCCTCCTCCCCTTCTTTTCTCCTCCCTTCCCTTCCCTTCCTTCTTCCTCGGCCTCCCCCCTTCCTCTCGCCGAGCGTGAGGCCGACGAGCCTTCCTCCTTCCTTCCTTCCCCTTCGCACGGCCCGGCGGAGAGGCGGAGCAGCGGGGACGGGCGGAAAGGCGACGGCGGGAGCGGGGACGGGCGGAGCAGGCGACGGCGGAGCGGAAGCGGGGGGAAGGGGAGCGGGACGGAGCGGAGCGGCGCGGAAACCCCGCGCGCGCGAGGCGGTGGGGATCCGGCCGCGCCGGAATGTGCGCCGGAGTAGGGGGAGTGGGGGCGGCGAAGGGCGGGGAGGGGCGGCGAGGAGGCGGGGATGCGGTGGCGGGAAATGCGCGGCGGAAGGGAGAGGAGCGGTGGCGGCGGCGGTAATGGCGCGGCGGGGGGGTGGCGTCGCGGGCCGGGGGTTGGGGACGAGATAGGGTTTGGGGGGTCGGGGGCGGCGCCGGGTCTTTTTTTATTTTTTTGAAACGGACTTTGCCGATGGCCATAGCCATCGGCAAACGCAGCCACGTGGCTCCTCCGAGCCGGCCAGGCCCACCTCGTTTGCCGATGGCCGGCCATCGGCAAATTGTTTGCCGATGGCTTTCCAAGGCCATCGGCAAACAATCCTTTTTTTTTTCATCCCAATTTTTTTCTGGTGTCTTGGTACACCAAATACAACCCACCTATAAAATTTGGGACAATTTTGATCTTTTTAGCTATATTTCGTTAATTTTTTTGGTTTCTTTGAATTTTTCCCGCAACCCAAAATTTGAACTGCAGGTACATGAAATAATGCAAACTTTTGATTCAAAAAATGATATTCATGATTCTTGGAGTATGTTGAGGCCGTATCCAGGACCTCGCATGAAACTACGACCCTGTTGGCCTCGTAACATGGGTAGTGACGTGCCCGGAAAGTGTTTTTAAATTCTATAAAATCCAAACGAAGTCCTAAATTGACGAAACTTGACGAGTTGTCTCGCCATCGCATGTGTAGTGTGTGGTAAAAATTTCAAAAAGTTTCGAGCAAGTTGTGACGTCGGATTGTCAAAACCCAGACGTCGGATTGTCAAAAATTAACGAAATATAGCTAAAAAGTTTAAAATTGTCCTAAATTCTGGAGGTGAGTTGTATGTGAGGTAGGAAGACACCATAAAAAAAATGGGAAGGAAAAAAAAAAGATTGTTTGCCGATGGCCTTGGAAAGCCATCGGCAATGCCTGTTTGCCGATAGCCGGCCATCGGCAAACAAAGTGGGCCTAGGCGCTGCCCAGCCGCCACGTGGCCATGCTTTGCCGTTGGCCGTGGCCATCGGCAAAAGCGGCAGTTTGTCGATGGCCTAACGGCGTAAGCCATCGGCAAACCGGACGGCGTCGGTCGCCGTCAGGTCCTGGCATAGTTTGCCGATGGCTCGGCCATCGGCAAATAAATTCTAGGCCGATGGCTTTTGTTCGCCGATGGCCTGGCCATCGGCAAACTGGCGTGTTGCCGATGGCCATTGTTCGCCGATGGCCCGGCCATCGGCAACAATATCTTTGCCGATGGCTTCACTTTGCCATCGGCAAACCGGGATGTTTGCCGATGGCAGATTCCTTGGCCATCGGCAAACTGCTGGGCCATCGGCAAACACTCGCTCTCCGGTAGTGTGTGGCAACCAGTTTAGGGTCAAACTTGGTCAAACAGACTAGCGGATCCGCACTCGTCGTCAGATGGAGTCAGACTGAGAGACTCAGGCTTCGATCATCAAGGTTGGCTGGCTTTCTGGGTTGCTTGCACGAAAGTGTCAATGGCCATTCATCAGCTTGTCGACTCGGCCAAGCATCTGCCTTCTGCCCTTCTGCAGAAGCTGGGCGACACTGACATGCTGGGAGAGGAGCTACGACGGCACCAGATGCGCGTTTTGACCGACGCCGGCCCGGCCGGCCAAGCAGACTCATGGCAACGCAAGGCAACCAAGCCAACAGCCATGTAAAAGTTGGCAGGCGCGCGGCCGCGCGCGGCTCTTGCGCCCGTCGACGTCGGCAGACTACGGGCACTGCTCGCGACGACTGCCTTTTGACATTTCGTTTGCCTGCACATCTTCGTTTCCCTGTGGCGCCGTCAGGTCTGAGTAGCCTCCATTATAGACGATGCAGCTGGTTGCATCATCGAACCATCGATCCAAAGGCTGCGCAAAATTGATTATTACTCGACGACCGTAGCACTAAAGCTGCTGCTTGGCTACTGAACTGAAGATCTTTAATAAGGTGCCTAGATCGCCCTCTGTGATCTGCCTCTGTGATCTGCCATGGTTGGTAGATAGGTATGTGAAGCCGTACGTATGTACACTACCAGCTAGAATAGAAATACAGGCATTGAGGCATATACGCCTGCTCGCGAAAAAAAACTACCAGCTAGAAAACACTAGTTTAGTAGTAGTTTCTCTAGGGTTAGAACCCTAGGGGCCTTAAGAAACAGATTTGCACAAAGTGAAGTATTTTTAACATTGACCATCAACACCAAACAAATAGAGCTAGTGTATAGATTATTGATAACATAAGGTTGATGCTAATAGAGACTGATCATGAAAAATGTTTTTTTTGTAGATATACTATATATAATCCTTTCTATTTATAGCGGTGTTTCTATGCGGATATTGCTAATAAAATTGTTGTTATAGAGACCATGGATCGATACCCTACTTGCCGATAGTACTTCCGATCCTACTACTACAGAAGAGAACAAGTTGCAGTGGTGTCCATTATTCAGATATTCGGTTATGGCAGAAAGACTCTCGATCGGTCCCATACCCAGAATTTCTTGGCACGCATCGACAACACCAAACTGCAGGACGCCATTTTCTAGCACTACGACTGCGACTCAGTGTACCGTGTACGAAGAACACGCCTGTCCATTGGAGTACTCGAAATATACAGTAGAGTCGCAAGTTATCAATGAGAGTTCAGTGATTTGCAATGATTGATCCCAGCCCATGGACCGCCGACCGCCTCAGCACAAAGTTAAAGCGTTGAACACATACTAGTCATTAGTCAAACTGAAACCTGCATGAATGCCCGTGTGTCACTGTGTGACCTGCTAACGACGACGGAGGCTCTTAGGTACTGGGAAAAGGGCAACTGACTGAGTTACTAGAACGGCCCAGGCCCATACAAAGGTTGTAACGTAACCCATGGGGCTTCAATGGAAAAGAAAAGGAAAGAACTAGTGTATGGGCTGCCAAACATCAATTTTTAGCCCATCAGGACCCAAGCCCTATGCGACTGAGGGTAAAAAGGTCGGTGGATCCAGTTCCTGTGCACTGGTGCGAGTCCATTCAAATCATCCAGCACTGACCTGGTTCGGAGCTCCGAGTGTCCAATCCCTGTTTCCGCCAAAACGCCAGTTTTTTGGAGTGGTCTCGAGGTGCCATGTGATAAAGTGGACAGAGATCTGTTCAATGCCTCAACGAGAGTCACAATCGGGAATGGAAAAAAGGCCATCTTCTGGCAAATCGAAGCGGAAGAGGTTCACGGTGCGCCAAGGCCTGTCCAATAACAAGTGGATTGACCATATCTACCCGCTATCCTCGCCTGTGAAAATAAGGGAATTTGTACAGCTCTGGGAGGCTATTGATGGAGTGCAGTTGTCTGATATAGCAGAGGATGTGATAACGTGGCGATGGACAGTAGATGGGGAGTATTCTACCAGAAGTTCGTATCTAGTACAGTTTGCAGGACGGTTCTCCAAGATAAAAATTACACCAATATGGAAGGCCCACGTCGAGGCAAAATGCCGATTCTTTGCATGGACCCTGCTTCACAACAAAATTCTCACGGCCAATAATCTAAGCAAAAGGGGGTGGACGGAGGAAGGAGGATACAGACTGTAGGCTGTGCAGGAATATGTTAGAAACACCAAGCCACTTATGTAAGGATTGTCAGTTTACCAAAGAAGTCTGGGAGATCATTAAGCAGTGGTTCCAGTTAATGCCAATTCAGAACGTGAGCATGTCTCCGATCCAAATGGCAAGTCTATGTAAAGATGATATTATGCAGTTCAGGATGGCCATGGCGCCAAGTCGAGGGGTAGTGGATCAGTAGGGGTTATGAATCAGTATGAGGTGTAAATATTCGCCCGGGGGGTTTCTTTCTTTCTCTGCCGGGTGCGGCATTTAAGCTGTAATTAGTTGTAAATGTTCTTGTTTTTTCTTTTTCTATCGTCTAATAAAATTCCACGGCAAAGCTTTTGCCGCCCTTTCAAAAAAAAAAAAAAAAAAAACGCCACTTTTGATTTATTTGGTTGTTTGATTGGGCTCCTCAAAAGTCAGGCTTTGGTGATTATAAAAAAAACTCAGGCTTATCAAATACTCCCTCCGTCCCAAAAATAGTGTCGTTTTAGGTTTTTCTGACATTGTGTTTGACCCTTCGTCTTATTCAAAAATTTTATTTAAATTATAAAATTAATAAATCATTATTATAGTATCTCTAGTGGTAAAATAAATCATAACAAAATAAATAAATAATATTTATATATAAAATTTGAATAAGACGAATGGTCAAACAAGATGTTTGAAAAAGCTAAAACGACACTCTTTTTGGGGCGGAGGGAGTAGACTATAACTTTCTCATAGCACATAGTTCATGGTTGCTATTCCACAATTCAACCCCCTAAAAAATGTACTCAACTGTTCATGACTCACAACAGCTCTTTAATAAATTGTAGTAGGGGTCAAACACCCTCCTATTCCATAAAAAAAATCAGACTCTTACTCTGGCCCGACATGAACAAGATGACAACTAGTTTCCCATTAGCCAAGTCGTAGCTAGTGTCCACTCACCTCCAGGCTTCTCCTCTAAGCCCTCGAGCTTCACTCCCTTCTCTTCCTCCTCCTATTCGAGCCCTCCACTCGACCTCGATCGAGACAGGGCCCACCCGAGCTCTGTCAGGCCCCTCCATTCACGTGCTCCATCGCGATGGCTCCCGCACGAACATCGTCGAGTAGCCACACGCGAGCTTCATCTGACACTGTGTGTGTGCGCTCCATGGGATGAAAATGTCCTCGTCGGCTAGCCTTTCTCGTACATAAATTTCATTTCACCATAATTGAAAGGCAGAGCTGCCGTTTTTTTAAGAAAAGTAGCCAACAAGGCATAGAAGGCAATGTGATGCCGGTGCGCAGTAGTGTAGATGAAGTGTCAGGAATTTCCTTTTAATCTTAGATCAGTCTCAAAGAGTTTCTTGATATTAAAAATAGAAATAAGCTAATATAACATAGTATATATAAAAAGGAGTTTTTTAAAAATAATACGACAAACTTTTATTCACTCAGAATAGTAACATCGTTTACAATGCAATCAAGAATAATAAAGCTAGAGGGCTCATCGTCCCACGTACAGTTTTTGCTTTGTTTGCATAGCTCTTCTTTACCGGTAAGTGAGCAACTTGATTCGCCTCACAATTACAGTGCTCGATAGTTCTCCTGGAAACCATTCCACACTTTATTGCATTCATCATATATAGGTGTCGCCAAGTTTGTCGTGAATCCTCCATCCCTCATGATCTGAACCACATCCATACAGCCTGACTGAACAATCAACCGATTGCATCCGATGTGTTGAGCTAGCATCAACCCCTCCTTCAGAGCATAAGCCTCCGCCATCGGTGCATCGTCGATTAAATGGGGCACATAGCTATGAGCAGCAGCTAGGATCTCTTATGATCGATCCCACACTACCTCTTCCCCCATCATCATCAAAGCCCTACCAATGTTCAACATTACTTTTCCTACAGGTTGTGGCTGATTGGAATCCAGTTGTCTTCCCAAATATTTATTTGAGTGCCATCTCCCACTCTCCAAATATATCCGTTCTTAAAGCACTCAAGCCCAGCTACAATACTATGCCAAGTGAACGAGCTCCCCTTCTTGTTTCTCACCTGTAGCAATTTGCCATTAGGATAGACCTTGCTCCGAGCACTCGCGCACAGAGAGACTCTGGTTCACGTAGCAGTTGCCATGCTTTGTTTGGCTAACATTGCCAAATTGAATGATTGTCAGGTCCCTTGTCCTTCGGTAGGCACATTTTCCACCATTCTTGCCAATGCATTCTCCTGGGTGTTCATCGTCATCCCCCACCAATACTGCCAGATAGCATTTGTGATGATATATAAAAAGGAGTTTTATGAGACTCAGTCTCTACGACTGGTACGTGAGACTATCGACACCGGCTCGTACCCTTGTACCGATAGGCTGAAATGCATCCGGTACATTCCCGCGCAGTGGGCCGTGGTACAGGGTCAAAGACTGTGGCAAACACTTGTGCTAGCCCATCTTTTCCAGATGCGCTTGCGTCAATTTCCCTGCCGGCTCCAGCCTTGTCAAAGTAACCATAGCCATATTTAAGGAGCGCTTTAAACCCGGCTGCACTATTATGCAAGCCATCAACACCATCGATAGGAAAATTAAAAGACCAGCCGCCCTTCTCCTCCTATATACATAGCCGCTGTCCGCTGCCAGGCCGGCCCACGCGAATAACGCGGCGGCAGGGCAGCAGCAGCAGCCATGGAGAACGAGCCGGCGGCGGCGGAGCTTGAGATCCCCGGCGAGTGCCAGTACGCCGCTGACCCCGTCATGGTGCGGCCGAGCCATCCCACGCCGCGCCACACGCTGCACCTCTCCAACCTGGACGACCAGCGGTTCCTCCGCTTCTCCATCAAGTACCTCTACGTGTTCGCGGCGCACGCTGCCGTGCCCGCCGACGCGCTGCGGGCGGCGCTGGGCAGGGTGCTCGTCGACTACTACCCGCTTGCGGGGCGGCTCCGCGCCAGCGACGAGGAGGAAGGGAAGCTGGTCGTGGACTGCAATGCCGAGGGTGCGCTCTTCGCCGAGGCGCGCCTCCCGGGGCTCGCCGCCGCCGACTTCCTCCGCGGAAGTGGCGCCTTGCCGCACAAGTCCTGGAGGAAGCTGCACTACCGGGTGGAGGCACAGAGCTTCGTCGCCGTGCCACCCCTCGTCGTCCAGGTGAGTGACAGTGGGGCTCTCTGTTTTACTACTTAGTAATAATTAACTATTGTCTCTTGATTTGTTTGGCTGTTCCAAATTAAATACTTCTCTAAATTGGTTAATCACAATAGTTTTATTTTTTTTACCAATTACCAATTGGACAAGTTCTGGATTAAGAAACAACTAATCATAATTTGACAGTTGCCACTACTTAAGCAAGATCACCACCTTGATTGGAGTGAAAAAGATCTGTGGTCACTTTGGTGTGCTTGAGATGGTTCCAGACTTCCAGTAGATAGAGCTGATGTAAAAGGTCACACAGTTTAACAGTTAGCAGCAACATGGCATGCAACTATTCCTGCTGATGCTGTTCACTTTTTCTTGATCACTCTCTTAATCCTCTCATAATTAAACATAAACAATCATGCCGATCTAGTTTATGTTATCATGCACTCCAAGCTTGTGCTAGGATGAAGCTTTTGTTCCCTGCAGTGGCACAGCTTTGGCAATGGCAATTCTTAAAGTTAGCAAAAGGAGGGGATAGGGTTAGGAGAGTCCAAACCCTTGCTTGCACCCTTTCTCCAAAAGGCCTTTTTAGGCAGACAGGCATATGGCTAGGCTGTATCTTTGTCTGTCGATACAAAATCTCCCTGTCCACTTGAGTCGAGTTTTATAATCGGTCCTGATACCATGCACTGCATGCTCTCATGATCTTCTCCGATCCCCCCAAAGTTTATGCTCCGGGGAAATCAGATCACAGATCAAATGAGAATATTATGATCTTTTTATTATCTTCCCAGTGGCCAAGAAATGACATTGTCTCTTACCATGTCCTGTCTTTGTCATGTACTCATACTGATCTGCATCTTCAGTACATAGCACAGGATACAGCGATGGCTGGTACTACCAGAGGGGTCATGAACGCAATTACTGTAGACTGCAGTGCAGTGCAGGTCATGTATAGTCCTGAATCCTGATGTAATTCAGCAGAATCAGAGTACTCTGATAACCTGATCGTGTGACCCTACCGGCCTACTACCCCAAATCCAAATTCAATTCAGAATTCATATCCATTGCTGGTTGCCTGCTTTTCATTAGTGATCTTACACTTGTCGCTGCATGCATGTGGGATGGCAATGGCATGATGTAATGCTGCTCCCTGCACCTGTAGCTTTCAGGAAAACGATTGATGCATTATCTTTCTTTAATATAAATTTAGATTTACCACTGTTCCTTGGCATGATCGTTTCCCTGTCGTATGTTGGGACGTCCACGTAACTAGGATTAATCTCAATGATGGTTGATCAAAGTGGCATGAGCACGCGCATTTTTTTTTCAATTAATCAACTGTTGAAAGTTAAAACAAATCAAATGTTGATGACGGCATGACGTGTCACGTTCTCAGGTCACTTGGCTCGGCTGCGGCGGCATGGTCCTCTGCACCGCCATCAACCACTGCCTCTGCGACGGCATCGGCACCGCGCAGTTCCTCCACGCCTGGGCGCGCGCCGTGCGTGTCGGCGGCGGCCACGACGCACCGGACGCCGACACCGACGACCCTGCTCTGCCATTCCACGACCGCCGCGCCCTGCGCCCGCGGTGCCCGCCGCGCGTCGCGTTCACGCACCCGGAGTACAGCAGCACCCGCGGCATCAGCGCCGTCGCCAACGGCAACGGGAACGGGAACGCGAGCGAGGCGCCGAGCCTGCTGGCGCGCCTGCTGGGGCAGCCGCTGGCGCCCGTGTCGCTGACCTTCACGGCGGCGCACCTGGCCCGGCTGAAGCGGCAGTGCGCGCCGCCGTCGCTCAGGTGCACCTCCTTCGAGGCGCTGGCGGCGCACGTGTGGCGCGCGTGGGTGCGCGCGCTGGACCCACCGGGGGCGCTCCGCGTGAAGCTGCTCTTCTCCGTGAACGTGCGGCGGCGCCTCAAGCCGGAGCTGCCCCGGGGCTACTACGGCAACGGCTTCGTGCTCGGGTGCGCCGAGTCCACGGCGGCGCAGCTGACGACGGCCTCGCTCTACTCCGGGGTGCGCCTGGTGCAGGACGCCAAGGAGTGCGTGGACGACGACTACGTGCGCTCCATGGTGGACCTCCTGGAGGAGCGGCGCGGCGCCCGGCCCGACCTGGCGGCGAGCCTCGTCATCTCGGCGTGGACGCGCCTGGGGCTGGAGGACCTCGACTTCGGCGCCGGCAAGGCCGCGCACATGGGCCCGCTCACCAGCGAGATCTACTGCGTCTTCGTCCCTGTGGTCGGCGACCCCGACGGTGTCACCGTGCTCCTCTCCGTCCCGCAGGCCGCCGCCGACAAATTCCAGCACTGCTGCCTCGAGTTCCTCAAGGACACCGACGTGGACGCAAAGCTCAGCTGAGCTACAAATCATCATCATCCGGATGCTATGCATTCTGCATGCTAGTATATCAGAAAATGAGTCATGAGTACTTGATTACTCCTGTTCAATAGAGTAGTTGAATGAAAGATCATCTGCCGATGATCATAATCATATCATGCATGTATGCGCTGCGATCCGATCGATAAAGTAGTAAGATCAATCAATGGCTTATGAGCTCCTTTTTGTGTTGTCATCAAATTGCTGGTCATTGTGCATATTCTTGTCTTTGTCTCTCTAATTACCTAGTAATTAATTAAGCTAGATAATCATGATCGTTTTTATTTTAAAAAATGGAGGAAAAAACGTCAGAAAATCATATGGAGATCGATATGATATGAGTGGAGATCGATCATCTTGGAGGCGAAGTGGCTCGAGTTGTTGAGCTGACACTGACAGGCCGCAGATACTGCTCTCGATTGCCCAATAAACCTGGTCACATCCCTTTCGTCCTGGTCACATCCCTTTCGTTCTCACTGAGATAGTGAGGTATGGGCTGAGCACTCAGCATCAACCGATACTGTACTTTGCTAATAACAGAAGGCATGTTATATTCGGCTGATCATGTTTATACCCTATCATATTCATATGAAATTAAAGAACGTAATGGGCAAGAAAGGCAAGATCACAACCCCCAATTTGATAAAAACGGAAGGATTGTTTTCATTTCCGGATCGAGAAAAGGTTTAGTGGATGCAGCTTTGCAAGCGATGAAAATTAAAGAACGTAATGAGTGAGAATGACAAAAGTTGTTGATATTTCACAACACCCAAATTGTCAGAAACGGAAGGATTGGTTTCATTTCTGGATCAAGAAAAGGTTTAGTGGACGCAGCTTTGCAAGTGATGAGATAGAAAATACTCCCAAGCTGGTACTAGCAGTACCAAATTCTCCCATTTTCAGTATTGCCTTCTCGCTGGCTCGATCGATCGTGTCTTTGCATCATTTGCTTTTGCATGATTCGATTGACCACAACACAATCTATCTGATCCGGTGAGCCCCTACCCAACAGCCTATTAAGTATCATTAGCGTCACTCTTAGAATACAAGCAAGTCAAAGCAAAATCGTCTGCTAGAGATCGAACTAGCTTAGATACTCGATCAATAGATAGACAGCTCTAGATCCGTCTCATTTTCATATTCTGATCATGTCCACATGGAACTAGATCCATGGTGATCAAACTAGAGATCTTACATTGACTGGCTGACAGACTGATTGCACCGTGGAATCGAATCCGCTGCCGGCTGGCCTAGCTGCTACCTGTTCGATCGTTGCCGGTGATCGTTGAGCCCTTTCCTTTTCTGCTCACGAGCTAGGTTGCAGCCTTCTCGTGGAGGTGGGGAGCTCGATCGTACAGGGGTCAAAGGCTGTGGCACACACTTGTGCTATCCCAGCTTTTCCAGATGCTTGTATCAAATCTGTCTGCAGCAACCTGCCGTAGTGTATATATGCGCGGGAAGGAGAGATTGAGGTTTCGTTCTTTGAATGATGCGTGCATGGAGACTTTTCGCGTTGAACCTTTGTTCCTAAATCACACTAGGAACCTGCTTTCGAACAGATTGAAAGTCTCTCAGCTGGTCATGAGCGGCGACTGCTGGAGCTAGCTTCCTTCCAGCACTAGCTATAGGTCTGAAAGGGCCAAAGCCTGTGTTTATACTAAAGATAAAGAGTGCAAGTTATTCCCAAAGTGTTTCCATGCTATCCGAAAGATTTTCTGGGCACCGACCAGGCGACCACACTATTAACTGAAACCAGCCACTCGACCTTTACATGTACTTGGCCAGAAAGAATGCAATTAGTTTTAGACCCTGTTTAGTCTAAAGTTCAATAGACTGTTTTAGTATTTTAAGCTCTAAACTGATGGGGTATAAAGCGTAGTCTAAAATTTTGCCAACTTTTGTAAGAAGACTATTAATGCATTAAAGACCACACGCGTAAACTAAAGTTTAGGCCTTAATTTTTAGCCATCCAAACTGGTCTTATTCTAGCTCTCCCTAAAATAGCTCCGACTCTAGCTCCTCATGTGGAACAGTTTTTCTTGTAGTAGAGCAAATAATATGTTTCCATATCATTAGATTTTAGTCATATATTAAATTCGAAGTTGACGCGGTATGAAAGCACATCATATAAGGCAAGAAAAATCCTCACATATATGAACTGTGACACTTGAGTTCCTTCGCCGCATAGAAATATGAATTACATAGGCGGTTGGAGAGCTTGCCTCTGTTATTTTTCCTATAGAAATTTAAGAGCTTGTCTCTAAAAATAATTTTCTAGAGATGACATATTAGACAGATTGTCTATGTAAATAGCTATTTATAAAGATGTCCTTTTTTTCGCGACCGGGTCTTCACCCGTTTTTCATTAAGAGGGAAAACACAAAGTTACACAAGTGCTAGTCCCGGTGGCAAGTTGCCAACTAGGCTTCGCACGAACACTGATCCTAGCTTAACGATTACATGTTAGCCGAGTTTTGCGACAAGGAAACAAGAACCGCCGAAACCGGCGCAAATCCACCAAGGACCCAGTCTTCTGCCTCCCGAAAGACCTCCTGTGCTACCGCGTGCTCTGAAGACGCAATATTTCGGAAAACCCTACTATTGCATTCTTTCCACAACCGCCACACCACGAGCAGGACGACCGCGTCAAAAATCTTTCTTGAATTGCTATCTAGCCGACGACGTGAGCGCAACCACCATGCAGGAACGTCCTCATCTCTAAGTGGCACCATGTCGGTGAGCTGGAGCACCTGAAGCACCATAAACCAAACCTGTCTCGCAAAGGGGCAACTGAGAAGCAGATGGTCGCATGTTCCTGGGGCCTGATCGCAAAGAGAGCAGACATCGCTGTCCTGCAGTCCGTGCCGTGCGCGCCGTTCGGAAGTCCACAGGCGATTGTGGAGGACGTACCAGAAGAACAACTTGACTCTCGGCGGCGCCTTGACACGCCAGAGTTCTTTCGCGCCCAGCAGCTCAGTCGATCCAGCGAAAAAAGCTCCAGTGGAACTTGTCAGGCCGTCCCGGGTCAAGTTGGACACCCCAAAGCAGCGCCCAAACCCTGAAGAAGTCACGCAGCACGGCGACCGTCGTCGCGCCGACCACATCGCGAGCCCAACGATGATCAAGGACCGCATCCCGCAGCGTACGCGTGCGCCCAGTTCGCGACGTCGCGCGGTAAAGTGCCAGCGCATAGTGCTGAAGCCTTCCGACCGAGGACCAACTATCGGTCCAGAATTTTGTTGAAGCACCATCCCCCACGGTGACAGAGATGCTGGCCGCACACGTGGCCTCGACATTTTTTTCGACGCGAGCTGGAAGCCGTGCCCAACAACTATCCCTGTCCGTCCGCACCAGCCACTGCCATCTTAGTCTTAACGCGTAACCAAAGAAGCGCAAATCAACGACCCCCAAGCCGCCAAGGTCCGTAGGCCGGCACACGACGGGCCACGCAACTTTACATTGGCCACCATTGCACGAGTCGCTCCCTGTCCACAGAAATGCGCGGCGTCTCTTGTCGATCTGCTTGATCGCCCAGGCGGAGAGACAGCAGGCGATGGCGATTTGCACCGGAATGGCCGAGAGGGTGACCTTGGTGAGCAGCAATCTGCCCGCGTTGGTGAGCAAGCCCGATTTCCAGGTTGGGATCCTGGCTGCGACGCTATCGATCAAAGGCTGTTCGTCAGCGTGCCGCAAAGCCTTAAGGAACAGCGGTATACCCAGATATCTGCATGGGAACGACGAAACGACGCAGGGGAATACGTCTTGGATCGAAGCCATGGCTTCGCTGTCGCAACAGATCGGCGTCACCTGGCACTTGTCCATGTTGGTAATCAAGCCAGATGCGCCAGCAAACAAGTCTAGGATCTGCCGCAGACAACTGAAATCTTGGGCTCAAGGCGACAACAGGACTGTTTTAAGATATTCACCCTCAAATATCGATTTCTAAAAATTAAAAAAATCATACATCCTAAAATCGGTTTTCCAATAGTATTTTCGCACAGCTTCGCCCCGGAAAGAATGAAAGCCATTGGACTTGAACTCCTGAAGAGTGTCACGCCCCATGTGGCCGTGTGCCCTATACCAGCGGCAACTGGTTTATATCCCCCAACCATCGTAGGCAGGCGTAGCAGCAGGGCTGCCGTCCGCGTCGCTGGCCGATCCATCGTGTGCCGTTCTGGATCAGCAATTTAGCAGGGGCACGTGTCCTTTGCCATGTTTTCTTGTTTCAGAGGCGAGTCTCGACAGTATCTCAGCAGTCAGCACGCATGCATGTACGATGGACGGTTTGTTCCTTTGTGTGCAAAATCTAAGTGGGGCCCGTCGATTCATGCCACTTTACTCACCACAGTCGGTCTGGCTCACATTTGCCTTCTCGTATTAAGCTTGTGTCGCCAGCGACTGTTTATTTTTTTTTAACTTGTTCCATAAAGCTAGTGAAGCTAAAACTTTTTTCATAAATGTTTGGTAAAACAGTTTCCTAAGAAAGACAGTAGAGAGAAAGCTAGAATAAGTTAATATTTTCAGCTTTATCAAGCTTTATTTAGAGAGATTGTGTATAAGAGAGGAGCTGAAAAAAAACTTATTGTTTTTATCTAGACATGTTTGGTAAGAGATACTGAAAAAGGAGAAACCAAAAAACAGCTTTGTATAGCTGTGAGAAAAGATATACCACACACACCCTTAGCTTTGTATCAATTAAACATATAACTTTAAAAACATTCTATATTAACAACAAAAGATTTATGTTTTGGATTCACTATGATAAATACTTCCATAATACTCCATATTAATTTACATGCATGTTTTGGTACTCCATATTAAGAAACAAAGAAAAGGTAGTCTTAGCATCCATGTCTAGATATGAACAAAAGCGATCCTAATTAAGGTACTGTAACATTTTAGTACCGTCCGTTTTAAAAATAATAGAAATCTATTTTCTCTAATATTATTAGATTAATCATATAACCTATTTTTAAATATATTTGATAATATAAATATTGATACTATTTTCTGTAAATCTAGTTAAATTTAGGATTTTTTTTTTTACTTCTCGAGTGAAGATATTTCCATTTTTTATGGAGAGAGAGTAACATCTTCTAACGGCTTGAATAAAAAGGAAGCTACTGTATTAAGGATTACATATCTAGGAATGCATTAGAAATTAGCGATAATTGTATAGAAACTGCACTATAGGAACTGACAAAGAAAAGCGAAGAATATAGATGAGGGGGTGATTGCACGGCGCACGCGCACTACCAACGTTAGCGGCGCACGCGCGCTAGCACGAGTGCGGGTGCGCAGGTCTGTACGGTAGGTGCATGCGGGTTCCCCTCTCTAGCTTCATTCCCAGGCCCATATATCTGTCTGCTACTTTTGTACAGCCCATATAGTTTTGGTTTCTCCTCTCTAGATTCATATAGGCCAACGGGCCAAATCTAATTTCTACGAGTTTTGATTTTTTCTTTTGGGACAGCGGGTTTGTGGGTGAAGAAAAGGGTGTGGGATGGTTTCAAATTCATATGGAAGTGAAAGTTTTTTTACTAAAAAAACCATATAATTTATGCTCATAAAAAATACTTGATACAACATTTTTATTTTGAATGATACTCCATAAAAAAAACAGTCCTAAATAAAAAAAGATTGAAAAGAGTGTATATCTTATTTTGTCACATCTATTGCAAAAAAGGCTAAAATTTAAAAAGTACACGTTGCTTCTCTTCTCGAAGACTTCAAAATAATCAAATTTCTCACTTGTTAATATTCCTGAAAAAATAGCAATGATTAAAAATGTAAACTTATGATGAACTTCACTTGTTTATATGTAAAAGTAATTAAAAAACTACAGAATTATCACTAAAAATCTAGATTTTTTAAAACTTTGAGCTAACACATTACAAAAACTTTATACTGCTAGTTCAAAAGACTTCGACTTATCATATTTTAAATTTTGCAGAGGTGTGCTCAAAACTTTACAATTCAAAAAACATAAAAAACTTTGGCCTGCGACATTACAAACTTTGTACTGTTAGGTGCAAAGCTTTAAACTATGACATTATATACTTTGTACCACTAGATTTGAAAACTTTACACATAATTTATAAAAAGTTTAAACAACTAGATTAAATACTTTGATTTATGACACTATAGAATTTGTAACACTAGGTTTTCAAAGACCTTGATTAATCACATTGTAACACTTGATGTAGAGACATGTGCTTATATTATTGACAAAAAATATAGATGTCTTTCACAAAAACTTCATCGTATTAAGAAAAAAAAGCAATGTTACTACTTGCACATATCTGGGGAAAAGTGGAACCATACCACTCTCTTTGCTGCCTGCCCTTGCCCAGAATGATTCAAGGCTTTTAGTGGTTCAAATGTTTAATCATATAGTGATGCCTACTCGATGTTGTGGTTTCTCCAAAGAATATCCATTAACTTTTATTTGTGGAATAGTCAAAAGAAGAATGATGCATTCTGTTTACCCAGACAACTGAAAAAGTGTTGGCAAGTCAAAATGTAGCTTTATATGTTAGAACACTACTAGTTGTGATTCCATGGTGTGTTGGTTAGTAGATAATATGTTTCCTTGTATTTCAGGTAGTAGAAGGTTTTGTCAAACAAATCAATCATAGGAACCGTGTGTTAACCTGAAGTTATGTGAGATTCTGAAGCAGTTAAGGCTCACAACAAGTTTAGCCTAACAGGTTGTCTAACAAGTTAATCTGAAGTTGTATTGCTAAACTGAAGGGCATTTTACTACTCAATCTTAATACTTCACATGAACATAGTTAGGAGAGATGGAGAGGAAAATTGTAAGAAAATGTTAGGGGCTGTACCTCAAGGAGCACATAAAGCATCCTGGTGGCTGTAAAAGGAATGTTAGGGGCTGTACCTTGAAGTGCACATGAAGCATTATGATGGCCATCCTGACACATTGCTACAACAGATAGGGACAAGCTCAAAATAGAATTGAAAATCACCAACATCAATATGCATCTAAGAAGATACTACAAACCTGAAAGTAATCAATGCACCACATGATCGATTCCCCGGTGTGAAGTCACCATGTGCAGCCGGAGGAGGAAGTCCTCACACCACAAAGAATGTCCTTGAGAGGGAGAGATGGGAGTCAATTGCTTGATGATCCAATTTTTTCATTCACAACAGCATCATGTAAATAGATGATTCTGTTACATAGTTAATTAATTTGTTGAACATAAGGAAAAACCTTAAAAACTAAATACTAAAAAATCTCCAAAGTAGAACTCTAGTGGTACACGGTGGGCCACAATGGTTGGAAAAATACAAAATCATGGCAGTAAGAGGAATCTTGCAAAGTATGAAGGAAAATAATATGTGGTGTTTAAATAACACCACAATGTATAAGCAGTAGGGTTCAAATGGCACCACACCTATGCAAAAATGAGGGATGGATAGCAGAGCATATTAAAGAAGGCCATGGATAGTCTCGAACCTTGTATGGTATCTTTTTTGAGGTGTACCATTGTTACCTAAGTACCATTTTATTCTAGGAAACAGAAAAAAGCAAAACGGTTAGACAGAGCTAAGTCATTCATAGATTTGACATGTTACAAATATCGTAAAAAGAATGAGCGACAGTAAGAGCAATCTTGAAAAGCGTGAAGCAAAAAGAATATGCGGTGTTTAAATAGCACCATACTTATGGATATGAGGATTGAAGCCAGAGCAAATTAGTAAGCAATGATTCTAGCTCTCTCTTATTACAGTTAAGTGAATATTGAACTAAAAGTAATGGTTGATCATGAAAGCTATATCAGAAAAGAAAACACGCTAGTTGCCTTGTTGACATCGCATACAAATGAAGCTATAGAAATGAATCTAAAAGCATGATGAGGCTAGGGGACATCTGAGAACACTCTTTTTGCCGATGGGGTGTTTAAGCATATAAAGTTACATTGTCTTGAAAAAGATGAGGGAAAGCGATGTCTCTCTTTGTGTTACTTGCAGGGAGCATACAGATGCTTGCTTAGGTTCAAAACTTCACACTCGGGATTTATAAAACTTTGAACCATGAAAATACAAACTTTGTACACCTAGGTTCAAAACTTTGAGCTATCACACTATAAACTTTGTACTACCAGGTACAAAACACTATACAGATAACAGTTTATGAAATTTCAACTATGACATTATAAACTTTGTATGGCTAAGGTTCATAAACTTTGAACTATCACATATAAACTATATACTACCAGGTTCAAAAACTTTACCCCTCAGAATTAGTAAACTTTGAACTTTAAACTATCGGTGTAGAAACTTTAACTTTGTACTACTAGATTCCATACTTGAATGTTTCACATAATTTATAAACTTTGAATTATCACAATGAAACTTTACACTCGAATTTATAAACTTTGAATCATGACAGTACAAATTTTTACTACTAGGTTTAAAAACTTTGGGATATCACATTATAAACTTTGTAATTTCTAGATTCAAACCTTTATACTTAGAAATTATAAAAGTTTGAACTATCACATTAAAAACTTTATATCAATAGCTCTAAAACTTTACACGCATAAATTATGACATTACAAAACTTTGTATAGTTAGGTTCAAAACTTTACATTCAGAATTTAAAAACTTTTAGCTATAACATTACATACTTTGTATAGATAGGTTCAAAACCTTGAATTATCATATTTTAAACTTTATATTGCTGGGTTCAATACTTTATACTAAGAATTCATATACTTTGAACTATCACATTATAAAACTTTGTACCGCAAGGTTCAAAACTTTAGACTCGGACTTTATAAAGAAAGAACATGGTGGCACCTGCCTCTAGACATTTGATATTGAAGATTGAACGGTTTACTATAACTAAGTTTTCAGGAGCTCTAAATTTGTGTGAACCTAGACCATCAAATGAGCTGCCAAAAACGTCTAGTGAGATGGGCAGAGCGAGTACTTGGTTAAAGTATATGAATGTATGTTGTAGTATCTGCTTATTTGTTACTTTCGCATAGAGAATGCAAAAAAATCATGCAAAAAGCTGCTGAGATAGATCCCTCACCTGAATGAGTGCTAAAATAAGCAGCACTATGATGAAAGAGAACAAAGAAAAATAAACCAGGAATCTAAGCACAACCAATGTTATCAAAACTGCAGAATCCAGAATGACCTTGCCTGTTCACATAACAAAAGATATTAGCAAAAAATTATTAGCGATTGCTATAACTTAGGGGGTTCAACTAGTACTACTATGATTCTACTTAGTTCATACCCAAGGGTACTGCAAAAATTATTAGCAATTGCTATCACATTTGCATATCTAAATAAACTAGGCCCAAAAATATTAATTCTGTAAGTTAACAAAATATCCAAGGGTACTGGTCAAAAGTTAACATACAAGAAATTCAATTGAACCTAGTACTACTATGATTCTACTTAGCTCATATCGATTGTTAGTTATGTTCATGGTCCTAGTAAATTCACTAAACAAAGTCTTCAACTACTCTTGCAACCGAACACCTCAAAAACAATTCCCAAAAAAAGAACCTACGGGAATTAAAAATGGCACACAGATGGCAACAAAAGGGGGCCAACTATGGCGCAAACAAAGGAGACCACATAGCCGAGAATGCGGATGGCGACAATATGAACAAGCTGTTGGTGGCACAGGTGAGGCATAGACTATCATAGAACACAGCAAAAACTGATCACAATCTGAACCTAAGAGCACAACATACCGGAAACTAAAATCCAACACACTATACTATGAACCAGCAACGCTGAAGCTATATTACTGCCATCATGGACTTGTTATCTTTGAAACCGTATTGGCGCTCGTCCTGACCATGATTCGATTTTTTCAAAGTATTTCACAGGGACGACGCCATCAAAACCTTCTGTCAAGATCACTTTAGTGTCTAAAATATAAAGCTTCATCCCATCTGCACAACACATTTTTGGTTATAAATATATCAGGCTCCAATAGTTGGAAAATGAAAGAAAACAAAAAAACTTTGAGTTGTTTGAGTGACCAATTGTGCCTTATTGGGATACCTGAACTAAATCTGGAAAAGCTTTCTGTAATAGTGAACTGAATCTGAAAATAAAAACCTAGTCCATTGTTTTAAGCATAGCTACAAGTTAGCAAGGGAGAGTACCAAACTGTACCTGTAAACATGGAGAAAAAAAACCAATACAATCTTCTCCACAAAAGCTCACTTTTCTTCACGTGCTCTCGTGGATCATCGACCTACAAAAAATTGGAGGTAAGTCAATAATTGATGAATCTTCAAAATATAGTTTGGAAATAATTGTGTGGTGGGCCCTCAAATTAGACATGAGGCTTGGAATAACATCAAAAACATTTTCAAGAAAACATGAAAATACCATCAGCTAAAAGGGGTGTATATGCAATATAGCAGTGCAAAAGGCACTGAAAATCACAACAAAAAGATACATATAACACATTTGGTTTCTCTTTATTCTTCTCATTTTAGTTCTACAGATCTAACAATGAGTATAAGTAATTCATGGCCTCCTCCTTTGCTGTTTTCTAAAAACATAGGGCATACATTAAATATATCAAAAAGTCTTCTATCACAACAGCATGCATTCATATATATCAAAATCCAGTCCAATTACTGTCTTCGAGTGAAAGTAAAAAAAAAAAAAATCAATTATACTACTTTACTTCCCACGCGCTGAAGAAAACATGTGTGAGTTGTTATGCCTAGCTACTTAGACACCTGCAAGTACACCAGAAATTTCATACTATATGACCACCAAAGATTTCATTAGTTATGCCTAGTTCAACTAATGACCTGGATCTTGCTTAAAAAAATAGTTTAGCAACTAATGTAATGCTTTTATGTGTTGAGCACTGGAGTTGGGGCATATTGTATCCTGATGGCTAATGAGGAAAGCAGATAATGCTAAGGACACACCATACAAATGTCATGTCCAGTTAAATTGCACTAAAAAATATGTTTGTTGTACAAATGAGTGGAAGTAACATGCTAATATTGTGAAATAGTTGCTTAGGACCAATAAGAGTTATCTGCACCGAGACTTGCATGGACAAATGAATTTAGGCCTAGTACCACTGTCAAATATCCCCCTCCTCCCCACGAACAACACAACTAACACTCCTCTTGTTAACATTTAATAGGCAGGTATATAACATTTCTCATATCTAATAAAAGAATGACTCAATAGCACACTAACTTTGATATAAGTTAGTATAGACACAACTCAATAGCGCACTAACTCCTCATGCTAATATCAAATATGCAGATATAAAAATAATTGCCACAACCAGGCATGCAGCATGTAATAAAGACCAAAATAAAACATACCACATCCTCAAACTCATTGTCTTCAAACGTAGACCTCATCCCATTTATATTCATTTCCAAATCAACACCATCCTGACCCTGTAAAGGTATTCGCCAACAAAGCATATCAGTCAGGGTTGGACAAGCATTCTATCAGCACTTAATTATCTGATGAAAACAGAAGGGAACCTCTTTTTGTTGGCGAAAGCTGCTTTAAATATGATGACTGCTTTTTCCAGAACTCCATTTACAAGTTTTGCAGGTCTGTAGCAAGAGAACGCTGCACATAACAGCCAAAGGATATTTTGTCTGTCAAATGGGAGCGAAAAGAACAAACTATCACTCTTTATCTTGTAACTGTCAATGATGAATAAGATCCTATCGTCACCTGGACATTCTTTCGGACATTCGAATCCTCTGATGAATCATTCATGGATAGCTTCTGCAGCCTCTTCTCAGACCTTTTTAGCAAGTCTGTCGTCTCGTGTGTGAGAACCTCAATTGCACATTGGTCGTCTCTGCCACCACCAAAGGATGGCAGGCTTTGACATGTGCCTTAGCCAACTCTGCCATTTTCGTCCTTGCCCGCTGCATGTTTGCAGATATCTCTTCGGAAACATCCACCCAGGCTGGGGGTAGCCTGACTATCGCAGCACCGCTACTGCAATACATAAACCAAATGTCAGTGATGCACAATTCATCTTATCCCCAATGAGGTGTCCAACCAGTGACACATCAATGTGAGTAGTTAACCTTCACAACCCACCATTACATCTTACTGAGCCACTGATCACTAATAAACATGCTATAATAAGTCTTGCATTTGCTCAATCTAGACACCTAGTGGTGGAAATTACCATTCCCCAGTAAGGGAAATCACCAGTATGCTACACAGGGCGTTGTGTTGTAGTAATTAGCTAATACGCAAATGTTGGACTAGGCCAGACAAACTAATGGCGAGTCTAGTGATTTGCAATTCAATCAATTCATTTTTTAGTCACCGATCAATGCACAATACTACACTCTACTTGTTAGCTTTGTCAAATGCCTCTCGATCAAGTTGAGAAACTGGAGGTGGAGGCACCTGGAGGACGATGGATCATCGATGCTGAGGGGCGTGTACGATCGGTCAGGGCACAACAGAGAGCCCATCTGGATTCACCTGGCCTCCCCTTTCCCCGCTGGACGGCGACGGCACCCTGGCCGGCACGCGGACGTGCCGCAGCGCGTCGCGGTACTTCTGGTAGAGCAGCGTCCGGTTCCGCGTCGACATGCCGCGGGTGTGAGGGGCCGAGCGCATGAGATCTCCATGGTGGGGCGACACTATACGGCGCGCGTACTGCAGACGCCACCTCGAATCGTTGAGAATCGGGCACCGGGCGGGCATAGGGCAGCGGCACGTACCTGAAGGACCTCGAATCGATGGAGGCCGCCGCCGGTGACGCCATCCTCGTCCTCGCCGCGGCAGGAAGCTGGTGTCGCGGACTGCAGACGCCAGATCTCAATGGACACGCGCGGATTCGCTGAGGCCCCTCCTTCCTCCATAGCCGCTCGACCTCGAATTCGCCTCTGCCTGAAATTGAATACCCTTCAAATCGAAATCCACCTCCACTTCGAATCAGAAACCACGAGGATGAATCGTCCCCAAATCAAAGCCGCGAGGCGCACCGACGTACTTGGCTTCCACGTCGATGGGGTTGCTCCGGCGCCGACGAGGCCGATGACACCTGAGCCTCCACATCGATGGCGAATCGATGTGCGCCGGCGTCGGAAAATCGCTGAGGCGAGGGGGATTCCAACGGCGCATCGAGTGGGGGAAGTGAGGAACGCTCGCAGCGAAAGGGAGAAAGAGAAACCGGGCACTATTTGAATTGTTTTAAATTTCTCTCCTCCGGCGGACAGCTTTGGACAGGGAAACGACGAAAAAAAAAACACAAAAAAGGAAAGGATGGAAACCAGAATAGTCATAACTGCTCTAAAGAGCATGTGTGCGCCAACAACTTTTACGGTGCGCGCGCGCCAATTAGAGCTTGGGTATAGATGACACACGATCCAGCCTCTTTGCATGATCCATCTGGCCCTAGTCCATTTCCTAAAGCAAGCAACTTCATCTCCTAATGATTGTCCGTCAGAGGAGCAGATTAATGCAAGGGGCAAATCAAATCATTTTGTTCTCCTCATGGAATCCTTATGTGTTCACCACTACTCGATGTCATGCATAGTGAATATTTGGTATCTCTTCTGAAAAGTCTTGAAACTGCTTTCTACTTTGCATAATTTTTTCCTGAGTTTACACATAGTGACATAGTCACAAAATTCCTAACTCCAAAGGATTCTACTTGCAGAAGATTTTCACATTGCCAGATTAAAAAAAGGAAAAATGATTGCGTGATATGAGGCTAGCTACAGTATGTCCCAAGGATTGTGTTGACACAAAATGTGGCGCACTGTGTCTCACACACAAAGCCGGAAAGCTTAGCTTCAATCGGGTGCCGGGCATCGAATCCGGAAGCGTGCCGATCGATTTGACTGAAAGTCGACAAGGGATAAAACGGTAAGATCATAAGCTGGAACGTCTTGGATGAGACCGAGACAGTTCCATCTTTACGGCCCCGAAGCCACTTACGACGACACATAGCTATAGAAGCTATCTCGCCAACAGTTGCGGTTCATTCGGCTAATATGATATGACCGACATGAATAAAGCCGAACTTGCCGAATGCGTGTAAACGAAGACATGTTTGAACAAGATTAAATCATCAAAGCATATCAAACTACATCTCGGGTTTAAAGCATCATCAAGCACTAATAATTAAGGATAAGTAACTTATAAACATAAATCTACTAAACAACACATGCATAGGCTACTCCAACTAGTCTCGCCGCACGTCTAGCCTTCATAAACCCGTCGAGCATAAACCCAAGCAAGCTAATCCACCGCATGATACCACTCACTATGAATTTACACCACTCCTTACTACTAGATCAATCCACCGCATGATACAATCTAACAATAAAGAGCTAAAAGCACGTAATTACCTAACGAGATCTATAAATACTCGCTACATGTATAAGCATAACCGTATCGGCAAGATTGCCGAATCGGGGTCCATGAAGAAGGAACAAACAAGTAACATGTAAAAGGAACCTATCGATTAAACCGATCTCTAGTCCACCGGATGACTAGCTCTAGAGTAACCCAAAGACACTGCATCTCCGCCGCACGGTACCCGGTCTGTCAAGGCTTATCTACATCTAACGTGAATGAACCCACAACACGTGACAATCTAGATCGATCTAATTCGGCTATATGAAATTGATCTACTTGATATCGAATAAACATGAGATTATGACCAAAAAGCCGAAAAGAGCATCAATCTAGATTGGGCAAAAGAGTGTTGCAAATAAATAAACATTAAATAAAGCATGCAACACGTGATAACTTAATGAATCTATTAGATCTTGCCAAATCTAAGAGAGCCGATAACTATCTTTACTCATGTCTTAATCCGCCGCACGATACAAGGCACAAGCAAAAACTTCCCATCATTAAGCTTAAATCCGCCGCACGATACTAAGCAAAACGGATGAGACTACTTGCATCATAATCTAAATCCGCCGCACGATACTAGACATGATAGCAAGGTTGCCGGGACTTACGGAGGTCGACGGATCGATTGACCCTCTCGAAGAACTCGACGACACGACTAAAAGGACTCGAAAGGTGGCACGTAGCCGGTTGTATTGATTTGGTTGTGAACCCTTATTACAATGGTCGAGGGTTTATATTTATACCCCGACGGAGAACATGAGTCCTAAGCACTTACGAACTATCTAAACAAAATTGGAAAGACAAAAACAAGCTAACTCTATCCATAATCGGAGCCCTTGACCATCACGACTCCTTCCCCTTTCGATCGGCTTCCCTTTCCTTTTTCCGCCTTCAAACGAAGCGGTTGCCGACCGCTTGGCCATTTGCCGAACACATGGAAATTAGCCGACCGCATATGCATTTGCCGAATCTCTCTCTGCGCTGCGGGTCCACATCATATTCGACCAAATTCGGTGTTAACACATGCCCCCTCAATTTCGAGATAAAAGGGTTTTATTTCGAAATTGACTATCGAGCCTTCCGCCTAGGTCGGCACCGCCAACGCCCGCGACCGCCTCTTGAGATCTGCGCTCATCGCTGCATCTTCAATGGCGACGGAGACTTCAACTAGCTCCATCATGGCAACGGGAACTCAAGAGGAGTTTCTAGAGGTAACCCTACCGCTTTCACCCATTCGGCAATTTTCTTGAATCATTTTCCGGATGTGTTCTTGATTCATCCGCTTTACTTTTATAAAGGAAATGAAGAACGAGATTTTGATTTCCAATCTTGCTCATCCCGGGTCATTTTTCCTTGGTCCGATGGGAGACCCTAATCCGAGGGATTTTATTGAAAATGAAACTTTGAGGATCCCATTCAAATCCAGGATTGCCCCTCAAATAGATGGCCGAACACTTTCAAAACTTGGCCCCTTCCTTCAATCACGGGATGGCGTGATTGGTACCGTAGGATGCAATCCGAAACAGCGATTTAGGGAACCACAAGATATTCAACACTTTGCTTGGAGCTCTCTTTAGCGATATGCCGAGAAATGACTCCCTCCGATAGCCGCTTCCCACTTTTGGTCTCGACGCCATTAATGCATTCATCTTCGGCCATGGCCCAATGTCAATCACTTTGTCGACATTTTCATGATGGCGGTCCGAATATCACCAAACCAACCTATCCCTTCAAATACAAAAGCACTAGCTCACGATGCGATCAAATCAGGAGGAGGTTGGGCCAAGTATGTTCAGACTTATGCTTCAACTGGCCCTGTGTCTGATAAAGAGTATAGGGCTTTCATGAACATGTGGTTATGCAGATTTATCTTCTGTGGCAAGTCCAATGAGCCCACTCTAAATCACATAGTGATGGCTGAAGAATTGGCTGCAGAGGCAAGCCGATTCCTTTGGGCAAATATCTGCTTTGGGAGCATTCTACCACATGATGCATCGAGATCACTTTGTTCGGATGAGGAATCGGGGTGAAATCTCTGTGTCAATGGACCATGGTGGCTTCTTCGGATGTGGTTGCAACTATATATGCATCGGATTGTATCTCGTTGATCTTCACAACTTTGAACTTTCCTTCAATCAACTACGCCGAAGGTGAAGATCCCGGATACAAGTCTTGTCGACATATGGAGAGGCTGCATCTTCAATCATCATTGACTTGGACTGGGCCATCTTTTCAAGATCTTCTACAAGGGATTCAACCACGTGATCTGGTTTCCCTACGGAGAGAATGAAAATTTAACCCTTCCTATGCAGATTTAGCTATGAGTGGGCTGCATAGATGATGATTCCAGGGGACATCTTTAATTCTTTCATCGGACCACTGTGCTCTACCGCAGAATTTCATCATGGCCGGCTGATAAGTTCAACTTATGAATTCTACAACCCAAACATGGTTGCCAGGCAGCTTGGACTTGGTCAATTGCCCCCAAGGCCATATTTTTCAAGCATCATCAGACCCAGAGAGTCATTGCTGAACATAACTGAGGCCAACAAAGTCTTCAACCTTGGATGTAAGCTTCCGGTATATGAACCTAATCCTTTGGTGATAATTGAAGCTGCTCATCCTTCATTCACTCTCTGGTGGCAAGAATGGCATTCTCACATTTTCAGAGCACAAGTCCATCCTTTATGCCAAATTTTAATGCCCTCATTCTCTTCGATGATGAGGTACACGCTTATGGCTACCTTTTACTTCATGTCTCTCGCTTTCTGTTTCTAAATATCTTTTTGAACGGGATAATGCTCCTCCAAGTCCTCCGAGGTTCAATACGGCAACCTGGCCCTAATGCTTTGCTCTGGGGCATGATGCTCCAAGTTTAACGGTGTTCAACAAAACACCTGGCGATGACACGGTGCTCTGAAGGACCTTAAAGAAAAACTCCTTCTTCCCCTATCAAGGACACTGCAATTCCCAAGAAAACAAGATCAAAGAAAGCTAAGCCACTCCCTCGGGTATGCATATCCTTGAGTTTTCCATTATCATCTCAAGCTGGATTTGTGCTTATGGCTTTTGATAAACACGAGCCAAACCCCAAAGCCCCGACAGATAGTGAACTTGGATAACTCCCCTGAAACTTCTCTTGGCCAAGCAAATGCCAATGAGTCTGCTAGCAATCTTGGTATGTACTCATACTTGTTATTTTCATCTCTTTGTTCACACACCAATCTTATCTTATATTACTCGAGATAATCATGGAGGAATAGCGAAGAAACTTCTCCCCATCGAGGCAAGTGATCAAGCGGGTGATCGAGAGAAGTAGCGAGAAGAAAATCCTCCTCACCGGATCACGAACAAAGAGAGGCGAGAAAAAGAAATTCCTCTTCATCGTCGGGGAGACAATGAGAAAAATCTCTTCCCCCACATGTGCCGGACTCAATACTTTTGACGGATTCTCGACAATTCGGGATATATTAACGAGTCATGACACTGTTATTCCTGGAATGGCAACTGCATCAGTCATTCAAAGTCTTGATGCTACTGATCAAATTTTTGCCGAAGAGGTATCATCTTGATCTTTCTCAATCATTCCTTATTTGAATCAAGTCATTCGGCTAAAATAAATTTTCCTCCTGTTATCGAGTCTTGCTCTTCAACGAGCCGACTTTTCTCTCATTCTTTGAAGAGTTTGCCGATGATGATGAAGTCTCCTCCAATCGGCAATTATCATCAGAGAGTCAGGTTAAACTGAAGGCCATAATTTCATTTCTGGAGAGGGATATTGTTGACATGACTCGGGAATCTAATAAAATAAGGGAAATGGCAGAGCCACTTGGCCAAGAGCTCCCTTCTGATCTCAAGGATGCCATAAACGCCTTGTCTCATCTTGATGACCATTTTGCCGTTGTCAAGAGAGCACATAAGAACACATCGACAAGGCTATCTTGGAGACCGACAAGGCAACCGGAGAACAAAGACAAGTTAAAGAGCTCTACTACGAATTTAAATCAGCCAAACGGTCTTGGGACACCTTGGAGCCGGAATTGCGAGTATGAGAAATGAGAGGATTAGGCCGGCGGCTCGGTTGGCCCAATTGGACGCCAACATTCAATCTCATGAAGCCAAACTTGCCACTCTGCCACCTCTTGACTCGGCCAAGACCAAGATAAGCTCCTTGTCAAAGAGACCAAGCAAATCAAGAGCAGATCAGCGAGATCCAAAACTCGAAGTTGAAGATAAAAGAGCCCTTGATAAGGTTAATAGAATCAAGACGATGCTCGAATGTCATCGGTTCTTATCGAGTGTGTAAAACCTTCAATCAGTAGGATGAAATTTGTAAACATTATGCTCGAATACATTGCACTCGGCAAAAATTTATTTCCTTCGATTTAATATTTTGTTTTTCTCTTTCTTCTCTCGCCTTGTTATCATTCGGCTCTTCCAATCACAACCGTGTACTACGTGCGTTTTAACCGAACGTAGCTTCTTCTTTGCCTCAAGTGCTCACTTTAGCCGAATAGCTCTCATCGGCTATTTAGCCGACCGAGCGTATGGTAACCGAATCGCCGGTGGTGATGGGCTCGGCCCAACTCAACATCGGCCCATAGGTGTGGAAACCCTATCCTGTCGCTTGGCTTTCCCGGTCTTGCCACGGCTCCCACGTTCATAAATAGGACCGTCGGCTCCCACCATCATCACATCAAGCACAAGCGGTTGCTATCATCCCTAATCTCTTCCACTTCCTTTCCGCCTTCAAGCCCCCAAAAACCCCCACCACCACCAATGGCGAGCGGCGGTGATCGCAACAAGCGTCCTGCTCAGGACGAGGCGGAGGGCAGCAGCAACCGGCGCCGACGGTGAGATCTTCAACCTTTTGAGTCGTGTTGCTTTATAGCCTTTACCCGATCTGAGTCTCTGCCCCCTTGCGGTTGTTCATCTTCTCGATCTGTTTCAGGGCCGTCGGGAACACCGGCGACTATGTCGCCAACTTCCGAGAAGGAGGGTCGCCGGGCCGGCACTCACACTCCTCCTTCGCTACCGCTCACTCTCTGCGGCGGATGCGGCGGAGGGAAGCGGCCGTGGTGGTCGCCGTCTGCGATAAGAGATAACTTCCCCATCTTGTTTGCGGTTTCTTTTTCTTATTTAGCCGATCTTGATTGCACCTTGTTTGTAGAACGGCGAGGATCAGCACCGGCCAATGGCGTTTTCTGGCGCCGGCCGCGGCGTTCGACGCACCTGTTCCTGCGCCGGCTCCGGCTCCAGCCCCGGTTCCTGCTCCTGCTCCGGCATCAGCTTCTGCCTCGGCCTCATCGGGGTCCGCCTCTTCGTACCGTCCTATATGGGACAGGAATGACGTGGAGATCCCGGCGTACAGCCGCTACGACGCCGCCGCGTACCGCCGTGAGAGGGACGAGGCGATGGAGCTTCTTGGTGAAGAAACCAAGAAGTTTGGGATCGCCCAGTTGGAGTGGGAGGACACTTGCCGGCAGATGACGGAGACCATCACCGGTACTTGTTCTCTTTGCCATTGCTTGATTTCCGTTTTCTTGATCTCGCTTACTCCTTTGTCCCGTCTTGTTTCCTTTGCGAGACCTCAACGGGAGCTGGACCGCTGAGGTTGGCGGCGGCGCGGCGGCCAACCACGTGAACGCCCGGGGGCGACCACGCGGAGATCGCCTCGAGGCGGTGCACAGTCGGATCGACCAGGCGCTCTTCATGGCGTGCGCCTCGGCACCGCGCTTGGCACAGCGGGGATGTCGTCTGGGCCGGGGACGACTACGCTCCGATGCCGGCCGGCTTCCGCGGCGGGCTTCCTCACGAGGTCGACGGCATCGAGGGCCTCCTGGCGGGGTACGACTGCCACGCCGACGCCATGGCCAATGCCACCAACCCGGAGTCCGTCCTCAACAAGCTCTTCACCGAAGAAGAGGAGTAGCTTGTATTAGGATTGGCGCGGGTTGTAAAAAAAAAATTTAATGAAGAATGTTGGCCGTCTCCTTGATTTTGTCTGTCTTTGCTGCAATGGTGTTCTGGCAATCACGTTCGTTCTTGCGAATTTTCTTGCCCCTTAGCTGGCATTTCGACTGCAACAATTTTCCCGAATGAAATTCTCCCGAACGCCTGACGTCACCTCAGCCGATTAGATCTTGACACTTTGTTCCATGACTTGACGGTTTGTAGCGTAGCACTTCAATTCTCTTTATCTTCTCCCGATAAACCCATCGAGTGAGAGATAAGATCAAACTATTCATTCATACTTTAAAAAATTTGGCTAAAGGCGATACAAGCTGCATCGGCTATTTTTGTTACGAAGACGATACACACGATATCGGCTATTTTTTGCACTAGAGGCGATACAATAATATCGGCTATTTTTCTCCAACTTCTTCCCTTTGTTAGAAGGCAATCTTATTCAATCGGCTATACCACGTTTACGTCATAGTCACAATTAAGATCCAACTTCGACACTTGGATAAAACTTCTTAAGGTATCTGCCATTGATGGCTCTAGTAAGTTCTTCTCCAAATAGCGTTTTCAATATATACGCATTACCAGGTGCACAACTGACAACCCGAAAAGGTCCTTCCCAATTTGGTGACCATTTGCCAAATGTCTTATCCTTTGTACCAATCGGCAATATTGTTTTCCAAACCAATTCTCCTTCTGCAAATTGCTTAATTTTAACTCTCTTGTTGTAGTATTTGGCAACACGCATTTTATTCTTCTCGATGTTCTCCAAAGCTTTAAGACGAATCAAATGCAAATCTTCTAATTCATCCATCATCAAATCCTTATAATCTTTTTCTGTCAGGTCCTTTTGTAACTCAACTCTCCTTGATCCTGATTGCAACTCCCAAGGCATTATAGCATTATGTCCATAAACCAACTCATATGGAGATGCTTGTGTGGATCCATGGCAAGCCATTCGGTAAGCCCACAATGCTTCATTAAGGACCAAGTGCCATCTCCTTGGTTTCTCATCGATCTTCTTCTGGATAATCTTGATCATGATCTTATTTGATGCCTCTGCTTGGCCATTGGCTTGTGCATAATAAGGAGAAGAATTATATAACCTTATCCCCATGCTTTCGGCAAAGTCACAAAACTCTGAGGAAGTGAACTGAGTCCCCTGATCAGTTGTAATGGTCTGTGGAATCCCAAACCTATGAATTATATGCTCCTTGACAAAACTGATCATATTTTCTGATGTGACTGTTTTCAAGGGGATAGCTTCAACCCATTTGGTGAAATAATCTGTTGCCAACAACACAAATTTGTGTCCTTTGCTAGATGGAGGATTGATCTGTCCAATTAAATCTATACCCCATCCTCGAACGGCCATGGTTTGATTATTGGGTTCGGAAGCGGATGCGGGTGCTCTTTGAACATTACCAAATATCTGACAATCTCGACACCCTTTGTAATATTCAAAGCAATCCTCCAACATAGTCGGCCAAAAGTACCCTGTCCTTCTGATTATCCACTTCATTCGGTAAGCCGACTGATGTGCACCACAAGCTCCTTCATGAACTTCAAACATAATCTTCTTAGCCTCTTCTTGACTCAAGCACTTGAGCAACACTCCATCTATAGACTTGTGGTACAACTGATCATCAAGAAGTACGAATTTAAGTGCCTTATACCTGAGCCTCCGGGAAACTTTTTGAGATGGGTCTTTCAGATAACTGATAATGTCACTTCTCCAGTCATCTTTTATCTGATCATAATTGAAAGCACCTTCTTCTGTTGCATAGACTTCATGATTTTCTCGATATCCAGAGGCCGCTTGAGCTAATTTATTTGCTTCTCCATTGTGCTCTCTGGGTATATGATGCAAAGTAACTACTGAAAAGCTTTTCAGAAGTTCCCTACACTGTTCATGGTACCCTTGCAGTACATCATTTTTGCATTCATATTGTCCTGTCAACTGATTGATTACCAATTCAGAGTCACCAAATACTTCAACAGCAACAGCCTTCACTTCTATCAACAGCCGAAGCCCTCTAAGCAAAGCCTCATACTCTGCTTGATTGTTAGTGACAGGATATTCAATTGAAAAAGCAAACTCAAATGTATTTCCACGTGGAGATACCAAAAGAATACCAGCACCACCACCTTTGTCGCATGATGACCCATCAAAAAATAATGCCCATGGGGCAATGTTAACCATATCAACAGACAAATCACGATGTTGAGTAATGAAATCGGCAATTGCTTGCCCTTTCACTGCTTTTGCCGACTCATATTTTAAATTAAACTCTGACAGTGCTAATACCCATTTGCCGATTCTTCCATTTAAAATCGGCATTGACAACATGTGTTTAATTACATCAAAACTAGATATTACCACACATTCGGCATTTAACAAATAGTGCCGAAATTTGGTGCATGAGTAATAAACACACAAACAGAGTTTTTCTATAGCCGAATACCTTGTTTCAGGATCTAGCAGTTTTCGGCTAAGGTAAGCTATTATCCTCTCTTTTCCATCAAACTCTTGCATAAGGGCCGATCCTATTGTTAGGCTATCGGCCGCCACATACAGTTTGAAAGGCTTCTCAAGTTGTGGAGGTACCAACACTGGTGGTGTCTTCATATATTGCTTGATTTCATCAAAAGCCTTTTGCTGTATGTCACCCCAGACAAATTCCTGATCCTTCTTGAGCTTCAACAATGAAGAGAAAGGTAATACTCTTTCTGATAAATTGGATATGAATCTTCTCACGAAATTGATCTTGCCCAGCAACGATTGCAACTCTGTAAGGTTAGTTGGGGGCGCAATTTTGTCTATTGCTTCCATGCTCTTTTTCCCAACTTCTATCCCTCCTTTGTGGATCAAGAACCCCAAGAACTCACCAGCCGAGACTCCAAAAGCACACTTATTTGGATTCATCTTTAAGCCATGTCTCCTCGTGCACTCCAGAGTCTTCCTCAAATCGGCTAAATGTCCTTCATGGTCTCTGGATTTGACTACCACATCATCAATATAAATTTCAACAATTTTGCCGATCAACTCGTGAAAGATATAGTTCATGGCTCTCGATAAGTTGCACCAAAGCATTCTTCAATCCAAATGTCATCACTATCCACTCAAACAATCCAATGTGGCCGGGACATCGAATGCGGTCTTTGCAATATCTTCAACTGCCATGAAAATCGATTGTAGCCGGCATTGCCATCCATAAAGCCGATGATTTCATACCCCCTGCTTTGCATCCACTAGTAAATCGGCAACTGGCATTGGGTAACCATCCATGGGAGTAGCTTTGTTGAGATCTCTGAAATCTATGCATACTCTCATCTTCCCATTCTTTTTGTACACAGGTACTATGTTTGAAATCCACTCTGCATACCTGCATGGCCTAATAAAGTTTGCTTCAATCAGTCTTTCAATTTCTTTCTTTACATCGGCCAATACCTCCTCCTTATAAATCTTACGTGGAGGTTGTTTGAAAGGACGAAATCCGGGTTTTATAGGCAACTTATGTTCAACAATTGATCGATCCAATCCAGGCATCTCTCAGATAATCCCAAGCAAAACAATCTTTGAACTCCTTCAGCAACTCTATTAATTTCAATTTATATTCTGGGTCTAAATTTGCACTGATATACATCGGCCTTGACTTTGTGCTATCACCAACATTGATTTCTTCTAACTTGTCGGCCGACATGAAACCATGACCCAGTTTGCCTTTGTTGCCATCGATTGGATTGCCCATTAAAAGTTCTTGTCGAGCCGATTGCTTGGATCGGCCGTTGATCTCTGTCGAACACATTGACGGGACCTTCTTTCCACTTCTTACCCGAAAGGCGAGTCTTGTCCATCATACTCCCAATAAGCGAGGCTCGGAGGTGGCAACACTCACCGAATCATCGGCTTGAACAATTTCTACATCATCTCCTATCCACCGAATAAGGATTTGATGCATAGTTGAGGGTACACAAAGCAATTAGCATGGATCCAATCCCTTCCCGAAGCATGCTATATGCCCCCTTGCCATCAATGACAAAGAAAGTAGTGATCAAAGTCTTGGATCCAATCATCGGCTCCACATGTCTTGCTCCACGAGTATCGAAGCATTGCCCGACAAAATCTCTAAGGATCATGTCATCACAGCAAATCCTCACTTGTCATACCAAGCTTTCGAAAGTAGCGTAGGGCATAATATTGATAGCAGCCCCTCCATCAACAAGCATCTTGGTTAAAGGTTTGCCATTGACATATCCCTTCGGGTATAATGGTTTCGGTGACGGTTTTTAAGCGGCTTGTCAAAGATTGCTTGCCGAGTCAACACAAGTTGAGCCATCGAGTCTCGGCATTCGGTTTCATCAAAGTCGAGTATACTTCATCTTGAACTTCTTGATCTTCAGGAGCTCTAAACTCCAATGGGATAAAGAACACCATGTTAGTATCAGCCGAAGGACCTTGTCCATCATCCTTTTTCTTAGGACGCCACACTGATTTCTTTTCGGCTAATTCCTGCTTCAGCTCTTGATTTCTCAAACGCTGAACTCTTCTCTTCTGGCTTTTCCGCAGACAAGGAGGGCACCATTGTCCTCTTTGCCACCTGTATGAGCTTTCCTCTGCATTATGAACATTGCTATGAGCCCAAGCTTGATCTGCAAATCTTTTCCTCTGATGTCCATCAAAATTATTCATTTTTATGCGCCGATCGTCCTCAGGAATCCTTATTCCAAGTCTATCATGGACGGGACGGCGGTTGACTCGAGATTGCCTATACTCTAAATATTGATCACTGCATTCAGGGCAATTGTTTTTAGCAGGCAACTTCAAGCCTTCGTTCCAACAGTGTCTGAAGAAGGAACAGTTCCAATGCGACTGCTCTTGCTCTCTCATATGCTCTTCCTGTTCTCTTCGGCGCACTTCTGCCTCATATCTTCGACGCTCTGCCATGAATCTGCGTTCTTCTTCAATGTACTGCTGCTCCTCATCATACTCCATCTTCTTTTCCCTCTGCCACTTATTCAACAAGTGTTGCGCTGTAACTCTGCGCTTTGGCTCAGCGTGTATTCGGCAACTTCCCTTAGCTGCCTCTGAAGTTTGACCTTTCTCTGTTCGGCTATTTTTGAACCGTACTTGTTGCACTTCTTCCTTGGTAACTTGCCGATCAGGGTCAACAGCACTACTCTCCTTGGCTCTTTCAGAGGTCAGAACCTTCATCTTTCCCTTTTCCTTGGATTCACTGGCATCAACCATGCCTACAGAGAAAGAGACCATGTTCGAGGAACGGGTTTTTGTCTACCTTCATCTTGCCATCAAATCTCAAGTGTCCATCTTGAATAGCTTTCTGAATCTTTACTCTGAACACTCGGCAATCATTGATATGATGAGAACTTGTATCATGAAACCCACAGTACTTCTTATCCTTTACTCCTTCAGGTAGCGCGCGCATAGGATGTCCTTACTCGCGGCTTGACGCGTCCCTCTTGGATCGATACGAAAGAGCTTATCTCGCTTTATGACATCAAAATCATAGGATCCCTTTTCTTTGCTTCACCCATCGATGACCGACCAAAGTAGGCTCTTTTGTCCAGTTCAACTCTGCCGCGACTACTTCATCTTCATCTTCATATTCGAGATGCTTCTTCTAGAAATCCACGATACATGTCAACGGTTGCTCTGTTCTTCTGAAAACGAGCATCTCTTCTGAACCCTTGGGCTTGATTGCTCATGGCTGTCAACTTTTGTGCAAGCTGTCCAAGGTCTTCAAACTCCATGCCAAATAGCTTGTCTCTGATATGTGGCAGCATGCCTGCAATGACCAATTGCGCGAGTTGGTCATCGGGAATAGTCAGAGAATAGCACATGTTCTTCGCTTCTCTGAATCTACGAAGATATTCCATTGGTGTCTCAGTAGTCTTCATCCTCATAGCCCAAAGATCAACCATCTTCTTCTCATTGGTTCCCGTGTAAAAGTATGAGTGGAACTTTTGCTCCAATTATGCCCATGTACCAATGAAATTAGCCACTGCGATGCAAACCATGTGAAAGCCGGCCTGTCGAGACATAGGAAAATATCGATCCTCCAAGCTTCATCGCGCTTCTCCAAGTTGCATCGGATATCTGCGATATGCTCAATGGTACTCAGTGTCATCCCGACCAGAGAATTTGGTCAAATCCGTTGGTGGCTTAACTCTTGGTGGAAGAGGTACCCTATTGTACCACTCTGGGAAAGGAGATTTATATGCATATGTCTGATGTTTTGGTTTCAGGCCGAATTGATTCTGCATCATATCAGCCATTCTGCTTAGGAGGTCGTCATTTGCATCTTGCGCTCCCTGTCTCCTAGAAGGTACTCCTGACGCACTCCTGTACCCTGGATTCGGCAAAGCACTCAGAGCGCTGTAATCAGTAAATTCATTGTACCCATCTCCATAGATACTCTTCGCAATCTATTTGCCAATGGGGAGATCTTGTAAGCGGATGCGGGTATGTCATTTGTTGCACCAAAAGCTACTTGACCATGAGTCTTGCTCGGTGATAAGAGGCTTCTCTTTTTCATCATGAATAGCTCCATCCTTGCTTGTACCGATCATCTCTCCCGCCCGGTTGGCTTCCCCGAAGACTGGCGAGTGTTGAAGTACACTTTGGTCCAGCAAGCTCTCCAAATCTTTCCTCAAAGCGCTTGTCAACTATTTGGACCAAAAGTATCAGCCATGATCTTGCGGAAAGTGCCCGGAAAAGGCGTGTTGTGATTCAACATAGTGTCTCCCACGGCTTTGTAGATGGCTCCAACTACCCTTTGCATCTCCTCCTCGTCGGTAATATCGGGCCGACCGGCCGAGAAGAACTCGTGGCGGTGATTGCTTGACGATCACTCGCCACTCTTGTTCTTGGAAAAAGACATCGACATTTCTCGCGATCTTGTTCCATTGCTTGCTCTACCATCCGGCGTTGCTCGGGCGCGCTCATCCAAGGTCACGTTCGGAACGTGGCTGTTGTCAATTTCCGATCCCATCCTAGGCGAGAAGTGGTCCCACCGGGCGTGCCAAAAAGTGTGTTGACACAAAATGTGGCGCCTTGTGTCTCACACACGGCAAAGCCGGAAAGCCTAGCTTCAATCGGGTGCCGGCGTACGAATCCGGAAGCGTGCGGTCGATTTGACCGAAAGTCGACAAGGGATAAAACGGTAAGATCATAAGCGGAACGTCTTGGATGAGACCAGACAGTTCCATCTTTACGGCCCGAAGCCACTTATGACGACACATAGCTATAGAAGCTATCGCAGCAGTTGCGGTTCATTCGGCTAATATGATATGACCGACATGAATAAAGCCGAACTCGCCGAATGCGTGTAAACGAAGACATGTTTGAACAAGATTAAATCATCAAAGCATATCAAACTACATCTCGGGTTTAAAGCATCATCAAGCACTAATAATTAAGGATAAGTAACTTATAAACATAAATCTACTAAACAACACATGCATAGGCTACTCCAACTAGTCTGCCGCACGTCTAGCCTTCATAAACCCGTCGAGCATAAACCCAAGCAAGCTAATCCACCGCATGATACCACTCACTATGAATTTACACCACTCCTTACTACTAGATCAATCCACCGCATGATACAATCTAACAATAAAGAGCTAAAAGCACGTAATTACCTAACAGATCTATAAATACTCGCTACATGTATAAGCATAACCGTATCGGCAAGATTGCCGAATCGGGGTCCATGAAGAAGGAACAAACAAGTAACATGTAAAAGGAACCTATCGATTAAACCGATCTCTAGTCCACCGGATGACTAGCTCTAGAGTAACCCAAAGACCCGCATCCGCCGCATTCGGTACCCGGTCTGTCAAGGCTTATCTACATCTAACGTGAATGAACCCACAACACGTGACAATCTAGATCGATCTAATTCGGCTATATGAAATTGATCTACTTGATATCAAATAAACATGAGATTATGACCAAAAAGCCGAAAAGAGCATCAATCTAGATTGGGCAAAAGAGTGTTGCAAATAAATAAACATTAAATAAAACATGCAACACGTGATAACTTAATGAATCTATTAGATCTTGCCAAATCTAAGAGAGCCGATAACTATCTTTACTCATGTCTTAATCCGCCGCACGATACAAGGCACAAGCAAAAACTTCCCATCATTAAGCTTAAATCCGCCGCACGATACTAAGCAAAACGGATGAGACTACTTGCATCATAATCTAAATCCGCCGCACGATACTAGACATGATAGCAAGGTTGCCGGGACTTACGGAGGTCGACGGATCGATTGGCCCTCTCGAAGAACTCGACGACACGACTAAAAGGACTCGAAAGGTGGCACGTAGCCGGTTGTATTGATTTGGTTGTGAACCCTTATTACAATGGTCGAGGGTTTATATTTATACCCCGGGATGAGAACATGAGTCCTAAGCACTTACGAACTATCTAAACAAAATTGGAAAGACAAAAACACGCTAACTCTATCCATAATCGGAGCCCTTGACCATCACGACTCCTTCCCCTTTCGATCAGCTTCCCTTTCCTTTTTCCGCCTTCAAACGAAGCGGTTGCCGACCGCTTGGCCATTTGCCGAACACATGGAAATTAGCCGACCGCATATGCATTTGCCGAATCTCTCTCTCTGCCGCCTGCGGGTCCACCTGTCATATTCCTGACCAAATTCTGGTGTTAACAGATTGCAAACTTGGTATGCTGGTAAGCTTAGATCGTAATCTATACTAATGCATAGCCAAAAGCAGGCAAAGTGAACTGTAATTGAACCAACTTTCCTATTCAGGCATCTTCCCTCCTATGCGGTGGGCGGTGGGCCCCATGTTACCCAGGGGCTAAACCTGTCCTGCTCAATGGGTAATGGCTGCGCACTATGTCAGCTTCACATTCCAAATCGCTCCAGAGCGATGTACCATAATTTTCCATCAACATGTCACCAAAGTGAAGGTATAATCAATACCATATCAACATTTTGTTTTCAAATAATGTGGTTACACTTGTAATTCCTTGTTTTAGCTCGTGCAGGTGTAAACATGTAAATTTATCAAAGATATGATCACTACAAGCAAGTGGAGCATCGGAGGCCACACCAGGGTCCACCAATGCTACCTCATCAATCGATGCCCAAGCCAACACATCATGAGTCTATTTTTATGTTCTACATAGAGTAAAATACAAACCCGGTCCTTAAACTTTTCATGGTGTGTCATCCCGGTCTATAAATTTTTAAAGTATGTCATTCGCGTGCCTAAACTCTATTTGGGTCTCGAATTAAATGTTTTCGGGTCTTGCCCATTTGACATTTATAGATAACCCCTCCCTCTCATTAATTTATTTCAGTTGGCAACATTTTCTCGTTATAATCAGATTACAATGAAATTAAACCAGTCCGTCGCCATCTCAGCCGTCATCGTGATCAAATTAAACCGGTCGTGTGCTACTATCAAATGGTCATATATGTATAATGTATGCTTTCTAGGATGGTCACGTACTATCGATATTTGCAACGGTTAACAAACGTCATGACATACTGAGATGATCACCTACATTGCCGACACAAAAAATCAACACAGAAACCATCAATCAATAAAAACCCTAAAAAATGCCTGGACACAAACCGTAACAAAAAATCACCCTACTGGTCCTCCTTGTCCTCTAGCACGACAAAGATTTAAGGAACATGGTGAGAATAAAGAGAATCGAGATGGAGAGGAGCTCACTGTCCACCGGCAGCAGTTGCTCTATGCGCTGCAGAAGTGCCGCCATGGTGAAACGCTGGCTGCCCGACTTGCATGGCTCCTCTGCGTGATTGGCCTTGCTCGCGTGGATGAGCGTTGCTGAGTTTAGGGTCACGCGACAGCCTCGCTCGGCCTCGATTGATCTTGTTCGCCGGCCACACGCGACGACACCGCATAGCCGCCGCCACCGCGCGAGTCACGAACGTCGCGATGAAAAGGAAGTCACGCACGGAAAGAAGTCACGCACACACTTCAAAAGTTTATGGACCGGGATGACACTCTATAAAAAGTTTGAGAACGGGTTTGTATTTTACTCTTTTACATACATGGACCAAGGCTATTGTTTTGTACGGATCGAGGTTTTTTAAACAAAAACAGGAGTCTCTCTCTCTCTGCGCGATGTGGGTCGCATACTCGCATGCAAAGCCGAATTATGGTCCGTCGTGAAACCAGCCCATCAACGTGTGTGTCTGTTGCTCCTCTCCATCTCGTCCATTTAAACGACCGCCTAACAGCCGTGGACGCCAGTGTTTCATATCAGCAGGGCAGCACCTATGTTCTTTTTTTTATCAGAGCACCTATGTTCACATCAACGCTGATGCAAATTGCTGCATCTTCACCCGAAAAGGCCCTGGACCGTTCATCATGTCATTTTTAATTAGGCCCAATAAAGGGCCCAATAAAGAGCAGCAAAGTTGCATATGCATCTCGTCACCACTGTTCCGTTCCGCGCCACAGAATTCCTCTCCCCACTCCACAGTTTTACCGATCCCTCACGCGCGCTCGTGCCATATTGACCGAATCGGTCGGTGAGGCCCCGGCCTACTTTTTTTCATTAAATAAAAGAATGATACAGCGCGCTCGTGCCATAGCCGACTACCAGACAAGAATACGCCATCATCGTTCCCATTGATAATCGTCCTGGTAAGCACGTACACAACAAAATTGAACAACATAGTGGTGAAAAAGAGTTTCCTCGACTCGCCACTTTTGGAGCTAGTGAAGTAAGAGCCCACATGTTATTGTTTATTTCTAACACAAATAGTGTCATGCTTTACCACCTGTTCCATTCCATCCAAGAACATCTATTGGAGAATATCCTCATCTTAAGGGACCTAAAAAAGAAAGGCCCAATTACCTTATCGTATGTTTTTTCAAAGTCTAGCTTTAAAATTAGCTCAGTAGAGTTCCTTCTCTTAGTTTCATGTAAAGTAAGGATTTCATTCATGATATTTCCGCTTTTCGTAAATGTAAACTGAGTTATGAAAAAGCTTTCTATTCGAAATGTCGGTGCCTGCGGCTTAACGAGCACTGATTGCAGCATCCTTTGAAGTGGGAAACAAAAAAGAAAGAGGAGGACAAACAAATGAAACGGCTTAGCCCCCAATAATTGGCCTTTCCTAGAAGGATGTATGTAGCTATAACGTACAACCACACACCTTCTAAACAAAAAATAAAATAAAAATTATGATAGATTTTTTTGTATTTTATCGGTGGCCTCCACCCCCCCCCTCACTCCTCATAGACAACGTTCAAACTGCCCTCCAATGCACTAATCAAGGAGGCCACTCACCGCTAGCCACCACACCTGATCCTTCCTGCACATCTCTAGAGGCAAACCGTCGCTAGCCACTTCTGATACTACGGCAAATGTCACCCCCTCGAGAGAATCCTAGTCCCGCCAACCTTAAATATGGAGGAGGAGGAACCTAATTGATGATACGCCAATGGTTTAGATCTGGTGGGCGTGGATAAGAGATTGGGGGGGGGGGAGCCGTGTGTTGCAAGCTATTATTGATTGGAAGAGAATACAAGGTTGCATATGCGACAACCACAGAGGTGTGCATGCGTGATAACTATCACATGCATATTTTGGTAAGTAGCCTTAACAAAAAGAGCATAATATAAATGCATATAGTCAACACCTATATTGCCAATCAAGTTCATATAACTAAATAACATACTATAATTCACATGTGTATATAATATATAGGTTCATGATAATATTAATACCAAACTCCAATCTGGTTCTTACAATACAACCATTAGCATGGCCAAGCAAATGTCATATATCCAGGTATGCATACCATCATGCCCCAGATTAGTAAGACCACATAGACCACACATGCAGTGGTACGATGCATATCCTATTACATGCATAGACACATAGCATACTAACTAGTTATTACAAAAATATACAAACCATGCTAATGCAACACATATAGATATAAAATGAATATTTATGTGAATTCATGTCTTCTTCTGCACCCTCCATGTTCACTCCTTTAGTACCTATACTTCCATATGCCATCCATCTCTACGGTGGTGGTTGCGGACCCTGGGCCGGTCACAGACATCATCGATGAGATCTCAGTGGCATTAGCCTGCTCATCTATCTGTGACACCATCGAGGACGGCTTACTCTCTGGTGCAGCAACATCGAAGTCGCCAGCGCCAGCTGCTCCCATGTCCATCTGGCCAGCTGCTGCCCCCATGCCTATCTGGCCAGCTGCTGCCCCCATGCCCATTTGGTGGTAGAAGTTCATTTGTGACGGTGCGGCTATCGGATTGCCAAACATGGCACCATTGATCTGGAGCCCACCGGTGCCACTGATACCTGCCATATGTGGCATCAACATCGGCATCCCTGCACCAGCATTAGGATAATAGGGGGGCATCGGGTCCATGGGGAAGTCAGACAGGATTGGAAACTGCATGGGCAAGGGTATAGGCAGTGGCATGGGGATGGGGATGGCCGCGATGTTGTTTTGATTTTGATCAATCTCAGTGCCGACCATGGCAACCTGATATGCCGGTGCAATTGTCTTCTTGATCCCAGTGGTTTTTTCAAACACACGACAGACCACCCACTCATCCTGCATGAATTTCATTTTGAGAGCAAAATTACATTAGGGTAAGCAAATAAAGCAAGTAGTTGATGGATGCATGCATCATGCCGATGCTATTACCACTACCACACACCTTGGAAACTAAAGCCGAAGCTTTCATGGCCGTGGCCGCGTTGGCAGTTGAACTGGATTCTGATGCGCGGCCAAGGATCCTGCCGCTACCTTCGAGCCTATACTCATGCATCACCCAATTAGTTTTATCGCCCCTAGGAGCCCTGCCCTTGTAGAAGACGAGCGTCTTCTTCATGCCGACCAATAGCACCGTCCCTTCTGTGGTTTTGTAGACCTCTTTGTCTTTTCCCGTAGCTTTCCAATAACCAGCCTCTGTGGCCCGGTTCGCCCTCAGTCCCGTTGGGTACTTGCGATCCTTCTGAAAGAAGAAGTACCACTCTTTCTCGCCCCATATTGCTTTACCTGCAACATGCAAATCAAGTGCCATATTTTAGTCGATCACTAGCATAGCTGCATTCATATCCACCGCATGGATCAAACAAGAACAATATGTATTTATAGATCTAAGAAGCTTGTTACTTATTACCTGGGAGGTCCCATGGTTCAGTCTTATTTAGGTCGACTTCTCCGATGGCGATGCAGGTGAAGTCCGTGTTGCGCACCTTGTTCATTAGATAGTCACTAATAATCTCAACATCACTCGGGTGGAAGCGGAACCCTGCAGGCAAGTCGAGGCCGCCAGCACAGACCATGTTCATCTCCTGCTGCTGGTCCGCCATGGCTCTCTTGCTCCTCAACTGAGATCAGATGCACCAACAACCATATCAAACAACAAGAAACAAGACAATGATATTGAAAAAAAACAAAGCATACATACATGCACAAACTCTTCTTGACCTGTCGATCTGTCTAAGTCTCTCGCTCGCTCGCCAAGACGGATGTACAACAATATGTTGTGATGCACTGAGCCGGGCCCTACGGCGCAGCTTAAATAGGCAGGAGGCGTGTTCTCGCAAGCCACTTTCCACTAATGCTTCCTGCCTGTGTCCGTCTCCCGTCTTTTCTGATGGTGGCTGTTTCTAAAGGGCTTGGACTTTTCTTCTTTCCAACTGTGCCATGCTTGTCCTCGCGCACCCGGGCTTGTTTTCACGCCGGAGCCTCGGTCGCTGCTGGTGACAGGTGCCCGAGTTCTGGAATGTCTCTACATGCCTGCGGCGTGCAGCCTGCAGTGACCTTCCTCCGGTTTGCCTATCCTGGCCTGCGATTCCTGTGGACGTATGCATCCGCGCACCGCGCCACTCATGCATGCAGGCCTGCTCTAGCCATCACTTGCAGCACCCACGCGTCGAGATATGCGAACATTAGCGGTCGAGAGGGCTGCTACAAGCCCTTCGTGATAGAAAGCTAAAGACAGGCTAGCCGGCACGGGTTCCACGTTGCTTTGCATGCATTGCAGCCGATGCTATAGCTGTGGGCATCCATCTGGGACAAACAATCTAGTGATGGGTCGTCGTGATCTAGTGCCGATCATTGCGGCGCCAGGGCGTCGTGTTGTTTACTGCTCGATCAGTTTTAGGTGCATAGGGAAACACGTGCGCGCGCGGTGTTGTGCCGATGCGGTGTGCTACCTACGTACGGTTGTGTATGTATGGAACCCTGATGTATTTATCTGCTGGACTATATGATGTGTAGCATATGCCCATTGTCTTTCACGCAGAAACCGTGCATATATTGGTGCCCAACTAGAAAACGAGCAGGTGATCACGCTAGCCCTGGAAACCATGGTCAGTTAGCCTGTTACAGAGCCATCCAAGGGATAGATGGCGACAACGACGACATGATTTACGCATGCATGCAGGGGATAGTTTCCTTTTTCAGTTCCTTACTTTCCATTCTGATCCATATCTATTCATCACACATTGTGCATGCATACAAATGGCTAGAGTCCATGCCTACGTGTCGTCTAGGCCGGGTGAAATGGCATGGCATGTTAGCATTTCCCTAGAAAAGTGGTGGCAGGCAACATGCACTTGTCCGTGGTATGGTGCCATCTCATCGAGAGACTCCTGGTGTGGTGTACGTGAATGTACATGCTTATCAATTGCTTAGCTTGAATGGGGCTTATCCTCTGTAGTCATCTTATCAGTGTGCCTCCAACCACAAGGAACTGACGAAGTGTCTATCATCACCAGTTCACCACGCAAGCCACTGCAACCACACTTTAGATATGGTATCAGGGAATATACCCAACATCACTGCATCTGCATAGTAGCTTGGTGTAGAGGACAAGGGCTCGACCAAAAGGAGCAGGCAGCATGACTTGGTATGTCCGGGGCGACCGTGCGCTCCCGTGTGCCCAGCGGGCGGCAGCGGTGGAGCGGCCGTGCGCTCGCCCGCTCGGCGTGGCAGCGGCCGTGGCGTGATCGTGCGCTCGCCTGCCCTCGGCGCGGCGACGTGGCCCGCAGCAAACGCGCTCGCCTGCCCTCGGCGCGGCGACGTGGCCCCCGGCCAACGCACTCGCCTGCCCTCGGCGCGGCAGCGTGGTCCGCAGCCAGCGCGCTCGACTGCAGGCGGCGCGGGGAGCAACACGGGGTGGAGTGGAGCTCATCGGCGGGTGGGCTCGCCGGTGCCATGCTCAATATGTCGGCTTCCCCTTGCACAAGCAGCAGCTCGCTGCTGCAGTCTCGACGATGGTGCTGAGATGCCTCGACGATGGTGCTGAGATGCGTTGGGCACGGTGGCAAGCAGCCACCGTCGGTGCTCAAGAGAGCAGTAGCCGTGGCCACGCAGAGAAGTGGCTGCCACCTGCGCGCAGACAAGCTGCCGCTACATCAGCTGCACGCGGGGTGAACAGCAGCTGCACGCCGTCGAGCTAGCCATCGCCATGAGAGAGGTGAGGGGTGAGAGCCATGGCCATGAGAGAGGTGAGAGATAGAGCTGAAGCGTGGGATCAAACCCGTTTGAATTCTGAATTACTGAGATGACACACTCATATAACTTCGAGAAACGGCCATGAACTTTACTCTTTCCTGCCATAAAGATTGAAAGAAACGGTCTGTTTTGCCAACCCACAGAATCAGCCATCAAGTTGCAAGCTCTGGTATCTAATTTTCAATTCATGAACCCACTAGCATATCGCAGCCTCTATATTATTATGCGTCCTGGCCCGTGTGCAAACGATTCGAGAGGCATCAAATCTCAATCTTCAAAAAATGAACGCAAAATAGCCCAAAAAATATCTTCAAGCAGAAGCTGTGGACACTACGTAAACGGGCATCTTTTTCGGCAGGTGCAAGTCCCCACATGTCTTTCAGCAGTTTGTAGTGGATCATGTCTTTCAGCAAGACGCAGAATCGACTATTCCACATGGAATAAGGTACGGAGCCATCGCATCATGCTGCAGGGATGAACACAGTAATGCACCGTGTCCATCTATCGTCCACGACATCCTCTACTCCGGTCAGTAATCATGCGTGAAAGGTGAAACACGAGCAGAGGACGCATGGTGATTGAGTTCATGCTCTGGTTCCCAGCTCCCAGGTTCAGCAACCGCCAAAATTACGTTTATAAATAACACGAAGCATTTCTTACATGAATATAATCAACTCATCAATACCCACGGAAGGAGCAGCAGAGCATATGCATTAAGCAAAGGTTCATACATCACTCGTCACACTTAGTCCAACAACGATGGGTTCATGAATAAATATACAATATATATACCAACGCTGCCACTTACTAGCGTAGTGTCGCGCATTACATATATTATAGTAATCAAGGCGTTATATATATTATCATGAAAAACGGAATGGAACACAATACTCACACAGGCATATCTCAGAAGCGCCTCTTATTTCCAGAAACTTCAGTAATCAGTACCAATACCAATCACTTACCTTATTACGACAGGAGCTCCTTGGTGCGGCTCAGCCACACATTTTCTTGTTCCTGCCAACAGAAGGAACCATAATTAGTTGACAGACCCATCTTACAAAGCAGAGTATGATGCTATTACTGAATTCAATAAGTCAGATTAGTCCACACATCAATGATGAGATTTTGAAACATCTCAGATCTTGTACAGCTTATTCGATTTCCTTTTGTAAGAAGCTTATTCATTTTGATGGTGTGACCAGAAATATTATCAACACAATTGTTTAAGAGCTTTTCAAGAACAAATCAAACCATTCAACAATTCATGATGGTTGTTATATATGTAACAAATCAACCGATGAGTAGCAAAAATTAAATTATTATTCATAGTGATTTAACTTTTGGAATTTCCCATAAAGACAGTTGGTGCATAAGATATGGATAAAATAATGTTGCAGTGGAAACTAAATATAAGGGCAGCCCAAATTCTAGAGAACTTACACCAGGGAACAATCTTCCAGCGCTGGTTATCTCCCTCACACCACTCCCACAGCACAAGGGTCGTTCCATCACGCACGCCACCATGGTCCTTGTCTCCATGTAAAGCATCAAAATTCAGGTAGATGTTGTTGACCATCCTAATGCAGCGGAATCCATCCCCAACGTCCCTGCTCTCTGTCCACAGGACCGACTCATCCAGTTTGTTTGGATCATAGCGGGTCAGAGGAACCTGAAAATAGTCCATTGAAGATACCATGGGTAAGGATGAAGCAAATCTCAGAAGTGTTTCATTGTGCAATTAGGAATTAGCCACACAACCATACTACTATAACTAACATTACCAAAACTCCAAATTATTTTAGGACAAATGACACAATATGCAGCGTGATATGCACATGGACGTCGATGGAAGCAGCATGATATGCACATGGATGCGGATGTCAAGCACCAAGGACAGATGCAGATCAAAACCATTGACAAGGTAAGCCACAAGGGCACACTGACATAATTGTACAAAATTGGCAGAAGTACATGACAATGGATAATCAAGCATTACTTGAAATTAGGAGAAGAAAAAAACAATCATGTGAGCCCTGCATGTTTATAGTACCTTAGACAATAATAATAGAATCTTAGCTAACTGATAACCAAGACAAAGAGTTTTTAATGCTTTGGAATACTACTCACAATTGAGAGTTGGCGTGGCTAATTCCTAATTCTGCCACTAAGTTCAGCTGTGTATGCATTCAACCTTTGTTGTTCATTTCTGATACTATTTGAGTAATGAAGGAAATCTAGTTCAATGTTTTTAGAGTAACAAATTTAGCTCAATGTTAGGCAGGAGCAGCACAAGGAATGCTGCAGGCGCAAGTGTGGGTGCGACATTAGCATGAGTCTCAAATTTGTACATATATAAGATCGATGGTCCCACAGAGTCCATTTCCACAAACATTGCTACCACTTGACGAATGAAGAAGCATAGATGGTTAGCATCGAGCGGAGAGACTTACAGGGTGCGACTTGCCAAGGGAATGCTTGAGAGCCTCTCCGGTGGCCTTGTTGACGAGGACGATGGCAGGGTAGCCTTCCTCATCCTTCACCTTGGTGCTGAACTTCATGTCCTTGATCCAGTGCTGCATCATAACCACCAAAGCTGTCAAACTGAGGAATTCTTTTTTTTTTTCTCTTGTATGTTGCCCAACCCCCAGCAAGAAAAACAAGGCAGGATCGCATCAACGAAGCCGCCAAATTTCCAAGCAAGATCACAGCTTGGATTTGGGGCAGATCAAACACAACATGATCAGATCAGGCCACGTCAACATCACCACCACCCAACAGCAAGAGCAGAGTACAGCAAAACGGAACAAATATCTTCGGCTAGGCAGAGAGCGCCACCGCAATGGTTACCTGCGCGTCGTCGTCACGGTCAGTGCGCACGAGGCAGACCTTGCCGTCGCGGGCGGCGAGGCTGTACTGGTCATCCCCGGCCTTGCAGTAGATCCTGTACGTCTGCACCCTCACCGGCGCGGCGCCCCCGGCCCCGGGCCCGCCGCCCCCGTGGTGCGGGCGCGTCTCGTGTCCGTACTCGGATCCGCCGCCGCCGTGGTGGTGCGGGCGGCCCTCGTGGCCGTACTCGGGGCCGCCGCCGCCACCCCGCCACCCCCGTACCCTCCGCCGCCGCCGCCGCCGTAGTGCGGCCGCTCGTCGCCGCCCTCGTGCGCGACGTGGACGACGTTGCCGTACCCGGGCTGCTGCGGCGGGGCGCGGCCGTACGGGTCCGGCGGCGGCGGCTGGCCGTATCCTCCGCCGCCGTAGGCCGGGGGCGGCGGCTGCCCGTAGCCGCCGCCGAAGGCCGCGGGTGGCTGGCCGTAGCCGCCGCCGTAGGCCGGGGGCGGCAGGCCGCGGCGGTCGCCCTCGTCGTCGTCGTCGCGGCGGTGGCCGTGGTGGTGGTGGTGCGGGAACTCCATGATTGGCGATCGAGCGGGGGAAATGGATCGATCGGGCCGGAGACGCAGGCCGGCTCGCTTATATGGGGCCGGTCTGATCGGGCCGGTCCGGTCCGGTCCGGTCGAGCCCGGTCTGGGCGAGGCTGACGCGGGTTGGGTTGGCGTGGAGCCGTGGCGCGTGGAACACGGGGGCATTCGATTCGAAGGAAGCGCGTCGTGATCTAGAGCGCGGGGGACGACGAGCGCGACGTGGCACCGACGACGGCCGTGGACCAATCGGACGGGAGGCTACCGTGTAGTAGCACGTCGCGACGTGCATACGAAGAGTGGAGTACGTACTCCTATGCGTGTTCCATGAGTGACGTGCACATAGTGCCAGGTGGTGTACCTGTTGACGTCGGTACAATAATGTGCGGGTCTGCCGTATGATGCTGCTCTGCTCACGTGTTATGCTCACTGAGAAAAAAATGGCCTACATGTCTCCACTCGTGGTCCTTGAATTTCTGGATCTTGCCGAACTTAAATCATGGTAGGTAGTGACCGCCAAGTGACAACTTAAATCATGGTAGGTAGTGACCGGCAAGTGACATGGTGTCCTCTCATTGCACCGACCACGTCGGATGCGACCCCACATCACGGCCCATCTCAAAACCTTCATTATCACTGTCTCTCTCTCTCTTTTTTTTTTTTTTCATTTTGCAAAAGCATGTTCCTTTGATCCGATCTGATTCCCTGTCTGCCTGTCCGTGCACAGCTCTGTCTTCAGCTCGATCTGGTTGCTCGGAGAGGTCGAGCTATTTTTGAACCTGGCCTGGTGTGGTGACCGATCTCTGCTCCTATTCTCGGCAGCCCCTAACCTTCCATCGAAGAAATATTTATAATTTTACTAAATAAAAGGGTTATGTAACTCGAATACATTTTTTGCGTAGTACTTTTCTTCAAAACAACCCAGATATATGTCTCTTATAAACTTTTCATTTTAATTTTTTTATGAACTTGTAAATATAAGTTTTCTGCAATTCAGATTGTTCCAATGACTGACAAAGAGAGAGTTTGTATTTCCCCCTTTTTGTCATCATCATATAGGTCAACCTTAAGGTGAGTTTCATGTAAATTTCATTTGTACTTAATAAGCTACTAGCTAGGTGGTTTTTTAATCAACATGAGGACTACATTGTGACTTTGGTGTTCGATGTTTCATCTAGAGCATGGCTGCATAGAACAAGAGTAGTAAGACTACCGTGAAAGAAGACAATGGAAGCACTAAGATAGAATATTATTTTAATTTAATGTTCTTTCCTAAAATATTTGCAAAAATACTACTTAGTTCTAGTACAAAATCCTTCTAAATTATACGTGATTTTCGCCCAGGTTCCACTTCAAAAACTGGGTGGAGGCACTTGCCTTCTTTTTTTTTTTTCTTCGTCTAATAAAATCACGGCAAAACTTTTGCCGTCTCTGTTCTAAAAAAATCTTGTCTCAAGAAACATGTAGTTCTAAGTTGTGGACAACTTTTTTATGTGGGGCCCCACTAAATAAAACTTATAATGTGTGGTATTCTTCCACCAAATTATGCCTATTTTGCCTTCATATTATAATATTATTGTGTGCCTGGTATTGTTCCATTCCACCACCAGTCCTAAACTTCTAAAGAATTCCACCACCAGTCCTAAACTTCTAAAGAATACTCAGACTAAGACTAAGCTGAAAGTTGGGAGATCATACCAGAAGTATTCTTTTCAAATGTATATAAAAATAGAAAATATTAAAAAATATCCTAAGTTAGACTAAAAATATTCTTTTTCAAAAATATCCAAAAAATAAAAAAGAATCTCGGACTAGCAAATATTTTTACATGAAAAACAACACGGTTAAAAATCCTAAAATCTAGTGTAATCTTAGAAGATTTGTTTTACCTCAAAAAACTTATGAAACTAGTATCAATTTTTTTGTAGAATCACGCTCTATCTTATGGTGCCTAACTTGAAATTGCTTGAATCTTTATGCATTCATTTTGGTGCTTATTTGCTAGTAAAGCTCTCATTATCTATTATATTTAGTTAATGTTGATCGTCTTACTAGGCAGAAACATCATTGAAATGTCGTTAGGACTATATATGTGCGGCAAGGTGCATGTAACCATGCTATCTCCTTTGAAAAGTTATCTAGGGCACTTCAACATAATCACAGAATCAATATTAACTAATGGTAATAGATAATGAGGGTTGCAACTCGAAAATAAGCACCAAATAACATCATCAAGATTCACAAAAAGAAATAAGCTAGGCATCATAAGATAGAGCATGATTTTTTTTTAAAAAAACTTAAACTAGTTTTATAATTTTTTTGGAGGTAAAACAAATTATTTATGAACTGCTTAAGTTAAATCATATTTTACGATTTTTAATTAAATTATATTTTGATGTAAAATTGTCTAGACAAATTTTAATTTTGTGATTTTTGGATTTGTTAAAAAAGTATTTCTATTCCATTTAGTTTTCTAATCTTTTAGTTTAGTCAAACATTGTCTGACATGGCGTCACATTAGCAAAATCATATCAAAACTATTAAGTTACAAAAACAACTGGTTTTAAGAGTTGCTGAGGTTAAAAAAAAAATCCAGTTTTGTATCTCAAAGAGAAAAATCGGATGACCACGAGTCGGGCTTGTTATTAAAGATTCCCTGGCGCTTCTGGTTTCGGCCCAAATTCTTCTCAGCACGAGGGGCCCATATGAGGCACTAAATCAGTCAAAAGATGAGCCCAGGAAACAGAAGGAGAAACACGCCTCGACTGAGCCCAGGAAAGGAATCAGTCATTACGTGGGCTCAAAAGGTACATGATGCAAAGGAAAAGTTATTCCCAAGAACTCAACTTTTTTTTTTGTGACTAACTCAACTTTTTCTTTTGAGAAAATGGAACAGAGCTTAACTGGAAACTCCATTTCCATGCAGCCAAAGAAAAGTTATTGAGCCAATTATGAAAATGGCCCTGAAAACGAAACTATTTAGAAAACTGGTCCTTTTTTTTCAAACTTAGGAAATTGATCTCGAAGCAAAATTTTCTTTGGAAAATGGCCTTCCGTTAGTTTTACCCTCTAACGGTGTTAACTTTTGAGGAATTGGACCATTTTACCCTTGGACAAAGTTTTTTTTTTGACAGCATGTATATTTGGACAGCAGGTGTTTTTGGATAGAGTTTTATTTATTTATTGTATATTTGGACAGCATGTATGTTCAAATATACAATAAATAAATAAAAATCTGTCCAAAAATACATGTTGTCCAAATAAACTCCGTCCAAGGGTGAAATGGTCCAATTCTCCAAAAGTTAACACCATTAGAGTGTAAAACTAACGGAAGGCCATTTTCCAAAGGAAATTTTGCTTCGAGGCCAGTTTTCTAAGTTCGAAAAAGGGCCCGTTTCCTAAACAGTTTCGTTTTCAGGGCCATTTTCATAATTGGCTCAAAGTTATTCCCAACATTTTCGTTTTCAGGGCCATTTTCCTAATTTTGCTTCGAGGCCAGTTTTCTAAGTTCGAAAAAGGGCCCGTTTCCTAAACAGTTTCGTTTTCAGGGCCATTTTACCAAGAATTAAACAGAATATTGAGTTATAGAGATAGTCCTAATTGATTTATTGGCCGTGTACGTGATTCGAGCTTTTGACTCTTTTGACACAAAATTTTACCACTCGTCTTATTGAAAATTTTATGTAAAATATTATTTATTTTGTCGTGTCTTGCTTTAATTTTCAAGAATTACTTAAATTTGGCTATGTTTGCATAATTTTTTTAAATAAGTCGAATGGTCAAACCTTGTATTAAAAAAGGGCAAACAACCTATAATTTGGAATGGAGGAAGTATATTTTAAGACGTATTGAAACAAATGATGCAAGTTGTTAGCATTCCTCCGTGTGTTTACATTTCACGTTAGCTTTGTCCAAAGTTCCAAAAACTACTAACTTTGACCAATCATTTGTTTCAAAAAAATATTGATTTACAACATTACGAATTATATATTATGAAACTATTTTTAATTATAGGAATCTGAAATCATAAATCATATGTTATATTTTTTTTCAAAAATCAACGCTCAAAAATACAAATGTTTAGTTTAAGACAAAACTAACAAGACATCAAGTAAAAAGCGGGAGGGATATATGCAAAGTCTATATAAGGTCAATATGGATGGATCGATCAAAGCATTTACGCGTGCCATGTCACCATGGATTGCGTGATCTAAGCCGGCCCCATATATGTTACCATTCCAAATAATATAGAGATTAATGCGTGCCCCCTTTGCTGCAGCAAACACACAACTTGTCGATCATTTGTCAACTCTGTGCCACCTTTTTTTTAAAATTTTAAAGGTAAAACTCTGTGTGCCACTTGTTGAATTTTTAAATTAGCTGATGACCAAAGATCGAATACTTTATAGTTTATAAGATTCTAAATAGACGACATCGCCAATCATCGTTGATCCCTGCTTATTTGACGTCATTTGTATAACTTGTGGGACAATGGCATATAATCCATGCCCTTTGCTTCGTGTACAAGATAGGCCCCAATTCAACCTCATAGATGGTTGATTATATTAGGAGAGTGCATGCTAAGCAGCAAACATAACATACGCGTTTGTTTCAGCTTAGGAAGCAAACAAGTTGGCTACTTGCAGCTGGTCAGCACACACAGAAGAATATTCTTTAGCTTTGTGGACCAATCGGTAATATTGTGCCGAGGATAACGAAGTGGATGCTTTCACAAGTACGTAACGCATGTTCCACAAGCAAAAGGAAAGTACGTACGTGCGCGGTAAATTATTCGCATTACGTTGCAGAATTATTGATGGTTCAAAAAAAATGATAAATATTGTGTACACATGCACGGCGGTCAAAATAAAAAAATGGCAAGTAGGTGGTTCAGCCTACATCTCATATTTAATACAAAACAGTATTAGAGAGCATCTCCAACAACTTTGTAAATTTCACTTGGTATATTTCGTGTTTTAGCAACTTGGTAAATTATTTGACAAGTGAAAAAATAAGTCATCTCCAACAACTTGGTATTCCAACTTGGTAAAACTAGAGGATGACAGATGAGACCCGCATGTCATTGCCTACTTCTTCCCCACCAGCTCCTCCACGCGAACAGAACACGACGTTGACCAGGATGGAAATTTTGACTCGCGATTTCTCGACAACGGCTGCAACAAATTGGGTGAGGTTTGATCCTATGCGATCGTAACGAAAAAACGAAACTTTTAAGCATTTCCCATCAAAATATTGAGCACTCTACAGTGCTCGACATGGCGCTGGGCTCGGTTCACGCCCGCTGGGCTATCGGGTGGTCGGCGATCGAGTGGACGGACGAGCGCTACTCCACGCTGGACGGAGGGCCGGACGGGCGCTACTCCACGCTGGACGGACGGCCGGACGGAGCGGGGTTTGGCGCTCGGCCAGGGAGACGCGACGGGCGACCTCGCGCGCAGGCCGCGATAGCAAGTTAGTACGCGCGCGGGTATTTATGCGGGCGGGAGAGGAAAATAGCAAGTTTGGAAAAATAGCAACCTAGTTTACCAAGTTGTTGGAGATGGATTTTTGAGATTTTGCCCAATTTATAAGAATAGCAAGTTAGTTTAGCAAGTTGTTGGAGATGCTCCTTTTGCCACGTATTGTTGTTTCACATCATTTCAAATTGCCAAGGCTATCTCTCCCTCCTGAATGTCCATCTCAAAACTTTCGAAAAGAATGTAAAGATAATTTCATTAACCAGTACACATGTCCACTGCGTGTGGATGTTTAGACCACTAACCATTTCATTGCAATTCCTCTTGCATTTTCTACCCATAGAGCAAGCTATGTTTCTGATTAACTTTTAATTTGAATATATGTTGAAGAATATCCATATAAGACCTTGTTTGGATGTTATCATATTTGCATCAATCCACATGTGTTAAGGTGGTTTAAGCTGTCGACCAATCCACCCCAATACATATAGATTGATACATCCAAAACAAGGTCTAATCCAGTTAAACTACTCCCATCTTCAACATTGCAGAGAGACCCAACAAAAGTCAAGGATGTCCGATCCATGGCCATTTATGGATAAGGCCGGATTTCTTCTTCCAACTTGAAATTGCTGCGATAGCTATGTCCATGCATCTATCTACTTTTTCCTTGTTTGGTGCAATGAACGTACTGTGGAGGAGCCAAAGCTTTCAGGCAACAAAAACAAATTCAGCTGGTTTGTCATCTACCAGTGAAATGACAAGATATCCATTGCTCTCCGATTCAGCTGGTTTGACACTCAAATTCGGTCACTTTGCTTCTGGCGCAGTCTCTTTATCCATGATGAGACCATCTCGTGATCAATGGTACAACTCATGCATGACGAATTAAGCACCGTACCTAGTCACTCATTCATTTGAATGATCGAGAGACTTCATCAGTCAGTGATTTAAAGAAAACATAGAAATTTTGTCGTCATCAATCTATCTCCACAAGATCTTCAAAAGGGTACCGAAGCCAGTGTTTTTGTCCTTTTTAGAAGTTTCACAAGCAGCCAAGTGTTTTTTAATATTTAATCTAGACATTTCTATACATGTGCTATATGCTATTAAGTGGCCAATAATGGCATTTTTGTTTAAAATTGTTGGCAGGTGATTCTTTGTTGCTAAAATTTATTTCTTTTCACCTTCAGAAGGCGCCTAATAATTAAATTAGATTGCAAAGCTCTCGCCCCTTAAGAAAATTTGTGAAGGACAGTAAATTTGGCCATTCCAAGGAAAAAGACACTCAAGGAAACCGGAATATGTTGCTGCATCATTGAATTGGGAATGGTATATATCCTCAGTGAAAATACCCATCCCAAAATTCAGATGTGCACACATATATATAGTAGTTCGTTCACATCTGTAATGAAAACAGAGTTTTATATATCATCAAGACTTTATTGAACAAATATGTGTTCTATCTTACATGTTACAACCTATAGGTCCTATACCTATCTAGCTGCACACGTTAGCAGCAATCTAAAATCAGATCTAGCCAGTGAAATCATCAATATATATACTTTCCTTTTTCCTAATCAATCTATTTTACACAATACAATACAGTATGCTTTTAGTGTGTACACTAGCTACATATATGTAATCCATGAATGATGAATTCCCTCCGTCTCCATTCGATCAATTCTAATCAAATAATCAGTATGTAGCAGTGTTCTTTCCTAGCCCTAGCTAATCAGCAGCGAGTGCTGCTGCGTCGTCGTCATATTCTGTCCTGCAGAGAAGTCTGTCCGGGCTCAAACACGGAGACGAAGCCATTGTTGGCAGCCATGGGTGAGGACGATGCATGATGATGATCACTCATCATCACCCTCTTGCTGGACGACAGCATGCTCATGCCACTGTTCGAGTAATCCTCCTCCATCGACCGCCTCTTGAGTGGGCTCTGCTGCTGCGCTACGGAGGTGCTAGGCTCGCCGGTACCGAAGTAGAACCTCGTCGCTACGTCTGTCCCGGCGGGCTGCGTCGTCGTCGTCGTCTCTGGCGGCGGCGGCGGTAGGGTGTCGAAGAGCTCGGACACGGCCGAGTAGTCGACGAGGTAGTCCGAGATGGACGTCGGGCGCGGCAGCCGGCTTGCATATGACGACGACGTGGCCGCCATGATGTCCTCGGCGGAGACGGAGCCGTCCGGCTGCAGGCCGAGGTCCAGGTCGAAGCCGACGCCGGCATCCATGGACGGCGACGCCTCCTCGTGCGTCGGCGACATGTACGCCAGCTGCGGCGTGGTCTTCTTGTAGATCCTGCACAGCACCCAATCGTCCAGCTGCATCGACCAACAGTAAGCGACGATGTCAGTGATCTCGTTACCAACACGTGTCCTTGATTGAAGCTCGGAATAAAAGTGAGGACGCCAGTGTGCGCGATCAACACGCCAATAATTGGCAGTGGAGAAAAGCCACACGATTGGGTGTTCTTCTCTGATAGATCATTTAAATTGGTCCCTATCGCTCGAGCCAAGAATTGACGTCTCTCACTCTCTATCAAGGAGAAGAGAGAAGAGAGAGCATCTGAGGGGTTAAAGAAGTGCAGCAGTGGTTGATTGACCTCAGGAACTACTTGCTTAAACTGGCATCCACACACAAGCAACACCAAGAAAACTTTTAAAAGCAACAAGAAAAAAAAAAGATGCCTTGAAGGCTCCTATCAACGACCGTATACAAACAGAACCAATATTGCACGACTGTCCTCCTCTCAAAATTCAAAATTAAATTATGCCAGAAAAATAAAGCAAGAAGAGTCCCACGTAATTTTTTTTCTGTTCTTCATTTTCACATTTTTTTAGCCAGTTAATAATTTTGGATAATGAACTGGTGCAGTGCTTTGCTAGGCAGCTCGATGGTGTAGATAGATAGCTAGTGCGTACCCTCATGGAGGCGTTCTTGAACCTCATGGGCCTGTATGTGTTGGCGGCGTGAAGCGCCTCAGCGAGACGATACTCGTGCATGATCCAGCTAGTCTTCATGCCCTTGGGCGGGCGCCCCTTGTAGAAGACCAGCGCCTTCTTGACGCCGATCATGGCGCGGCTGCTGCTGCTATCGGAAGAGCCGCCGCCGGCGGAGAGCGTGATGGGCTTGTCGGTGCCGGTGGCCTTCCAGTACCCCGACCCGGCGGCGCGGTTGGGCCGGACCCCGTTCGGGTACTTGCGATCCCGAGGGCTGAAGAAGTACCACTCCCCCTCTCCGAAAACCGCCTTGGCTGCAAAATAGCAGGAATGAGCAATTGAGCATGATGACGATGCAGAAATGGGATGCAAGTCTCTCCATTGACATGCACATGAAGATGGATCCACATGACTACTAACCTGGCAGATCCCACGGGTCGAACTTGTAGATGTCGACCTCGGCGATGACGGGGGCCGGGCACGGCGCCGCGGCGGCGCGCTTGCGGAGGTAGTGGAGGATGAGCTCCTCATCCGTCGGGTGGAACCGGAACCCCGGCGGCAGCGCCGTGCACGGGCTCTGCGGCATGCCGCCGCCGCGTCGTACCCCGGACGACGATGACGCCGCCGCCGACGCAGCCAGGCCAAGGTCAATTGTCATCACGATCTATCCACGACGACAACGAATGAACACTTGCTAGCTAGCTACTAGCTAGATCGAGATGTACGGACCGGACCTATGTCCTTCCACAGCTTTGGGTTAAGGAGCTAGGGGGGTGAGAGGAAATGGCGAGAGACCTGAAATTTTGAGAGGTGGGGGGGTCGCGTGTGTTATATAGAAGGAAGGAAGGGGAGGAAGGGCGGTTGCTCAAGGAAGACGAAGCTACCTGCCTAAGTTACCACCATAATGCCACATCACTACAGCAGATGCGATTTTTTAACTACGCTGGATATTCCGATGATCCGATCCCGCCGTCGGCGAAAATTATCTGAGGGAGTGAGGGTACACCGATGCCGTGCACGTGCGCGTGACGACAGCGATGACCCATGCATGCATATGGGCATCTATATATATGGGCGCGCACGTGTCCATATATGGATCCATCGTCACTCGTACGTGTGTTCATGTGTACTGAATCTCTCGATCAATCGGCATATGCATCGTCAGTGATGTTATTCTTGTCTTCGACATGATCTACTTGCTTGTCTCCGGCAGCTAGCCCCACGCACGTACTAGCTAGCTGGTGAAGAATAGCTCTTACCCAAGAGGAAACATAATTTGGGTTGTCGGCCGTTCCTCATGGCGATTAATCTATAACTCCTAAAAAACAAACTCTACTAATATATTTCTCTACAATTTCATGAAGACACATCGTCAGATAGACCCTGCAACTCACTAATAACCAAGTCATGCTCCCACCTAGCATCACATACTTGGGTATCCGAATAGGCAGCATGCATGGTTCTTCCTCTCCCACTCCCTAGAAATGATGTCAGCATCATATTGTCTAAGAAAATGATATCACAGTCCATCATATATACTATATACTCTATATAGTGTCATCAAATATATTATAAAAAATTGATTTTTCATTTTATTAGCAAAAACTTTTGTGTTTTATTTCATTCTCTATATATTGTGCACATTCCTCTATAGTGGTCATGCATGCAAATTCCATGTTAATGTGCGGGATGTTCACCTAGTTATTTCTAATTCCAAAGGCTACTCCATAGAGAAATGCTAGTACATCAGATTTGGAGCCACGTGAAACCTCGTTAGGTGTACCTTTTTTTTTTGACAAGAATAGGTGTACCTGTTTGACCCAAACGAAAATGACTACTATATGCTTGTCGATTTCAGAGCTGATATCTTTTTTTTAGGGATTTTGTTGGTTCGATCACCTTGAAACCTTCTTGTGTACAAAAAAAAAACATAGTGCATTGGATGTTTATCGGTTTTACCCAAATTTTTACTATTTTCCAAGCTTCACTACAAGATTGATATCTTTCTCAACATTCTTTTTTAAGCGGACAATGTTCTCTAATATATTTGGATAACTACTTGTGGATTTGATGAAACTGCTATTGAAGATGAAAAATTATACTTCTCCTGTTCCAAACTATATATACAAGTCACTTTAACATTTTCTGATTCATCAATTTTGTTATGTATGCATTTCTATGTACATAACAAAACATATGTACGAAAATATAAAAAATGTCTTTTTTTTAAAAAAAAAAGAATCGATCCGACAGTGGTTGATAAAACTCACTAAAATTGTTGTCCAGTCATCAAAAGTGCCCGAAATATATAAATGACGTTTCTTGTACTGCTTGCGTTGACTCCATTTTATCAACATTTGTTAGCAGTGCTACTAGTACAACGTAATAACCCGTTTGCGTCTAGAATTGCAGAAGACTTTGGCACAAAAGGTTTTCTTCCACTCATACTCCACAAGAATATGCGTGCGTACATTACCTAATACATCACCCCATCGGTCGAGAAGTAAAAGCGCTGCGATTCCTTCAACTGGAATGACCGTACAGATCGATGACGACACCCTATATATATCGATAACGACACCACATATATCATTACCTGCATGATGCGTTTCCAAATAAGAAACAATTGCATGCCTGATGCAAGATAGCTAGTAAAACTTTGTATGTTGTATAATTGACTGGCAGTTGCACGAGCCTTAGACGAGCTAATTAAACTAAAAAAAAAGAGATACTCGGTTCACTCCTCTTGGGAGGTTACATCAAGATTTAAGAGCATTTTGCATTTAGTGGCAGGCGATGTTCCCATCGACAATATGACATCAATGGTAACTTCGTCAATTTTGAGGATTTTTTTGGGTAGCATAGTCTTTAAAGATGCTGATTTGCTAGTGATCCACCGGGTGCTCATATGAGGACAATCTTTGTTGTTTAACACAGGCGACGCACATGTAAGGTCGCCATTGAAATTAGGAGCAGGAGATGATGAGAACGGGCGGTGGGCGTGGAGCTGCTGGTGGTAAGGTTGCCATGGGTCGGGGCAGCAGTCCAGTAGAATATGGATAATTTAACTAGTAGCTGAAATAACAATCAGAACGGGGAAAAAATTGTTTTCAGATGCATATATGTAGTAACTTCTCCACAGTGCAATATGAGGCGACTGTTAGTACGTACAAAATACAATCACTACCGTTGACTTTAATAGATTTGACTGGATCGAAGATTCGAATAGCCAACCCAATGTGCATCCATTTCAATGATTAACACACGTGCACACATGCAACAGAGGGGCCGGCGTCTATTCTTATATCTCCTTGGTCCTTTGCTTGCTAGGTAGGACCGGCCTCCAAATGTGTAGGGACTTCTTCACTCACTTCTGTGGATGAGAAAGCGATAATTCGAAGGGCATGATGTTCAATTCCTTGCTTGATCTCGAAGTTGTTCCTTGAGAACTATGCCGTGTACCACCATAGGCCGTACTATGTCACCAATTCTAACGTGAATGAGCCAGGCCACGTGAGATGCAAGAGGGGTTGTGAGTGGAGGGTTAATGCAAGAAAGAGACCGGCGATGACAAGTGGAAGATAACCCGAGTCGTGCAAATCCACGATTGTGCCTCAAATGAGGGACAACAAACCATCCTCGATGACTCGCGCGGTATTGTGCTCGTCGCCGATATTGGCCCTCGCGATAACGACAACGACATCTCGGTCTCTTCCTTGCGCACACTCGGAGAATTCACAAAGTACAAGCATCAACTTGCTCCCCGCAGATTCGTTGGGGTAGCGGAAGGAGGCCTACAATCATGCAATGGTTCATTTCAACCCCGGAATGAAATGGTGGATAGACACGATGTGTCCCACAACAAGGTACAATGTGCCGAGGCGTGTTTTCCGGTTTTTCGAACAAAACATGCATTCCAACTTTGTAGGCACGCGACTATGGCCGCCCCATTTTCCACTTGCCTTTGCAATTGCCGAGGAGAGAACAATGAGTCATGGTCATGGTTCACTTGGAAATTCTCGCAGATATGCATGATATCCGATAGGCATGTCGCCGCAAGAACATTGATGGACACCCGGGAGCATAGATGGTGCATGCGCCACTTTGCCGCTAATTTCCGCGGCGCGAGGAAGAGGGAGGTATGTAAATTGCTCAAGAAATTGTGTTGTGTTCGTATTAAATGCGAGTTTGATGAAACATTAGTGGCACTAAAGAAGGACATGAATGAGACCGCGGGCACTCTGGTTGGAAGAACAAATGGCCGAGAAGTCCAAGTGGGCTTTGGCTTATGATGAAGGTGGGCATGTATTATGGCATCATGACCACGAACTCGTCTGAGTCTTTTAACCGTGTTTTCAAGGGTGTCCGAGCATTGCACGTGTCTCTGAATAGTGGAGTATTCGTTTCTGTAGTGCAACGAATATTTTGTGACGAGGTACCAAAATGTACAAGGTAAGTCAAGCAACCCAAAGATGTTTGATTACGGTGCTTGGGGAAAGGCTGCAGAAGAGTACCTTAGTGAGGCGGAGAAGTGGGCCGAAAAACAGAATCGCATTGCTTATGGACCTAGCATGATGATTTACTGGTGCACGAAATGAGGGTGGAACGACCTTGGGCGGTGAACAACAAGGCGGTGAATGTTTCAAGGTGGATCTTGAGAAGGTCGAGTGCACTTGCAACATACCACACAGATCATGCATGCCCCCGTCATCACATGGTCACAGCCTTGCGGGCCCTAGGACATGACCACAAGTCTCCACCATACATGTCACCTTATTACCTCCGATCGAATTGCCTAAGGATATGGGAGAAGGCCTTCGAGCCGTACCTTGACCCGAAACATTGGCCCCCTTATCATGGTCCCGAGCACATGCCCGATCCCGATCCGCCGCTCAAGGTTGGAAAAGGTAGGAGGAAGAAGAAGAGACTTAGAGGGGACATGGATGCTATGAAAGGGTACGGTGAAGACATGTATGGTGGGGGGGACTTCGACGCGGCGCGTGGTAAAACCATTGCTCCGTTTGTGGCGGCGAGGCCGGTCACAAGGCTACTAGGCATAGGAGACAAGGGCAGCGGTGTAAATTCTAGCTTCTATTTATCTTGTAGTACTTTTATTATTCTATTTTGTTGTCAATATTGTTCATTAAATTTTTTTCACCGTTGTTTCTATACCTTCTATCTATCTTGTTGTACTTGCATTACACTATTTTGTTGTCATTATATTGTTCATTACATTTTTGTAACCCGTTTCTATGTAATGTTGTAACAGGATGGCGAACCATCCAAAGTGCACCACCGCTTGAGTTGTACTACGAGACCCACCGCGCCCACGTGCGGTGGACGAGGGTAGAGCCTTGAAACTTTGAGGCTACGCACGCACGCGGCGGGTCCAGACGGGGACGATCGGTATGCTACCTACATGGAGCGTGCGGGGTTCTCGAGCTGGTTCGGACCGTGGAACTGTGGTCTCGCAACCGTGACCCCGCTCTACTCGGTGCCCGTGGACAGTAATACAATATCCCCAATGACTTTCTCGACCAGCGTTGGTACGATTCAAGCTCTCGATTGACCCTCTTTTCCTTATATACACTGATGCAGGTGGAGGCCTGAGACCCACTCGTTCCACGGCCCTTTGGTGAGATGACTATCACCATGCAGACGGGAAGCACATCCTATGTCTTCCTTTGGGAGGGGTGCCACTTTCAGGGACTTTGGATCCGGCCACCCGGAGGAACCAGGTGGCGGAGTTCCGTGGACTTGTTCCACCGTGACGACGCGAATGCAAGACGAAACAAGTTAGTAATTCACTAGCAGTTCATATGACATTTCATTAGTACCCTTTATTTATTTGAACAAGTTAGTGACTCATTTACGACTTTCGGGAAACCAAAGCAGGGTGCCTTCTTTCCGGCTCAAAGACAATTTCCCGGGTGCCACCCGACGCTCCAAACTCGAGGCGGTTGAAAGGCATGCGAGGGTATGGCCGTGGCACTTTGTAGGCGGTTTTGTTCCCCGACGGGGGAAACACCATCGCCTGGATTTTCATCCCCATACTCAATCGCCCATGGGAGCACATAGCCACTACGCCGGGGAGTGCGGCTCGTTGGCCGTACGGCTGCACAGCCTCGCGAGGCGTGCCGTCGATGTGGAGAAACCGCCAACCTCGCCGGGCCGGCGTACTCTACCGCAGATTTGGTGCTTTGGGAAAGATGGCCTCGGGGTGCCTATCCGACCTCCGGAATTGCCGGTAAGTCTGATGTATGATAATGCTTTGTTGAACTAAACTTTATCTGTGACATGTCTAACAAATACCTATCTTGTGTTTCGATGTAGGAATGGCCACACGAGGATGCGAGGCCAACTGCGATGTACAAATGGCTCAATGCGAGAGGTGAATACGGGCGCGGATGCGAAAGTACTCGGGGTACAATTCTGTACGCCATCGACGGCCTCACACATAACCAGGTAAGGGTTGTTGACATGTCATGGTACATGTTATTCTATTTTTTTACATTGTGCAAATGTAACATCGGTTCAATACTTGGCAGGTCAACTGGCAGCCTTGGGAGTGGCAGGAACATATAGTAAGCCCAAAAACTAAGGAGGAGGCCAACGAGTGGCGATTGAATACGCCGCTTATTTTCTTTCACGTGGTGGAGATGCACCTGCCGAATAGGGTATGCAGACGGTTCGGCAAGCTTTACGATGCCCACCTATACCATACTCGACACGACGAGACTTGCATGAGTACGTTACCTAATCGAACCACTACTTTTATTGCAAATTGGCATGCGGCTACTAATTTGTGAAGTATGCAGGATTCGGAGGGGAAGTACCGTCGCAGAAGGACGGGTCGCGGAGCACCACGTGTACATCCAGCCGTGGGGAGAACACACGCCGAGGCACCACCACCACCGTAAGAACCGCCGCACGATGAAGCCGTCTTCAACGACTACCTAAGGTGGCTGCATACGCTTCCGTGGTGCACCTCGCTACAGCATACAACGACGACGACATCGGCGAAGAATCGGGTGAGGATGCAAAAGAAGATGCATATGACAAGGCCACTAGGGAGGGCGTAGATCCACAAAGAGGAAGGCAACTTAGATACATGGTAAGTTTGATCGATTTGCTTAAGTAGTAATAGAATCTTGCTTTAATTACTTCCACTGACACAATGTGAAAATGGTCTTTATTCGTTGTGCAACCGATGAGAGACATGGCCGGGCCGAGTTTCGTCTAGCCGAGGCCGAGCGGGGATGGCCTCGCATCCTAGTAGCTTTTGTTAAGGTATGAGATAAACAATCATCACTTTTTTATGTCATTAGTTGATATTGTACTCTGAAAAAATGACACGACCCCAATCATGTTTTGGTCATTGGCTGATCTTGCAGAAAGTGGCAAAGGGATGCAAGAAACTAGCGCGTAAAATGAGTTGCATGGAGGAGCCTTTTGTTCCACCAAAGGTACCCGCGTGAAAGTACACCGACACCACCACATTACAGCACGGGAAGGGACCAGCTGATGATGATGAAGAACAATACTTCTACGAGCAAGGCAATGCGGGCACCGACGACTTACCTCCCCGGGACGACGCACTGTGGTATGAAGCACCGAGTATGGCATTCACTTGCACCGCCGGGACGGAGACGCGGACTTCCTCAACATGTCTCAACTCCACGGTGCCCCGAGGGCACACAAGGGAGGAACAAAAAGATTACTATAGCTTAATGTTGATGAATTAAATAATTTTCCCGGAAATGGTTGTAACATACTTGTTGCAGGGCCCTAGTACGACGCAGGAAGAAGAAGCACGGCCAACGAGATGGGGGCGGCATGACCGTGACCACACGGACGTTGCATTCACAGCAACCGATGTACAACCGGGAGAAGCGACGAGGCGTCCGAAGAAAGTGTTCACTCCCGGTAGCTAGAGTTGTGGTAGAGGGGACTTTGTGCTATAGGTGACTTAGTTAATGAACTAATGTGTCGAGTTTGGAACCCTATGCAAGTCAAGTTTGAACTCATGTGCGAGTTTTGTAGCCGTATGCAAGTCAAGGTTGAACTCATGTGTTTTGTTTAGTTAATGAACTCTACCGGCTTCTATGAACTCTCGCCGGCTTCTATGAAATGTTTAGTTAATGAACTCTCGGCCGGCTTCTATGAACTCTCGGCCGGGCTTCTATGAAATGTTTAGTTAATGAAGTCATCTTGTTCTTTAGTTTGTGCATTCATCACCTTGCCGCATCTGCAGATTCGGTGACTGGAATGAAGCTCGTTTTGTTTAGGCCGGAAGATCCGCGCCACAAATCGGGCGCTGCCGCTCACGAACCGCGCCTTTGTTGGTGGCGTCTTTAGCCGCGCCTTTGCGGGGCGCGGTTAAGGTGAGAACCGCGCCGGTTGTGCCAAGCTGCTCGGCCCGTCGGGGGCAGGCTAAATCGAAGCTCAATCACAAGAAGTGCCGAGGCTAGTCCAGATAAAGACACAGTACTAATGAGTTCAAACTTGACTTGGTACTAAAAAGCCAAACTTGACTTGGTACTAAAAAGCCAAAAGCACAATCGCCACACTTGCACAACTACATCACATGACATACAAAGTTCATACACAATCCGAATCATTCAACTACATGACAAGACAGTTTCACCAAAAGCACTTAGTACCAAATGAGGCCTACACATCGAAACATAACCAGGAAGCAAATCATCGCTCTTTGGAGTTGGGGGCGAATCCTCGCCGCTGAGTGAGTTGGGGACCCAATCATCCTCTACCACAACCTCGTTGGTGGTTGGAGTCGAACGTGTGGCCTCCTCCTTACGCTTGTAGATCATCGAGCACGCACTCACGGCACACACGCATGCATGGCGAGTGTCTTCCTAGTCAAGACATGTTGGGAAATCCTCCTCATGAGTGGGCAGTTGAGGAGAAGTAACCAAGTATCCACTTAGCTACAACTAAGTAACGCTAACCAAATCATCCTAGCCAACTAACTATAGAACCATGGCCACATAATTAAACTAAGCATGTCACTCTACCCAAACAAAGCTGCTCTTAAATGAGCAGGCCCACACGTCATAAGTGCGGCCAAGTTTGTGGACCAAAGCTTGTGTGCATCTGCAAGGCGGTTAAGGTCAAATGCCGCGCCTTGTCTATACCTTTTTGGAGTACAAGAGAAGGCATGGGAAGTCTCGGATCCCCATCATCACAAGAGAAATCAGCATTCGGTTCAGGCCTCTTCCTCCATCTAGCAGATATACCTTTTGGAGTACAAGTTCGTGAGAGACAGGGAAGAGAAAAAAACCGAGAGAGAAGAAAAAGAGAGGGAGAGAATGAGATTAGAGAGGAGATCTTGCAATAGATCAAGAGGGATTCGTCCACAAGGTTGTGAAGCTTCAGATCCACAATCTTGCTGCCTCTAATCTGTGTTCCACCTTCATTTGGTGAGGTCTTTCATCCCCTCCAGTAGCAGCCCCAAATCTTGTTGTTGAGAGCCAAGATCTTTCTGTATCTTGATGTATGAGTGCCTCTAGTGGTATCTAGAGATGAACTTGCTGTAATCCCACCATCATATAGTGGAAGAAGATTTGGCTGGCTTAGTCCCGTGGTTTTTACCCCGATTTGGGGGTTTTCCACGTTAAAATCTGGTGTCTCGTTATTCCGTTTGGTGCTGCTGTGATCAGTTGCAGATAGTTCTAATTTGGCTGCAACTAAGGATGATGTGCTGAAAATTGCTGCTGATTTTCTCTAGTATATGTGTGAGGCATACGTTGCCTTCCATGCACCGGTGACGACCATGCCTAATTTCGCATTGTGGTGAAATTAAGCGCTTCCGCAGCCACTAACAGCGGTGTTAGTGTGGTATTCTCAACATAATCTAGTATCAGCTCGTTGGTTGGTTTGGTAATCAGTTGTTGGAGGTGATATTTCTCTATTTTGGCAATGGAGGACAACAATACTCCTACTGGAAGTGGTATGATCAAGCTTGATGCAACCAATTATTCTTTGTGGAAGCCCATGATGGAGGATTTGTTGTACTGCAAGGATTTATATGAGCCAATCACGAGAGATAAGATTCCCACCGGTGTCACGGAGGAAGAATGGAGAGTGTTGAATCGGAAAGCAGTAGGTATGATTCGTTTGCACATCCATCATACAATTTTTCACCATGTTGCTAATGATAAAGATGCATTTGAGTTGTGGCAAAAGTTAGAGTCCATGTATGAGCGGAAAACAGCGGTGAATAATGCCTCGGTAATAAAGCAACTTGCAAAGTTGGAGTACCGAGATGGCAGCAGTGTTATTGAACACTTGATTGTCTTCCAAGACCACATCAACCAGCTGAATGCAATGAAGATAAACCTTGATGATGAGGTGCAGGCGCTGTTATTGTTGAGCTCATTGCCAGACAGCTGGAACACGCTTGTTGTATCACTTAGCAATTCAGCTCCAGATGGGAAGCTGACTCCTGAGATGGTGAAGAACAGTCTGCTGAATGAGGAAGCCAGAAGAAAAGAAAAGGGCAGCCATCAGTCTTCTTCTTCTGATGCATATGTGGCTGAAAAGAAAGATGAACATCGAGGTCGCAGCCATGGTAAATCTCAGCAGAGAGGCAGAAGTAAATCCAGGGAGAGAACATAGTCAAGTTCAAGCAACAAATTTCTTTGTTTTCATTGTGGAAAAGAAGGCCACAAGAAGACTCAGTGCAGATTGTATAAGAAAGAGCAAGCACAAGCAAAGCAAGGCAAGAAAACCGAGCAGAAGGGTGAAGCCTCAATTGTAACTGCAGCTGGTGAGGATTATCTCATTGTTGATGATGACAGTTGTCTCGGTCTTTATTCGGTGATGATATGAGTTGGGTAGTGGACTCAGGTGCCTCTTTCCATCTTACATCACACAGGGAATATTTTACATCCTACACTAGTGGTGACTTTGGCTATGTGAGGATGGGAAACAGGGATACGTCAACCATTGTTGGCAAGGGCACTGTATGTATTGAGACTGGCACAGGCTGTAAGTTGACACTTGAGAATGTGAGGCATGTACCTGATATTAGACTGAACCTATTGTCAGTGGGGAAGCTTGATGATATTGGCCTTGGCAATTACTTTGGTGAAGGAAAATGGAAGCTCACCAAAGGTTCCTTGATTCTGGCTCGTGGTGCCAAGCAAGGGTGTCTTTATGTGACAAAGACAAGATTGTGCAAATCTGATGTGAACATTGCTGAGAGGGATTCCAGCATTGAATTGTGGCATAAGAGGCTTGGACATATGAGTGAGAAGGGGTTGCACTCCCTTGCTTGCCAGGACTTACTCCCTGAGGTGAAAGGTATGACCTTGAGACCCTGTGTAGATTGCTTGGCTGGTAAGCAACACAGGATTGCATTTCATACATCCAAGGTTCCACATCGTGCTAAAAATATTCTTGATCTTGTGCATACTGACGTTTGTTCTATGACAGAGAATTCCCTAAGTGGTGCATTATATTTTGTCACTTTTATTGATGACTACTCTAGGAAGGTGTTTGCATATGTCTTGAAGAACAAATTTCAGGTGATTGATGTCTTCAAGGATTTTCATGCCAAGGTTGAAAGGGAAACTGGCAGGAAATTGAGTTGCATCAGATCAGACAATGGTGGTGAATATAGAGGTCCATTTGAGAGGTACTGCAGGTTGCATGGCATCCGGCAGCAGAAGACAGTGCCGAAGACAGCTCAGCAGAATGGCCTTGCAGAGAGGATGAACAGGACACTCACAGAGAGGGTCACAGCTATGCTCTCTCATGCAAAGTTACCAAATCAATTTTGGGCTGAAGCGTTGATGACTGCAGTATATGTTCTCAACTTGTCTCCATGTGTTCCACTTGATGGTAATATTCCCCAGAAGGTATGGTCAGAAAAGGAGGTATCATACAAGCATCTGAGAGTCTTTGGGTGCAGGGCATTTGTGCATGTTCCCAAAGATGAGAGGTCAAAGCTTGACAGCAAGACCAAGCAGTGTATACTATTGGGTCACCCTGATGAAGAGTTTGGCTATAGGCTGTGGGATCCAATCAACAGGAAAATTGTGAGAAGTCGAGATGTAGTGTTCTTTGAAGATGAGACAATAGAAGATATTGTGAAGCCAAAGAAGAAAGCTGCTACACCTCAAGTTGTTGATATGGATTCAATTCCTTCTCCAGTGGTGCATGGCAATCATGGGGGAGATGATGGCACTGAAGGTGCAGGTTCTAGCCAGGGTGATGATCAGCTATCTGATGATGCTGATGCTGATGAGGATGCTGAGGTTGATGATACTCCAGATGAGCCAGAGGAACCACCACAAGAGCAGTTGAGGAGAACCAGCAGGGTTCCCAGGCCCTCTAGCAGATATCCACCACATGAGTATTTGCTGCTGACAGATGCAGGTGAGCCCTCATGCTATGAGGAGGCTATGTCTGATGAGCACAAGAGTCAATGGATGGAAGCCATGAAGGATGAGATGAGTTCCCTTCATGAGAACAACACCTTTGAGTTGGTGAAGTTGCCAAAGGGCAAAAAAGCACTGAAAAATAAGTGGGTGTACAGGCTGAAACCAGCAGAGAACAGCTCACAACCAAGATACAAGGCAAGGCTGGTTGTGAAAGGCTTTGCTCAAAAGCGAGGCATTGACTTCGATGAGATATTCTCTCCTGTGGTCAAGATGTCTTCAATCCGAGTTGTGCTTGGTGTGAAGACTGCATTTTTGCATGTGAAGACTGCATTTTTGCATGGTGACCTAGAGGAGGAGATTTATATGGAGCAACCAGAAGGATTTGCGGTTGCAGGCAAAGAGTATTTGGTTTGCAGATTGAACAAGAGCTTGTATGGCTTGAAGCAAGCTCCTCGATAGTGGTACAAGAAGTTTGAGTCTTTTATGACTAACTTGGGTTACCATAAAACACATTCTGATCATTGTGCTTTTATGAAGAAGTATGTCGAGGGTGATTTTATAATTCTCTTGCTTTATGTTGATAATATGTTGATTGTAGGAAACAGCACAAAGAGAATTGCCCTCCTGAAGAAGGCTTTGGGCGAGTCATTTACCATGAAGGACTTGGGTCCGGCTAAACAAATACTTGGCATGAGGATCTCCCGTGATAGAGCAAACAGGAAGATTTGGCTATCACAGGAAGAATATATTGAGAAGGTACTTGAAAGGTTTAATATGCGTAATGCAAAACCAAGTTAACTCTCCACTTGCGGACATTTCAAATTGAGCAAAGATCGGTGTCCAGCAAGCAAAAGGGAGAAAGAAGAAATGAAGAAAGTACGCTACCAATCTGCTTTGTGGGCGCTTTGATGTATGCCATGGTGTGCACTAGGCCCGATCTTGCCTATGCAAATTGGAGTTGTTAGCGGTTCATGAGCAATCCGGGAGAAGCACATTGGACTGCGGTAAAGTGGATTCTCGGGTATCTCGAGGAACTTCCAAATTGTGTTTGTGTTTTGGAAATGGTGAACCCGTGTTGCAAGGCTACACAGATGCGATTATCTTTGGAGATAAGGACTCCGGAAAGTCCACATCGGGATACTAGATGACATTTGCGGGGAGCGTGTCATGGCAATCAAGACTCGCAAAATGCGTTTCACTATCAACAACGAAGCTGAATACATTGCAGCCCGTTGAAGCTTGCAAGGAAGTGTTGTGGATGAAGAACTTCTTGCAAGAGTTGGGACATAAGCAAGAGAAGTACAATCTGTTTTGTGACAACCAAAGTGCCATTCATCTTGCCAAGAATTCAAGTTTTCATTCTCGAACCAAGCATATTGATGTGCGGTACCATTGGATTTGAGAAGTGGTGAGTTCCAAGTTGATGCAACTTGAGAAGATCCATACTGACCACAATGGTTCAGATATGATGACCAAAGTGCTACCGAAGGAGAAGCTGCAGGTGTGCAATGAGGTAGCGGGTATGATGGTGCCCCCCTCATGAGTTGGAGGGGGAGATATGTTGGGAAATCCTCCTCATGAGTGGGCAGTTGAGGAGAAGTAACTGCTCTTAAATGAGCAGGCCCACACGTCATAGGTGCAGCCAAGTTTGTGGACCAAAGCTTGTGTGCATCTAGCAGTATACCTCTTGGAGTACAAGAGAAGGCATGGGAAGTCTCTGGATCCCCATCATCACAAGAGAACAGAGCATTCAGTTCAGCCCCTTCCTCCAGTTCGTGAGAGACAGGGAAGAGAAAAACCAGAGAGAAGAAAAAGAGAGGGAGAGAGTGAGATTAGAGAGGAGATCTTGCAATAGATCAAGAGGGATTCGTCCACAAGGTTGTGAAGCTTCAGATCCACAACCTTGCTGCCTCTAATCTGTGTTCCACCTTCATTTGGTGAGGTCTTTCATCCCCTCCAAAGAGCAGCCCCAAATCTTATTGTTGAGAGCCAAGATCTTTCTGTATCTTGATGTATGAGTGCCTCTAGTGGTATCTAGAGATGAACTTGCTGTAATCCCACCATCATATAGTGGAAGAAGATTTGGCTGGCTTAGTCCCGTGGTTTTTACCCCGATTTGGGGGTTTTCCACGTTAAAATCTGGTGTCTCTGTTATTCTGTTGGTGCTGCTGTGATCAGTTGCAGATAGTTCTAATTTGGTTGCAACTAAGGATGATGTGCTGAAAATTGCTGCTGATTTTCTCTAGTATATGTGTGAGGCATACGTTGCCTTCCATGCACCGGTGACGACCAGGCCAAATTTCGCATTGTGGTGAAATTAAGCGCTTCCGCAGCCACTAACAGCGGTGTTAGTGTGGTATTCCCAACAAGACATAGGTTCTCATCGAAGACAACATTTTAGTTCAGTGACAGAACAATGATTTTAAAAGCTAGGTATGTCCAGATAAAAAAAAAATCATAAATTAAGCAAAGGCGTGAAATTGAGATATATATCTTTAGATATTGTTACGAAAAGATATTGAATTAAGATATGCTCGAGCTTCGCTCCGGCAACCAGTTATGGGCGGCGTGGTACATGGGCTACTGTTCTCCGATGATGAATAAGATAAAGCAAATTGAAACTTTTTTTTGGCAGGTACAAAGCAAATTGAAACTTAACTACATACACTATACAATTGTATGCATGTGCCTATAACCTACTAACTTTTGGGGCAAAAATGTTGGGTATAGCTAGGAATATCTAGGCACAGCTACAAAGTCCACCCATGTTTTAGTTTGAACGACAATTTAGGACACAATACAGAGTACACGTGTGTGCTAAAAAAGTCAACCGTGTGACCCTATGGACACTGTGCTCAGGATGCCAACCCGGGCCAAATAAATAATGTGATAGAATCTGCCATAAGTTGAGCATACAAAAAAACTAGCATTTAAGTTAATTAGTTTGGTTCCTTGAGATAGAACCAAGTCCACCCAACCACATGAATCAACATGGATGCTTTTTTTTTTTTTTTGAATAATTGTGTGAACACACGGTTGATATGTGTCTATATACATATAGAAAGGGATGAATGGTTGTCAGATTAAAAATCAGAGCTTTGGTAAAGTACGTGTGGAACTCAATGAAGGGAGTTGCATGTGCAACATGTTTCTTGGCTTCTGAATGTGCAGTATTAAGTGTAAGATGGTCGATGATAGTAAAAAATTAATGATTAATCAAGGAGTCTATTCCCAATGGACCGAAAACGATGCAGTCGATTGTCTAGGATCCATAACCTAGAACTATTTCCAAGTGGAATGATTGAGCAATTTGTATAACAATTTCATCAGCTGGATTGGTTCCTACCTCCGTCAAGTTGCTGAATAACAGAGTAAGAAAAATTACTTACAATATAAGCAAAGTGCGCACCTCCATAGAACTAGATACTACTGCATTTTTTTAGATAATGGAACCAAAAAGAAATACGTACATATATATGCACGTGTTAGCAGGATGTCATGCGTGTGGCCATTCCAAGACTTGGCACGTGGCGGTTGCCATCTATCACCGGATACGTGTACGTGCGTGCCAAATTGTCACTCCGACGGACAGCCGAGATGGCGATGGGACTACGAAGAAGAATCCGGTGGAGCTCGATTTCCATCCACAGGCCGGGCGACGCACGTACATAGCTTTAGCTTCCGTTCCTTTCCCTCAAAGATTACTTGTATATGCCACGTTAGCACGTATGCAGATCGATCATCAGAGAGAAACAAAACCATCCATCATTGTTAACTGAAAACCTGTCGATCCATTATTAACAGTGCTTTGGAGCAGTTGAGGTCGTCATAGAACCAGCCAGGACGACCTGCACAAGGTGGTCACGTACGTGTGCAATATCTGGCCTCGTAATTACATTACATTATTAAACTAATTTAAATTAAGATAAATCGTCTGACGATGATAGGTATATATGAGTTGGAGGGAGTGGCAAGCAACACTTGGATGCCAGTCAAAAGGAGCGAGTGTAACGTGCCTGCCTGGTACGGTTGGGCGTTGGCGATATGTATGACTGACTGGCGCGCGGATCAGATGGATGGAGGCTTCTCGCTGCCACATCGCATTCAGGCTAAAGCGAGCCAGCCAACAACTAGATCGGACGCACGTACGGGTGTCAACACGTGAATAATTTAGATTTTTATCCCGGAGTAGTACAAGCAACAACATACTCCCTCCGTTTTTTTCATAAGCATGTATGATAAGCTAAATACAAGCATACCACGCGTGTTGCTACGGGGATCACGAATGAATTTTAGTGGATGATGTGGCAGGATCATATCTGTTTGTTGGCCCACCTTTATCTAGCCTTATATAGGTTAATAAGTACAAATTAATTTAGAAATTTAAATAAACTTGGTCCTCATCTTCCATCTTGAATCCCCGTTCTCCATTGTTATTCCATATGAGTGACGGCCCAGCAGTGTAGATTGCATACGTGAGTGATGATGATTCCATTTCAACAAAGACCACACGTGTGTTGAAAAAGCTTAAAGAAACCTTTGAATAAGTCCGAAAAAAATTTATTCGATTAATAATGAGGCGGAAAAGTCCGGTCCAAGTCTGCTAGCTAGCTAGCTAGCTGCACACATGTTTCCTGCTTGCTTACGTTGCGTCTGCAGATCTGCATGACGACGTATAAGGTTTATTAATTTTGATACTCCAGTTTTCTTGGAGCATCTGAAAAAAAAATTCCACCGTCGCAGAATTGACTATTTTTTATATGCAAAAAGGTTCAAATGGTCACGGGTCAGTCCTAGTTCTGCTGTAAGAAAAAGGAAAAAGTAAAACCGACCAAGTGGACAAGACGCATCTCAGCATCGCCAAGTGGAAAAATAAACACCACGGGAAGAAGATGGTGGAAGTTGGAGCGTGATTTTACCGCAAGTGCATCGGGTAGCTGGCGCAGGCGTCCGCCTCAGAATTTATCCAGAGCCGCCGCCGCAAGGAGAAGCTCTGCACCAAGACTGGACCTTGGAACGTGCAGTCACCATCCATGCATGTGTGCCTTCAGTGAGTGCTTATCTCTCTCTCGCTTTCTCGTTATCCACTGCAGTGCACTAATGCCAGAGAACCAGTGATCTTACCTGCTCGACGTGACCATCAGCAGAGGCACACTAGTAGTAGTACGAATTTGCAAGCTACCACTTGGTGACTAGGCTGGAAAGAATCACAGGCTAAGCCCCTAATGCAAACATGAGAATGTAAAACACGTACGTAAAACGACATTGAAGGCTGCCTCAACGAGCTTAAGGCCTGCAGACATGATCCGTTCCATGATCTACCGTGCTAAATCAGATGCCCAATTGCAACAGATAGCTCCAAACAATCGAGCGCAGCGAAAGTAATCAACGGCATCAGTATATGAGTCAGTACAGACGAATCTGTTCAGTCACGGACTGCTTGCAGAAAAGAGCAAAAATAGAAGTGGACGCTTAAAAACGTGCGCTATTCTTCAAAGTGGAGTCAAATTTGCGCCAGCGAGAGATCTGCGATTGCCAGGCGTGACCTGGCTTTCCAGTCAAACAACCGTCTCTCACAAGAAATACATGGAAGGAGCAAGACACGAATTCTTTCTGACTTTCGGGATTCCTGACCCAAATTTACCAGAAACACACCTAAAATATGCAAACAGCTTGACCTGGGGAATCTCTAAAAGAAATAACAACGGCCATGCTTTTGATTGGCATCTCCCTGCCTTATTGTCAATATACAACAGGATAAGTGTTCACACATGACACGGTAAAGCGAGATGGAACTTCCCACAAGTTACATCTTACGCGCTGCCCCAGGCTGTGGCATTGACAAACTAGAGTGCTTAGACTACCGAACCATATCGGCAATCAGCAAAGAGTACTCGATCAGCATATATATGATTCATTTACAGTGTAGGAGTGCTTATTTTGTGCCGCAACAAAAGTTTCAAACAGTGGTAAACACGCATACTGATCGCTGCTTCTTGGCCAACTCCCTCCAAAGGGAAGAGTTGGAACATTGCCATGAGAACACATCTGTTGTTGGTGCATTCTTAGGAGAAGACGATGTCTTATTTATCTGCCAATTGGTTGTGCAGGAAATCAAGAACTGAGCGGCGCTGCAATTGTGCATGATGAAGGTTAGTTCAGAAAAACAGATATGGGCTGAGGAATAATGAGGATCAATAATAGCTACCCGCTGTTCCAGGCTAGTTTGTTCAGAATCCAGCTTCAACTTCTCAAGGCATTGAATTGCTTCCTCAAAACCCTCAACAGCCACACTTTCATTCCCAAGATTTCTATCCACATCCGCGACTTTGGCAAGAGAAGTTGCTAGATCAATGACCTATATCCAAATATTGCAAATTAAAATACCATAGCACATTATCTAGAAGCAAACTACTCTCTCAATAATGTAACCATTCTATACAACAGCTTAGCTCTAACTGAAACAGCTAAATCAAGCTTCCCTGTTCAAACAAAACAACTCTCAAAAGAAAAGTTTCACCTAAAAAAAGTTCAAATTCAAGTAGTGCAGCTTGACCCAAAAGAGACATATTTGGATCCTAGCAAGGGGACAGGATTTGACTAAACACCTGCAGTGAAGCAGTTTTCATATGATTTGACCTGAAAATTATTGACTTAGGCCATCGGTTCAAAAAGAATAGGTCAGAAAAGTACAAAAAGTTCGCTACGACAGACTAACATTTTCTCCAGAAGAACAGTAGAAGTACTATTGTGCCAATTTTCCAGATCATTAGTTTTGTTGCTCCCCTTTCCTATCACATCACTTCCACCTAGCATTTCACAGATAATCCTCCATTCTAACTAAACGTTCTGCCATATGTGCATGTGCTTCCCTCCCATGTATGCTTGCATAATGCTGCCGTTGTGTTGCTGGTGAATATGCTGTCATGCCTTGCTGCGTGCCTGCGTGTCCCTTTGTCCATGTGGCTAGTCAACCAGCCTGCAGGACATCTAGTGACAAGCACCTTACAGCATCTGATCTTCTCTACATGTTATTGAAGAACCGAAACTACAAATAAATGCAGGGCTGTTGAAAATTCTCTCCGTCAGGAGTGACACAGAGAACAAAATTTTGTATACTGAAGGTAGCTATCTGTATGTATAAGTCAACTTGATCGGTACTAAATCACATAGATATCTAGGTCTGTGCCTGTGCTTTGGAACATATCCTAATCATCCTTGGACTGTCTTCAATATACTAGTGCAAAAATCTGTCAGCCTTGTTCTCTATTGTGGTCATTTCTGTGGTTGGTAATGGTGCTGCGTTGTTGATTAGACCATCGGCTCAAAAAGAATAGGTCAGAAAAGTACAAAAAGTTCGCTATTATCCAATAACGACAGACTAACATTTTCTCCAGAAGAACAGTAAAAGTACTATTGTGCCAATTTTCCAGACCATTAGTTTTGTTGCTCCCACTCTTTCCTCTTCCCTATCATGTCACTTCCACGTATCATTTCACAAATTATGCCCCACTCTAACTAAATGGTCTGCCATATGTGCATGTCAATGTGCTTCCCTCCCATGTATACTTGTGTATTGCTGCTATTGTGTTGATGTGAATATGTTGTCATGCCTTGTGTGCCAGTGTGTCCCTTAGTCCATGTGGCTAACCAACCAGCCCGCATGACATCTAACGACAAGCACCTTACAGCATCTGATCTTCTCTTCATGTTATCTAATAACCCAAACTACAGATAAATGCAGGGCTGTTGAAAATTTTATCCGTCAGGAGTGACACAAGAACAAAAAATTGTATCCTGAAGGTAAGTCACTTGATCGGAACTAAATGCACATAGATATATAGGTCTGTGTCCGTGCGTTGGAACATATCCTAATCATCCTAGGACTGTCTTTAATATACCAGTCCAAAAATATGTCCAAGCCTTCTTCTCTATTGTAGTCGTTTCTGTGGTTGGCAGAGGTGCTGCTACCCTGTTTTGGACAGGCAGATGGATATTTGGCCAAAGCATTGCTGATCTTGCCCCTCAAGTTCTGACCTTAGTTTCCCTGTCTGATGAGTGCTGAGTTCTTTTCTGAATACTTCCCCTTTGAGACATCATCTCTGAAAAAATTGTTCTACAGAAGTACAGCCAGATGTGGAAGACTCAAGTATCGAAGTTCTTTTGTGATGGCCATTATCCACCAAAATAAGCCTACGAAAGCATGTTTCAGGGTACTGTTCTATTTGGTCCATGCGAAAGAATTTGAAAGTCTTGGGCACCCGGCAAATGCCATTTTCTTCATATGGATAGTAGTGTATGATAAGTGCTGGACTGCTGTCTGCTGATCAGCTTGCAAGGAGAGGTCTTCCACATCTGGCCTGCTGCCCCTCTATGACCAGGAAGAAGATATAAAACGTCTAATTACGACCTGTGTCTTTGCTCGCGAATTTTGGTTCTTTCTTCTGACGGGTCAGCTTGCAAAGTCCCACACTCCCACTCCCCAACCTGATGACTGTTCTTTTGATGATTGGTGGGACAAAAGCTCTAGTGTGATGGCTGACCATTTAAGAAAGGGTCTCAACTCTATTATCGTCTTATAGGGGCCTGGTCCTTGTGGAATCTTCGCAACGACTGTATTCTTTATGGTGATTCTCCTAACATGGCTAGAGCCCTGTTGCTCGCCAATGAGGAGCTTCATTTCTAGGAGATGGCTGAGGCATGAGGAGTCAACTCCCTCTTAGTCCAAGGGATGGATGCAGACTGATTTCTAGTAGGGGTCGTTTCACGTCTTTTCTGTTTTATAAATCCTAGTAGTGTATGTTGGTGTCATGGTGTGGCTTTTAATAGACTCTTTTCTCATTTTTTTTTCTTCTTAATATAATGATATGCACCTCTTGTGTGTTCAAGGAAAAAAAGTCACAAAAAATTAATGTTTTGTCTTGTGCAAATGCCACCATCAGGCCAAAAATAAGACATCAGTGTTCATGTTAATGTATAGCTAGATGTCTTTTCTACAATGTTTTTTTTTAAAAAAAAACAATCAATTCAAACAAGATTAATACAGTCATATCATTTTCCTTTTCAGAACTTCTGTTTGAAGTCGACATAACCAATAACTAATCAATTTTATCCTGCAAGCTAGTTACAAGTAATTAGGATCTTTAGGATTATGGTTTCCGTACAAATAGAGATAAGCTATTCCCTCCATTCCAAGTTATAAATCGTTTTGGCTTATGTAGACAGCGTATATCTAGATGCATAGCAAAACATATGTGCTTATAAAAGCTAAAACGACTCATAATTTTGGAACTGAGGGGGTAGTATTCTTAGTTTCTTACCAATTAAGTCAGCTGGTTGGTTAAGGGCAATGGGGCGCCTAATCTATAAAGATTTACATAGGGTGTAGTGTATCACAAAATTAAGCAAAGAATTATCAGGAGAAATCCACCCTCTACCCCAAACATTGGGTTTAGGTGTCGCTGTCGCCTTGGCAGCACCCTATATCAAGTGTGTTCAGTGTCTGTTTGCCAAACACTCTGAATTCCTTCATCCCCCGTGGCTCTCGAATATCTGGTTGCTTATACTAAATCTCTCAATTCAGCATTCTTGTCAAACAAATCTTAACTTAACAGGTCAAATCTTTAGTGACGCATATCCACCCCCCCCCCAACTCACAGTGTACTATTTCCATGATGTGCAGATGTGCATGTCTATAAGTACAAAATCCCTTGCAGTGCAAGACGACAGCGTTACTGTCCCACATCACCCACGAGTTTAAGAATAGTACAGGTCCCCCACAATGTACCTGAGAAGCCACTGCAGAGTGTTCTTTTACTGCATTTCTTCGAACATCCAATGAACGGGCATAGTAGTTTCTTGCAGATTGGAGATCGCCATCATAGTAGCGAAGGTCACCAATTTTATTTAGTGAAACAGAGAGAGTATGAACCAGCTGCAGATGAACATAAAAGATAAATCAGCATACCGTATTTTCCACGTCGTTACAATTACACTAAAATTGAGTATAACCTCAAGATCTTTTGTAGGGGGTTTCGAGAGGAACTCAGCACTTTCTTCATAATAATTGATTGCTGAAGGAACATCTCCCAAGGTCCGACTGAAAACAGAGTACCATTAAATGATTAACAAAATGAGCAAAATCATGTTGATCAACACTGAATGAAGTACAAGATAATTATATGAAAAATGACTTAACGAGGCATGGTACTAATAACTGTGATGGAGTGAACATTCACTGATGATAAGTAGCAAAATAAAGTCACCACAGATTCAGAGACATATCAGATACATCAAAGCAATAAGATACTCCTATATGAAAGCAAAAGGAACATAAAGACTTCACTTTTCACTGATGATAAGCATCTTTTGTTTTTCTAATCCTATTTAACTCGCCATCATATTTTCTTAGTCTGCGGAAGTGGAACAAAACTTCTTTAAGGGAAATAGTTAAGGGCAAACAGACATACCAGCAGTCCCCAAGCATTCCTAATACAGCTCCAAGCTGTGAACATAGGTCTAGGTTAGCTTCTGAAGATTTCAACTCCTCCCTGATGTCATCCGCACACATAGTAAGCCTTGATTTTGCACTTTCAATGTTCTGGGCACGAAAAGCCTGGAGATGCAACAATTGCATTACTGTAACTGTGTAATATCAATATCTTAAATAGACCCATGAATAATAGAGAACGATTGATTGTGCAACTTTTGCAGGTTAATATAAGAGGGTAAAGCAGTTGATTTAATTACTGACCCTCATAGCTTGCTGCACCAGAAAAGCTCCTCTCTCCATGGAGACATCCTCATATATGACTTTATTGTTGCCACCAGCTGCTTCTACATCCCCTGTAGCATGTGATCGCTTGATTCTGGCATGGCCATCAATGAAGCGATCAACAAGAGCTTGAAGCTCAGCATCAGGCTCAATACCCTCTATATCAGCACCACATAGTGGGCAGTCTTTAAAGCGTGAGATACATGCCCTGCCAAAGAAATCCAGTAAGAACCTATTGAAGCAAGGAATGAATCACGAAGTGCACTTAAGCTGGATGTAAGGCACGAGACACACTTGCAGAATTTATGGGCACACGGCTTGCACTTGCTACTCTCATGGAGCAATGCCTGGCAAACAATGCAGCTGAGCGGACCCAGCTTGAACGTGTTGGAGTCATAGCCAAATGGGCACTTTGCTGGCACCATACGAGGATCAGCGCCCTTTTCTTCACCATGGTCACTGCTTTCCTTGAGCTCGCTACCATGGTCCTTTCCAGTGACAGGGCATACGCCACTGATGCTCTTGTCAGATTTTGCAGGGCACACCCCCGCCTTGCTCTTATCAGATTTCACAGGGCATACACCGCCACCAGTGGTGGCTCCCGCGAAAGGGCAACGCGAGCTCATTATTATTATTCACTCGTCCTTCCCTGCAGAAAATGGGATAAGAAACATGAAGTTGTAGATTTGGAGCATCGAATTTATCATATGATAGGACAACAGAAATTCTATATGTATGTGTGCATATAAGTAGAGTCCAGGTATTGGTGCAGAAGCAGATTGTTGGAATCATATCCGTAGGGTTGGCTCCCGAATTAACCACATAGTGAGAGTGAAATTATCGATCTAGTTGGCCAGGAATAGTAAACTACACAAAAATTGTTGTTGGGCAAACAAAGTCTCAGAGATCCAAATGATAACAGGAGCAATTCAATACGAGTGGGCATTATTATGAGTAACAGGAGTAAATTTCAAGTGCATTACTGGGTAGTTTGAGCATTGGAACACAAGTTTCTAAGCTAAGATTTCAATGTTTGAGTCGTATCGACCAAATTTCGAACAAACTAACTTCAACTCCAACAAGGTAGAAGAGGGCGAGAATCACCCACCGCGGCTACTCGTCTTCCCCCGGGGACCCTCCCCACGCGACGCCGACAACAGGCCCGCCGTCCGCCTCCGGGCTCAAGCCCCGCCGCCCGCCGCCGGTCCTCCCCCTGCCCCCGCTGCCGCCGGCGTCCTCTCTCGCACGGGGAGACGAGGCACCGCGACGGCCCGCGACCGGCGATTCGCGCGGCGGCGTGGTTGGATGTAAGGGCGGCCGATTCGTCCTCGGAGACAGAAGATAGAGCTCAGATTCCGCGGCGCGGCGCGGCACGGGCAGGGCGGGGAGATCGACGACGACGCGCCGGCGATTTTCTGGTTGTTGGTGGTGGTGGTTTCTTTTCTTTTCTTTTCTTTTTTTTTTGAGGTGAACGAGATTGGAGGTCTCTGTTTTTTGTTTTTTTTTTGTTTTTTGATAAGGTCTCTGCTATTTTCGGGCAAAGGCGAAAGAAGAGAGAGCGGCCAGAAGCGCCCGGAGTGTCGTGCGTGGGCCCGTCGTGGGGATAAGATGGGATCGGGGCTCCAACGGTTAGACATGCGCCACGTTGGATGATCCGACGACCACGCTATAACCCCTGCTAGTCTCTGTTTTTTCCTCGCACAAAAGAGAACAAGAAAGAAAGGAACATGGGCTGGGCCTGGAGCTGGACTGCCAGAGAAACAAAGGTCGGCCCAGCCCATTTGTCGGGCTTGGGCTCCTCCGGCTCCCCGCTGCTCCCGGGCCCCGGCGGCAGACAGCGAGGACAACAGGGTTTAATGACTCTGCCTTTCGTTTGGTGCGCCCTCATTAATGACGCGCGCAGTCTCCCCACTCCAGTCATCGTCACAATTTCCCCCTTCTCCCCTCAACGTCGTCGTCGGCCTATGCTGCCGCGGCGACTGACCACAGCTTCCTCCCCTCTCCACCTCCAGTGGAGGCAGCGGGGCTAGCGAGCGACCTCCTTGCGGCGGCGACGGCGACGGCCACGGAGGGCCATGGCGGCTCCCGCGCTCGCCTTCCCCGTGCTCCTGGCTGCCTCCCTGCTCTCCGTCGCCGCTCCTGCGCTGGCTCGGAGCCGTGAGTCGCCCCTCTTCTTGCTGTTTCGCCCCCCTCCTCCCTTCTCCCTCTCTGCCTTGGAAGGCAGCTAGATCCGCCGTTTCTTGTTTTAGCTTCCGGTTATAAAGAGAGCCGCGATTGCTGGTTTCTTTCGCTGCTAGCGTCATCTGCCCGGATGTATTATTTTGTTTGCCCCATCATGTATGTGCAGCGCTGTGATTCTCGAGAAATATGGAGATGCAATCTGTCTTGGAGTTGCGGATGGGGATTTTGCCTCACCACAAAGAGACTACAAGAGGGGAAAATAGACAACAGCCATTTCTTACTTCACTTTCCTCTTTAGCTCTCTTCTTTACATTTTGGTCTGGCCGCGACTTTGCAATTTTCCGTTTACACCTAAGATATATTGCATATGTTTGTTAAGAGAGCTTTTCTAGTACCTCCCAATTCGTTGTGCGGCTCGTGTGCATCATCATATGGCTGTCTTTAGTTTCTAATTCACTTCCTATCAGTAGATTTCTGAGTTTTGACATCAGCAACTTTGATTTTGTGCAGCATCTTGCCCTGATGGTTGGCAAGCCGGCCCTGCTCAGAACAAATGCTTCATGTACATATCAGCCTCCGTTTCCTGGGATAGATCCGAGGCTCTCTGCCGTAACAACAGCACACATTTGGCTGCACTATCATCAGTCCAGGAGCTAAGCTTCGTGAAGTCTCTCTGTGGATCATCGTCCTCAGGATGCTGGGTTGGAGGGCATCACTACAACACTAGCACTGGTAACGGTTGGAAATGGTCTGATGATTCCTCTGCTTGGAACGAGACTGTCTTTGTTGGTGAGCCATTGCATGCCAACTGCAGTTATCCTGCATGCAAATTTGCCACCAGCAATGATTTTTGTACTTTGATAACCAATGATCGGGCTACTGAAAAAAGGTGCAGTGAGTCCCATGGTCTGATCTGCATGATGAACCACGGTGAGTCTGTAACTTATTAAGGCTTGCCCATTTCGCTAAAATGTGTACTTTGCTTTTCATGGCATTCAGATATAGTTGCACTGACAGTCTATTTTTGTCATCAGTGGACAGATGCTACCATGATCACTGCCACAAGCAAGAGTATTTCATAGCCATTATTGCTGTGAGTGGTTTCATTCTGGCAACCACCCTAGCCGTTGTGGTCTGGCTGCTTGTCTACAGGCGAAGCAAGAAGAGAAGAAGATCGCGAGAAGTTTTAAGTGCTTCAGCTGCTGCATTGGTGGCGCCACAATGGAAAGTATTCACTAGTGAGGAGCTTAGATCAATCACAAAGAACTTCAGCGAGGGAAACAGGCTTCCTGGTAACGCAAAGACAGGCGGAACCTATAGTGGAATCTTACCAGATGGATCCAAAGTAGCAATCAAGAGACTTAAGCGATCCAGCCTGCAAAGGAAAAAGGACTTCTACTCTGAGATTCGGAGAGTTGCAAAGCTGTATCATCCTAATTTGGTGGCTGTAAAAGGATGTTGTTATGATCATGGTGATCGGTTTATTGTATATGAGTTTGTCGCAAATGGTCCCTTGGATGTGTGGCTGCATCATATTCCTAGAGGAGGGCGGAGCCTTGATTGGGCAATGAGAATGAGAGCTGCCACTACTCTTGCTCAGGGGATTGCGTAAGTCATCCTTCCCCAGAAATACTTTGTTCTTACTATGAATTCTCTTAGGTCGTTTCCCTCCAAGACATTGAAATAGTGATTGATGAATGTGTTAGGCTTCTTATGTTCTAGCTGCATTTGTTTTTGCTATCCAATTTTTTGTTCCACAATACTACAATATCACTCCTATAATTTTCACTAGCATTTAACCCATGCATAGACTTGTGAATATATTTTGCTATGCACTAATTTTCATGCAGATTTTACATAATGCTCGCATAAAGAAAAAGGTGTTTGTCCACTCTACTTCATAACCTGGCCTAGTATTATTGGATGGCTTGCTTTACCCATGGCACTTGAAAGTACTATACGAAGGGGATATACATCTTTTAGGGCAATAATTTATGGACATGGTATGTGATCCTAGGTATTCTGGGCTGCTGACCCTAGGAGAAAGCAGGATTGAAATGCAAAGATCCATGCTATGAATCCACAGATAAATGAATCACATGCCTTAAAGGAAAAAAGTAAAGAAAAGGAAAATGAATATAAAGGATAGTTGGCCTGGCATTTCATGTACCAGTACCACCCAGTCCATCTCTACGTTGCCTTGCTTCCCATCTAACCCTAAACTGAATCTCCCACACGCGCACAACCTCCTCCATTTCCTCTCTACATTGCTGTTCTCTTATCTCTCCTTCCACAGCACAGGGGACTGCCGCGCCTCCCCAATCCTTAATAATAGTGCCATCTCCCATCGTCACCTCTGAAGCCACCAGCAGCGCCACACTCTCAATCCCATTCATGATTTGCTGGGGTAGCAGCTCCAGCATCTTGTTGTCAGCTTCTCCCAGCATCTGTAGCTGGAACTGACGACCCCATAGCAAAACAAAAAGACAACCAGCCTAAAACGGGACGTTGACCCTGTGCAACCCCAACCCTTGTATTATTACAATGCCGTGGGGTCGTGGAACACTCCTCTGACTGCACTCTTGTGACTATGGTTTTACCATATCACATGAAACATATAGCAACACCATACTAGGTTAGTAGGTTCTGTTTTTGTCATTTGTGGCTTAAATTTGTTATTGTATTTATGTTTGATTTCCAACATGTACAAGCTACCATGCATTGGAAGGCCGTTTTGCATACTTATTTTTAACTTACTATAATTGATAAATAATGATTACGGTATAAGACATGTGTTTTGTAGTGGCGAGTCATACAGAAAATTTGTACAGTCAATAAACAGTTTTGATTCATATTTTTTATTTATATTTTTTTTGTCTTCTATAAGAAGTGCAATAAGCTCAAATTACTCAATATGTGAGCTGTTTGTATCTATTTTTATCTTTGAGGCCTTACTTTCTTATATAAGCATTCCCCACTCACTGCAATTAGTGTTCTACTGTATATCTTATTATTTACTACTGGCCATTTAATGCAGATTCTTGCATGACAAGGTAAAGCCGCAGGTGGTGCACCGTGATATCCGTGCAAGCAATGTCTTACTTGATGAGGAATTTGGTTCACATCTGATGGGGGTCGGCCTTTCAAAGTTTGTGCCATGGGAAGTAATGCATGAGAGAACTGTCAAGGCCGCATCCTATGGCTACCTTGCTCCTGAGTTTATATACAGGAACGAGTTGACAACAAAGAGCGACGTCTACAGCTTTGGTGTGCTTCTCCTAGAAATTATCAGCGGTCGTCGCCCTGCACAGTCAGTTGAGTCTGTTGGGTGGCAGACCATATTTGAATGGGCAACTCCCCTAGTGCAGTCCCACCGCTATCTTGATCTGCTAGACCCACACATCCAGGAATTGCCGGATACAGGAGTTATCCAGAAGGTTGTTGATCTTGTCTACTCCTGCACCCAGCATGTTCCTTCGGTGCGCCCAAGGATGTCGCATGTCGTGCATCAGCTACAGCAGCTTGAACTGAAGTCTGCAGCGTCAGATCAGCAGCTCAGGAGCGGGACGAGCACCAGTGCAACATCTCCAATGTTGCCGTTGGAGGTCCGGACTCCTCGCTGAAATCCATTGCCAGAAATTGAGAACCTTTTATGTACTCCAGCTTCAGTCAGCACTCAGTAGGTGGTAGCACATTCTTTAAGAGTGTATAATGACCCAAGAGCCACCATTATCGTAATCAGTAGTTAGTCTCCCCAAATGCTGGTGGGATAAGTTGTAGTTCACTTGTATTCAGGTTGACCTCTAATCTGCTACATATCGCATGGGTTTTGAATGTAGTGACCTAAGAAGCTTTAGGCATATTTCTGTAAGTCTGAAGAAGCAACTCATCTGTATTTGACAGAGTAATACTAGTAGCTTGTAATACTTCCTATCTCTTTACCAGTATCTGAATTTGTAGCTCTGAAAGTCTGAAGAAGCAACTCATCTGTACACAACTAGGAGTTAGGTTTCTATCATATTTACATTTGACAGCAAAAATATACCAGAAAAATCGGCACAGGGACTGCACGTGCATTTATCATCTCTCTACGCATTCACGATTCCAGGTGCGAAAGTGTGTTCTTGATCTGCACAATTAACTGTAGCTAAGCATGAGTATGCGCCAAGGTCAGGTAGGGAGCTTTCTCCTAAGCCTATTGAAGGAAGGTCGCAGCGGATGGCTGGCGTTCGGCTCACGCGGCAGCAACGGCTTCTTGGTCTGTTTACTGGCAGGTGCCAGAGCTGCGCCTGTGCTGACCTTGCTGACGTTGGCTCTCTGCTTCTTCGCCCTGGGGGGCTCCAGCCTCTCCAGAATCCTTGAAGTCTTCTCATCCAGTGGCTTCACTGGAGACGGTGGCTTGGGGCGGGGAGGTTTGTCAACAGCACGCCTGGGATGGACGGGGCTGGCAAAGTCATCGTCGAGGTCGTCGATGATGATGAGCTTCTCCCACTCCTCACTGATGCTGGGAGAGACCTTTCCCTTTTTGGGCTGGGTCGATAGCTTGTTCTTGCTTGAAGTTATGAATGTTGATGTCTGAGGCTCGCTGAACGAGTGCAGATGGTCGTTGAGACCTCCAGCCGCGTCATCAGGTTGGTCCAGGAACATGCTTTCTTCCAGGTCCTGACATGTTGGTACCTGAGGTTCGCTGAACGAACCAATGATGTGAGGGTCCTTCGGGGCACAGGATGGAGCAATTGATCTGCAAAATGAAGTCGGTCCAATCATGGACATCTTATCTGAAACATGTATAGGAACAAAAAAAATGTTGCATAACCCAGCAGGTGAGGAGGTACCCAAATTGCAGGCTGTCCTTCACCAGGCGATTCAGTTCTGAATGAAAGCCTCTTTCATGATGTAGAGGGTTGTAATCCTTGAGGATAATCTGAAGAAATCAATTGCCAGATATTAGTTAGTGCGGGGGTAAGGAAAGCTGCTAATAGTACGTGGAACAAGTTTATAGAGGCGTGAAGCGAGGAAGCTACTACCCAAGGAATGAAAATCATTCGGTGATGGTGAGTCACAACAACACAGAAAAAAAAATAGTGATCCAGCGACATACCTTAGACAAAGAGGTTTCGATTGAATTCTTGATTTCCATGGTAATCTTAGAGCTGCAATCTCGAGTCATGTCTGGGAGAGGCAATATCTCTTCAGATCCAGCAAGTCTCTGCAGCATGATGTGTTCCAATCATTAGTGCAAGCCAATAACAGACCACAAAATACTTTCTGTTCTGGCAAACTATAAGCATCTAAGGGTGTGTTTGGTTGAGCTGTGGCTTTTGGAAAAGCTGCTGTGGGCTGTGAGCTGTGGAAAAGCAGCTGTGAGAAAGCAAATGTGGGAAAAGCGAAGGCCGTTTGGTTAGAGGTCTTTGTCAACCGTGGATTGTCTCGAGAAATACATGTTTATATAGAAATTTTGTTTCGATTGACACTTTTAAATTATACGGTGACCCTTCTGAACCTATGGACTTAAGCAAGAGGTAGTTAGGTACATGCATTATTTGTTTGACATCAGTAGTTAGGTGCTTAATTTTGATTGTTTTCACTCTGTATTACTTGTTTGACATCAGTAGTTAGGTGCTTAATTTTTTCCTTCAATTAGCTAAGTAATAAATCTTACTGCTACTATTGCTTCAGGTTGTACCTACTGCAAAAGCCACTAAAAGCAAGGGGTAGAGGTGCTTTTGAGTTTGTACTGTGGCAAAAGCTGGCTTTTGCCAAAAGCAGCTTCAGGTTTTTAGCCTTTTGGTTGGGCTGGGCAAAAGACACAGCCAAAAGCCCAACCAAACACAGCCTAAAGTAGAAGCTTTATGACAAAGATAGTTACTCAGTGTTAGGATATCCAATCCAATATGGTTTTAGGCTACTACTACTACAAGTGGTGAAATATGCCACTACATCACAGATCAAAATAGAACAGGGGGAGTGTTGCTTATACCCTCAGAAGCATTGGTCCTTTCTCAGATGGTTGAAGAAGATAGTAACACTGAAGACTTCCAATTTTCATCGTTTCAATATTGCATGATGAGGAGCAAATAAGTCCCTGGTCAAGCTTGAAAAGAGTTTCACATAGACCATAGAAAACTGCACAGAATAGATAATATTGACAAATCAGATCAGTATGTTTTGAGGAGCTAGAGATACATCATTCCCACTCTGTTTTTATTTACATGTCATGTTACCTTTGTACTGAGCCAAACATCTGTATCTTTGACCATTGATTTTTAAAAGTTTATATAAGTTCATGACATTATTTATGTTTTAAGATTCACTATGAGAAATACTTTAATAATCTATTCATATGTTGTGAAACTAAGGATTTTTTGAAATGGATAATCAAAGATAGTAATTAGGACAAAGCTAATGTGACATGTCAAAAAACGGCGGGAGCATAAACTTGCAGTACTAACTTTGGTTGTTCTGATCTGAGCTCTCATCAACTAGAGAAGCTTCAACATCATTTGAACTTGGAATCACAACATAAGACCTCCCCATTATGACTCCTGTTAACACATGTTGTCATTTAATTTACAAAATATTTGTATCTGAACAGAAAGCAGTCATGGGTACCTTCATTCATTGAGGCTAATTCAGTGCGCTCAATTACATCAAAAGAAATGGAAGTGGAGACTCGCCGCAAACTTGAACTACATTCCGAAGTAGGCAGAAACAATACTGTTTGTTCTCCAATCCTCACAGCAGTATCAATAACATCAGAAGCTGCAAGCTGTCGATTAGTTGTTGGACACACCCATTTTGCTTTATTTGGGGTGACAAGGTCAATAGAGTGACCATGGCACTTGCATGCCTGTTCAGTCAATGTGTTCTGCATTAGCATAGCTTTTGAAGAGGCTACAGAACTCTGTATATGAATCATGGATACATAATTGCTATTATCTGAAGGAAATAAAAAGTTGAAAAGAAACGATGATAAATCACCAAAAGTATATGGAGAAGTTCCTTTTATCAGTCATGTTCTTCCACTAATAAATAGGTATATAGAATAAACTCAATGCTTGCAAGACACAAAAATGAACATTGAGCAGTGAAAGGGAAACGTCAGACTCAGATATGTTCTGTCACTGAACTTTTTGAATTAAATATTAAGTGGTGTTATAAAATGACTAATATCACCTGGCAAGGTGGAAAACCATCAGTTATCTGGTTTGATGATGCATACAGGTTGCAATATATGTGTTTAACAGAATCAATAATCGGATCTCTGAACACAAATACAGCTTGCGGTGTATCCTCCTTGTCATCCTTTAGCTCTTCTAACCACCTCTTCACTAGCCCATGCAGAACTTGGGTCTCTGCAGTTCCAAATATATAGCAAACATATATATTGTTAGGTTACCTTACATGTAAGAAGGGTTGAATGTTAACCTAAGTGTAAGGAACTCCTAATATGTCAGTGATAGCTGTGCAAGTCATTCATCAAAATGTAACTCCGTGATAGTATGATCTCAAAATGACAGAGAACAAACTATATAGCATGACCATATTATGATTTGTAGGTTGATCATGAAAGATCATCTTATTATTCGAACATAAACAATAAAACCAGTAAATGATGACTAATATCATGAGACTTCCTTACCAGGACTGTATCTCCGTACCACACAGTTTTCAAGATCACAAATTCTGTTTACAAAAGAATTGGCATTTTCAGAAGCACCACCATACATGAATGCAGCTTTTGTTTCCAACATAATAAAATCCACTGCAACACACTGTTCTGCTGCATCCTGATGACAACACAAGAGAGTTATGCTAAAAAAAACAATACAAGACAGTGACCAGAAGATGCTATCATAAAGATCAATGAATTAATGGGTTAAAGCATCACTCGACTCCTTTCAGAAAAAAAATACAAATTATCATGCTAATACCAGAAGAGATCTTCGGAGAGCTTCTGTATTTTGTGCAGACATACATATAGCAATCACTTTCTTGGATATGTCATCAGTAGCCCAAGAATAGATGGCTTTGTTGCTAAAAAGGTTTGTTAATGATACATCTGTGCATAAGAAACAGAGGATCAGGCAAGTTTCCATCTGAAGATTATTGTCCTATTAAAACACATGCATATTCACAATATTTATGTGCTTCTGAGTTTGTTTTGATCTTGTACCCATCAAACAATGGAACAGCTTAGGAAGATCATGGACCAATATAATTGTCATTACCTCCAGTAGGTACAGATCCACCATGTTGGTCAGCAACAAAGCCATCCAGAGGTATGTTATTTACAGCATGGTGGAAATCTCGTAGACTGAATTTTTCACCAGGCCTATACCCAATCTTTAGCTGAACAAAGTTCAGATGTTAGAAAATACTAATATGACTGAGAACAGTAGGAAGGCATGTAAGTATCTGCACTGAAAAATTAATCAACACTACAAACAGGATGAGCTGCGTGAAGTGTGAACATATCGCGATGTTCGCAAGCAATGCATGTACAGTACAATGTGAATTGCCATCGGTTAAGTTGTCCACAGAGACAGCAAATGCATATGCATCTTACATTAACCAGCTGAAAAACATCTGCCTCAGTCTAAATGTGACACAGAAGTGATTCAAGTAATGCCAAATCCTATACAATTGACAGCACTCACAAATCATTTGTATAATAATAATAGTGAAGTGATAAATTGGTCCCCATCTCTAGTAAACATAAGGTGGCAAACCAACCGGTTTTGCCATATGAGCATGAAAGGGAGCACACGAAATTAACTATGGGACCTGTGTAGGCAAAAACGCAAACAAACGGAGCACTGCAATCTGCATATAGAGCAATCGAGCATCAGTGGTGTGTATCAGTGTCCAATTCGGGCCCAAACAAACAAAGCGAGCACTACATGTCGATCGGCAGTTGGTGATGTAGCGAATTTGGAATCAGCAAACAGCTGCCCACGCAACACTAAACAGACACGATCCGATCGGCAGCAGAGCAGGGGAGGGGTGGATACGGACCTCAGGGCAAGAGGAGGAGCACGAGGATGATGGTCTGGACGAAGCAGCGTAGACGTAGCCGAGGGCCAGACGATCTGGGAGCGCGGCGGCGACGGCGGCGGTGGACGCGGCCCCCGCGTGTGGCTGTGACGTAGTGGCGGCGTAGAGGTTGGCGAGGTCGAGCAGGCACTGCACGCCGAGCGGGGAACCGTACGCGGTTAGTTAGGGCTGGGAGCTGAGCTCGAGAGATGGAAATGCCGGCGGAGCAGCGGCGGAGAGGGAGCGGGCGGGCGCGGCGGTGGGTACCGTACCTCCTTGAGGCGGTGGAGCAGGGCGGGCGGGATGTTGCGCAGGTCCAGCAGGAAGCAGAGCAGCGCCATGGTCGCCGGCCCACATGCGTCCACCCCTGACGATGTCGCCCGCTCCTCTTCTCCGGCGCCGGCGGCGACCTGGCGACGCGTGCTGGTGCCTTCTGCCTTCACCAGCGCCTCGCCCCGCCGCGGCGCTGCGGGGAGTGAATTTTGAATGGGTGCCTTGCAGAGCACGCCGCGTGCCCGCAGGACGACGACGCAACGGCATATACGTGCTGTAGACAGCTGGCAGGCCCGGAAGCGGGCTAAATCAACTCCATCTCATCCAGAGGCCCAAAAAAGAAAATCATAAAGCAGCGGAAGTACATTGTCCGCCGGAGGCCCACAAACATTTGCTTGTGGCTTGTAGGAGTAGCAATGTAGCACTATCCCCTAAAAAAAAAAGGAAAACAGTGTAGCACTATACTCCCTTCAAATTCTAAAAAAAAAAATACTCCCCTAAAAAAAGCAGTGTAGCATTATTATACTTGATTATACTCTCTCTCTCTCGAAGTTACATGAACTAGAACATGTACTGTACTTCTACACAAGTTCAAAGTCAACTAAAGCCCTGAGAAAATCAGATTCAGAATAGAAAAGGTGGGGTTAGCTTTGTCAGTTCCTACAGCAATCTATGTCATCTACTAGTATTGATTCTGTTAATAATAGCTGCAAGGTGAAGATAAACAGCGAATTCTGCTCATTCTTGAGTTCATAATATCTACTCGGTACACAAGCCTCAGCACCAGGCCTCTGTAATTTACTGCCACAACACAGGCAATAGATTGAACATTTCAACCCAGACCAGATAGGCAGATCCCAGCCGAAACACAGGCACAGCCACACTAGCCTCTGTGAGCACAAATGAACTCAGAACAGACACTGAACAAGGAGATTATGTTCCATCTTCAGCAGTCCAGGCATTCAGTCAGGACATCCGGACAGAAAACATGGGGCCATCGTTCAGGGGCAGGAGGCTAAAATAGGACCCATTCTCGTCGACGCAGCACGCGTGCCACTTTATCTGATAGGAGCCTTCAGGGAACGCGGAGACGTCCAACAGGCAGGCTGCGAACCCCTGCCCACTATCGGTTGGTTCAAAGCACGCAAAGGCAGTCACCATGTCCATGCCACAATGGGAATTCTTCTTCTCGTTCTTGGCCTTCCCCAGATCACTCTTTATGTACTGCAGCAGCTTGGAGTTCAGTTCGACCATTTCAGTGGTCCTGCGCGGGTCAAACTGCTTGCTTCTCGTTCCTGCTGTGTCCAGGCAGGTCTCTAAGCTTGCGGCTAAAATGCAGTACAATTTCACAGCGCGAATGGTGCTTCTTTCTAGCATGCGCTTCCAGTTCATGCAGAGGGTTAGAGACAATAGGAAACCAGGCTCTATTGAAATCCCTTTTTCATTCACAGGATTTGAATCAAACATGTAAAGTTCGGCACCAAGGCAAGGCCTGCATACATGCCAAAAATGAAAAATGTCACATCATGTTTGGATTGGAAGCTCCATTTGCACAAAAATTAGCGTAGTGATTGGAACATTATCACTTAAATAGGCAAGATAACAAAGCATCTCCAGCTGCAAAAGTAGCAATTTAATACTAATAACACTAACTTTCCTTTCTGTCCCTAGACAATACTAAAACACATGCTAATATAAAAAATGGCATTTCGTACATAATTCATCCAGCATAGTGAAACGACATACTTACCTTACTCTGAAAAAGTACTTGGGAACCACGAAAGGCAATTCCAAATACTTCTGCAAGATGCTGGACAACACTTGCAGCCCTCCTTGCAAAGCAGATAAACAATCCTCTCCATTTTGTACTTTTTCAGCTTCAGCATTACCACATACACCAAGCAAAGATGCCACAGCAAAATGGCAAAGAGAATACAAATCCTTCTCCAGATTACATGAACCACTGATCTGTGTGCTGGACTGTAAGCTGTCAAGTTCATCAAAGGAAGTGGACATGAACTGTCGCAGTTGGGAAACAACCTGCCAGTCAGACCCATCTACTCTTACATGCAGATCTTGTAGGACCGAAGCATGGGAAAACCTCTTTGGAAGATTGCAGGACTCTACGTAGTTACATTTCTTTGAGAAATAAACAGAATATGCAGTACAAAATGCCAAAAGTGAGCACACGAAAGCAAGCCTGGCTATACTACTTGAGCTATGTCGATCCAGGTCCATATGGGATGCAGCAAGAAGATCATAACTCTTTGCCAAGTCGCTTAATCTTAGAGAGCAATGATCCAAAGCAAGTACTTGGTCTTTGATAAACTCTACAGATAAAGATAAATGGTCCCCTCTTGCTTCATAAGAAGAGTGTGCACTAAGGATATCAAGAACATTTGTTAGGGCCTCAAGAAATGATGATCTAAGGCTGATGAACCACCTCTGGAATAAGAAGTCATGATCTGATGAGGCACTGGATGCAAGAGCATTATTTGCTAACAATGTTCTGCCACAAATATCAGATATCTTTGTTCGGAATCCATGCAACTCTGATGACATACTGAGGGTGCTATCAGCATCCGTTTCAGTACAGTAAAGATCCTCACTAAAATCACCCTCCATTTTTAGCTCACCAACTAACTTTATAGTTGCTGAGGGAAAAAGCAAAAGTTTCAACTCAATTTCGCCAGCAGAAAGAAGTAGCAATGATTTGAGCCAAAAACTGAAAGAACCCGCTTTAAAAGCATCTGCCAGTTTTCTGAAGACAAAAGAAGCGGTGAACCAGAGACCTTTACGACAACAGTACATAGAAGACCTATAAGCTTCCCAGTATTTCTGCTTCTTCATAAGCATTTTGGTTATCCGAAGTGCACATAATTCCTGAGTTAACCAAACAGAAGGAACAAACAGTGTAGTACAATGCTCTTTTGAATCACCAGATTCTTGATTACCACCACTGATTTTACAAGTATTCGGGGTAACACAAGCACACATTACCAAATGGAAGGATTCAAATGTGCTCCAGTGCTGAGGGGCATCCTGATGAACATACTTGATTAGATTCTTGATGCTATCATGAAGATTGTGTCTAGCACCAGATGTTTCACAGAGCACCTCATGACAAGCATTTGCAAATTTTAGCGTGCAACGAATTAGATCATGCACTATGGATTTTCTATTCTTGCAATCAAATTTGAGAAAATCCAGTTTTCCATTGCCAATATCTGTTTCAGTGCAGGAAGCTTTAATGCTTTTAGCTAACAGTTGAACATTGTCGTCTGAAGTGCTCAATTCTTCAAGGGCAACACTTGTCTGGAATGGTTCAACAGAAGCAACAGAGACTTCAGAGTAATCACTTCCATCAATCAGAAACAGTTCTTTTACAAGGCTTTTCAATATATCAAGAGCTACAGCAGCAGCAGAAGGGTAGCATGAAACAAGCTTCAGCATAAGTCTGAAAGGAGTTTTGTATGCCATATCCACTTCAGATGATATGCAGATATTTCTGCTTGCAACTTCATTGACCAGAGATATAGTATGATTCACAATCATTGTAATTATCTTACACAGCGGTCCATTCATACTATTTTCTTCAGTTAATGGTATGTTGTTCATTACTCCTTGCAACTCAGCGTAAGCAAATGATGAACCCTTAAGAACTGATATGTTATCTGACCTCACTTCCTTGAGAATACAAAAGATTTCCACAAGAATTTCCAGAGCAGTACCTTGCATCTCCAAAGAAGAATCTAAAGACCTTTCAGCAGCTAGAAGAAGCTTAGATAACTCAGAACCATTAAGATGATTACTTGACACTTTACTGCATAACATCTGAAAATGTATTTTTACAATCAGATAAGAGAAAAATGGAGCATAAATCAAGCAGAGGCAATAAGTCATCACCTTCTGCAGAATCCTTAACACATTGCTCTTACAGTCAAGTGGAAAATCCTTATCATCAATCAGCGGCAACAATCTGCCGAAAACAGTCCTAACAACTGGAAAATGGCAGGTATTTCTGTGAAACATAAAACGCATGCATTTTAACGCCATAGACTTCACAGAAGAGGAATCATGATCCATAAACAGTAACAGTAAATCCACCTGCAATAGAAAGTTGATCAAAGAAATAAAGTTAGTTCAAAATCAATCTACAGTGAAGAATAGTCATATTTGTGGATCATTGCTAGTGCCAAGGGTCTCTTATCTGGAGAATCAGATATATAAATAGTTTCTTAAATTAATACAGAAGTCTGCAGGCATATAAAACGGAGGGTGCAATATGAATGCTAGCGCCGAAGAAGAGAAGGATGTATTTCTGGGTAACCTCCAAGAACTATGAAGCTGTGTATATCATGGACCCAATGTTGCATGATTTAAATCTTATCTACCAGTGCTTTTATTTTACAGAGAGCACAAAGAAGAAGGAAGATGTATTCCAGTAAACTGACAAAGGATGAAGTATAGGGGAAACAATTCACAAGGAGGGCCTCTCGGTGCCAACGCTGGGGATCGAAGCCAGGCACCGGCTTGAGAGCTGGGTCAAGGAGCCACTCAGACTCACCAGCCCTACGTATAGGAAAAAATAATAGTTTGAAAAAGGAAAAATGCAATTGCCAATGGAAATTTGGGACCATATGTCACTTAAATTGAATCTTTTCAATAAATAAAACTATACGCTTAACATGACATAATAGGAAGCACAATTTCAGGGATGATAGCATTGTGCTACCTGGTCAGAAAACAACATGATCGACTTGGATGACAATCTTGAGAGCGAAAAGAGCATTTCAGATTTGAAGACATCTTCCAGTGCGCCTAGAACCATCTGTTTTCCAACCTGTGAGGTTCACAATAAAAATGTATTCGTAAAGTTCAGTGAAAACAACAGCATACAAAAATATGAAGAATAACTCCTTCATTGGAATGTCAAAGCAGAATGTAACACTATACTTGTTCTCTCCATTCAAAAATCCCCTGTATCAGTTATTGGTATTTTTTTATCAATGACATGTATGTTAGTTTGTCCATAAGTGTGACTTTAGTTCAATATGTGTAGGTGAACAATCATTGTATATGTAAAATTTGCACAGGCAGCACAGATGTTGACAAAATTGAAGTAAATGGATAAATTTTGTGTCTAAGCGACAAATGTATATCCATAAACACCTCATGAACTCTATGGATAACAGCCAACGTACAATCAAGCTTCCAGAAAGCCTTAATTGCTGCCATGATAACTTGTGGCTCGGATGTCTGAGAACATATCAATCTTCTGAACACTTCAAGAATGATCCTTGAGAAGTCTTCTGACACATGACAAATGCAGCCAGCTGCAAAAATTGCTGCCTTGACCTGCCAATGGACATGCGTGTTTGTTAATCTTCAAAAGTGGAAAGCCTCCAGCTTGAAACTCATTTGATGGCAATTACAAATTATCCAATCAGGCAAGAATACATATCATTAGTTGAGCTATACTGGGTGGTAAAGAAAGGTACTGACCTCCAAAGCACTGGAGGCACACAAGCTGGAAAGTATAAGAGAGCGGACGTGCACGCAGTCCTTGGCGATGTCGGCCAAGCACCCGAACAAGCGCAGTGCGAGCGCCCTGTCCCGCTTGTTCCCAGTGTCGTAGACCACCTTGACCCTCCTGAGCAGCTGGCCGGGCTCCGCGACGCGCGCCCCGGCCAGCGCCCCCGGCCCCGTGGCGGTGCTGAGGAGGGTCCTGACGATGCGGGCCCGCATGGCGCCGTCGGCGGTCCTGAACTCGGTGGCGAGGCGGAGCAGCATGGTCTCCGCGAAGACGCGCGCCTCCCCGGGTAGGACGCCGTACGCGGAGGCGACGGGCGCGGGGGCGGCGGCGCAGGCGCAGAGCTGCCGGAGGCGTGGGCCGGCGGCGTCGACGGCGCAGGCGCGCGTTGCTGCGGCCGGACGAAGGCGGAGGTGAGCGAGGGGGGTAGAGGAAAGAGACGGGGAAGGGTGATTGGGGCGGTCGACTCTACCTGGATGGCGGGAGCGGAGGCCCCTGTCGAGGTCGATGCTCCAGTCCATGGCGGACGCCGCTGGAATCCGCTCCAACTCCATCGACGACGACGACGAAGACGACGCCGATGGCGGCGGACGGTGGTGTGTTTTGCTTGCCGCGCCGCCGCACGGAGAGTCAGAACGACGTTCGATCTCGATCCTACGGTTTTCGATCTCCAGTTCTCGGTAGACCATAAGCACTTTTCCGTCCCCAAACCCCACGGGCTTCGTGGTTTACTCCAGCCCACCCCCTAAATCCACTCCAACCCACCTCTTAGGAGAACTTGTAAAATTTAGTTTTCAGCCTAGGCCCCGATCCCCTCCCCCGACTCGCTCCCGTCCGCGCGTCCACGCCGGCCGGCGCCGGCGCTCCCGCCGCGGCCGCCGCTCCTCCACCGCCGTTCGCCCGGCGACGCCCGCTCGCCCACGCCGTCGTGCTCGCGCTCGCCGCGGTGCTGCTCCTCGCGTTCTGCAACAGGGACGGCCGCGATGACGAGACGGGGAACAGCGGCGTGGTGGCCGGAGGCCGGCGCTCCCGCCGCGGCCGCCGCTCCTCCACCGACGGGGAACAGAGGGAAGGACAGGAGTCGCCCGAGTCCAAGGCCGTCATTGGCAAGGCCGGGGACGGCAACCGGATGGTCTTCTTCGAGGGCCTGTCACTGGCGTTCGACCTGGAGGACCTGCTCCGCGCCTCCGCCGAGGTGCTCGGCAAGGGCGCCTTCGGGACCGCGTACCGCGCCGTGCTGGAGGACGCCACCACGGTCGTCGTCAAGAGGCTCAAGGAGGTGAACGCCGGTCGTCGCGACTTCAAGCAGCAGATGCAGCTGGTCGGCCGGATTCGGCATGACAACGTCGTCGAGCTCCGCGCCTACTACTACTCGAAGGACGAGAAGCTGCTTGTGTACGATTACTACAGCAGGGGAAGTGTATCCAACATGCTTCATGGTATGATCCTTGACCTCTCCCTTCGTCATGTCACTTTCATCCTTTTTCAGTGCTCAATTTGCAATTTGCAATGTGCTTGATAACCACAACTGTCTGTTTGTGTATTAGAAATGTTGCAATCATGAATCATGATAGCGAGACAGAACACAGAAGTGTACTTGATAAATGCGCTAGGAGATGTGGCAATTTAAAAGGAAGAAATTTTGTAACGTGGAGTCATACTATGGTGAGCTGGAGATGCCATGTTGCTTGTTGTTTGGGAAGAGTCATGGTTGATAAGGTAACTGTTTGGTTATAAATATTTACGCCATAAAGTAGTGCTTCTGTTATCCAGAAAACAAATATTAATCGTATTGTGGTTTGATGGTTAATATCTGATGTTGAAACACTTCATGTGATTGAAGAAGAACATACATCTCATATTTCTGCTCCTTTTTTTCCTTTTAGGGAGGAGGGGAGAGGACAGAACACCATTGGACTGGGAAGTAGTGGAGCAGTCCACCGGTGATCAAAAGAAGAGGAATAGATGATAATGTTGTACTGGATCAAGAGGTGGTGGTGCTAGAAGGGGAAGTTGAGTGTTACACTGCAATGGAAGTTGTAGAACAATGCACCAATCATGAATCAACAACCGTCAAGGATGGCAATGTTATGGAAGAAAAGGAAAAGGCAGTGGAGCAAGAAGTTTCTGTTGGTGTACTGGATGCAGCTAAGGATTGTGTTACTGTGGAACCACAAGAGGAGAATGTGGTGGTGGCGGAGCATGGAGAGGATGGAATTTCTGTGCAAGATCAAGATAAGGTGGTGGAGCAATGTAGCAGTGGTCGACTGAGATATTCAGAACATTCCCTGAATGACCATGCTGCAGAAAATCAGAAGGCAGTGGAGCAAGAAGGTGACATTGTTGAAAGGGTTGTGACCACAGATCATATTGCTGGCGAGGACCAAGAGAAGGAAGTAGAACAATCTGTTGTGATGAATCAAGGTCAACCAAGTAGAGCAATCTGTTGGTGATGAATCACAAGTTCTAGGTAGTTAGAGAGTCTAGTTATTTACCAAGAGTGGTGGAGGAACATGTTTGACAGGTGCTTCTGAATGAACCACATGAACTGCTGTTTGGACTGGACTGCACATCAGTTACTTTAGCCAGAGAAGAGGTTTCAAGGTCCCCTGGGAGATCATCTTGTAATCTTGGATTCTGAGGAAGCTGCAACCTGTTCCGTGAAGAAAACAAATGGAGATATGCATTTGATATAACGTGCTTGTATTCAGGAGAACCATATATATTTCAAATAAGAAAACACATTGTACATGTTACAATTGGGCCTGAGTTTACCACTACAAGCTCTCAGATTACAAAGAAAGGCTACAGTCATGAAGCTACATTCTTATACAACCATATGCATATGATTTTTATAAAATTCCAGGTCCAATCCCCTGCACTTGATCACCGCGACCATGTATCTCCATAGCTGCAACAAATTGCTGAGGTGCACCTTCCTTCAGATAACATAGCTTCCTGATCAGCTGCTGAAAGTATCTACATGTGTCGTCCTTCAATCTTCCACTTGTGGCCTGATTGCATTGTAAATTCGGACAGTAAGTTACTAAACTGTCATGAAGAGAAAAGAAGCAAAGTGCTATACATGTAAATCATGGAAATGTTAAATGTCTGCAGATACAAAGTTTAGGCTAGAAAAGCAGCTAGCAATTAGTATGCTATATAAATTTTCATTTGATAAGAAAAGAATAAGGTCAAATGACAGAGGAAGCAATGACTTACAATGATATCATGGAGCTATCCACCCATAACCTTTGCAAATGTTCCTTCCCCAGTGGTACATTATGTTTGTCTAAGCCAGTCTCTCACAAGCGCCTTGAAACCAGCTAGCTACTTCTCAAAAGATCTGCTGCTGAAAGCACAAAGCATGGTAATTTGGCATTCAGAATTGACAGGCATTGCAAAGGTAAATCAGTACATAACTGAATATGAACATGGAGATAGACATATACAATAATCTGAAAGGTGAAAGCCTTTGTCAGTACAGAATGCAATACAACACGAACATACATTTGCAGACAAATGAAATGGGCAACTGACCACACAGTGACGAGAGCACATAGGCTAGTAAGAAATTTGATGAACTGGATCTATCTCGAACTGATCTGAATATAATCTAGCTTGTTGTCTCCAGCAGACATATCAAACAGGCTAGGCTATTTTCACTCCCCAGGCATCGTGGCCGGGTGAATAGAACCTATGTACAGGAAACTGAATCTTGTTCTCCCGGTGAATACAAAACAAGCAAAAGTCTGAGCTGCCTATACTTCAGTCAAGATTCGAACCTCTGCCCACCGACGCAGTCCGGTCCAGCCTGGGTTCTCCTCGCCGGAGTAGGCGGCGCGCGGGAGGACGGCGGAGGCGGCTGATGCTCTGCCTGGACGACGGCCGCGGACGGCCTCGGCCGGAGGTGACGAGGTGGAAGGCAAGGACAGGAGGACGGCGGGCGGGGCGCCGGAGGAGGCGGCTGCGGCTCCGGCGGGCCGCCGAGCGGACTGCGAAGAAGGTTTCGGGCCGTCTGATTTTTTTTAAGAGAGTAGGGACTTGGGCCGGAGTTGGACGTAATTTTGGACCTTTATTTTTGCTGGCCAGTCTGAAATGAGAAAAATAGGGGCCCCATTTGCATGGTGGGCTAGAATTGCTCTTAGACGTACAAATTCGAACTTCTCAAATTTATATAAAAAAAATACACTACAACATCAAATTAGTTTTATTAAAATTCATAACTAAATATGTCTGGGCAATATATTTATTTGATATATCATAGATTTAGGCCCGTTTGATCCTTAGAATTTCTGAAATTGAATTCATTGTATAAACTATAGTGAAAGAAGAATTTGAAATTCCATAACTTTCTATAGTTCGAATATAAGACTATCTCAAATTCACGGGTGAAAAATGATAAATGGATTCGATGGATTCTTCTTTCCTAACTTGAGTAAAGTTGTAGACTTTATTTAACAGATTCTATGATTTTTCTTCTACGTCTATAATTTATATGATGAATTCAATTTTGTGAATTCCAGGGAGCCAAATAGGCCATTTTTTTAAAAAAAAAAAACTTATTAGAATTAGAGAAGTTTAACATACAACAATACTATTAAACCTTGAGTTAAACGGATGGAGTAACGCGATCTTTTTGGATGAGTAAATCAGTTTCAATTCTAGTTAGAATCACTAGGAACCCTAGTAAACAAACACAAAAGACATGGGTCCCAGCTAGAAACAATTATTAGTTTTTTTTAATTGGGGATGATTTCTTGTGATTAATCATTTCCCTTTCCTTACCCACTAACCTAAAAAAACTTTTAATGGCCTTCTTCTAGTGTAATCAGTTCAAATTAGTCACACATGAATCGTTCTTCACCTACAAAGAGCTTCAAGTTTTTTGTAATCTCTCTAATTGCTTTCATGTAAAACAATATTTATGCCTTTGTTCAAGAATTTAGACGATTCTAGAAAATGACTATAATTCAATATTCTTCAATTAAATTCTTGTCTAAGGGTTCAGCGAAAACTGAAGTAACTCGTGGCAAAAATTTATTTTTAGAAAAAAAAATGAGAGATGGCTAGGTCTAAGTCTAAACTACTCAACCCCCAAAATAAATGTCTAAACTACGAATGGCATGGTGTTTGGTTTGAAGAATGATTCATTCTAGAATGGAATGGTGTACCATGAGGTCATTCTATGAGTTCTAGTGGAATGGGCTAATTTTTTTGGTTTGAAGAATGGCTCAATGTAGAATGGAATGATGTATCATGGGGTCATTCTATAAATTTTAGTGGGATGGACCATTTTGGAAGGTGGATGAACCTTTTTTGGTAGGTGGATGGACGTTTTTTGTTCAGACGATAATCGTGAGCTTGTGGGGTATGACCTCATTCTGCACGCAAACTAAACAAAAAATAATAATAATGTGAAGGTCCACCGGATCAGTTCATTCCCAAACCTAACGCCCCCCTACTACCTAGGCCATCTACAATGGTAAGAATCAGGTGCTGGTTTTTAGATGACATACCATTTTATATGCTCACGAGAAAATGCTTTTTTTTTTATTCTATACACATTCTCTCTTCCCTCACCTATGCAAGAGACACTTCCTTCACCTATGCAAGAGACATATAGAGAATGTAAGTGATGAAGACATCACTCCTTTAGGTAGTCCTAACACTCCTCAAGTTGACATCCAACGGCTAATTACTAGAGTTCGAGCATAATAATAATTAAACCTCTAGATAAACTCATCCTAAGTATTTCTTTTTGTGATCACTAGAAAATACAACCTAATGATAGTTTTTTCATCAAAAAAATGATAGTTTTTTTTTTTTTTGAGACGACACCTAATGATTGTTCAGACGTGGAATTAAGCCAAAATTTAAAATTTAAGAACCAAAATAGCCAATTCTGTTTTCATCTGCAAAAGGTTTAAAGTTTGCACCCAATAGAAACATTTAAGTCTTAAGACCAAATTAAGGGGAACATAGATACTAGTAGAGATTAAAGAAGACAAGCTTTGTGCTGCATCTGAGGAACCTGCCCTGAAACTTTGTGCAAACCAAAACTTTGCAAAGTCATCTGGGTTTGCAAAACTTTGGGCAAAACAAAACTTTGCAAAGTCATCTTTTTTTTTTTTTTTTTGAGAAGAACTTTGCAAAGTCATCTGGGTTGTAAAACTTGGGGCAAAACAAAACTTTGCAAGCTTTGCGCGAGTTGCCTTGTTCTGTTGTTTCATAGACTGCAGTTGAAAAGTTCAGTAGCTCCAGTTCAGATTCAGAACATGCAGTCCCGCCTCCCCCGCTCTCTGTATCCCCGGCTTCCTCGCGGCTTCGCCTCCGGGCTCCGGCTCTGCATTAGAAAAACTCCCACCTCCCGGCAGTTCCAGCTCAAACGTGACCGCGAGGCACTAGGTCCACGACGTGCTCGCTGCGCTCATCGGATCCGCCGCAATCGCAATGCTACGTTATTATAAGGAAGCTCGGAGCTACTATTATACCAGAGACGGATCGTCGTCTTCCCCAACTGCATTGCACAGCAGAGGGACCTTAGGCTTTAGGCCGGCCAGTCCAGGACAGAGGTGGCGGCTGCGGCTGCGGCTATGGGCGGACACGGCCACCCTTTCTCGCCGGCGGAGCTGGAGCTGCCAGGGTTCGTGCCGCAGCGGTTGTCGCAGGGCCAGATCCTCGCGCCTTTCGTCGGCGCCGCCGTCTTCTCCGTCCTCGGCGTCTGGCTCATCTCCGGTAACGACTAACTCCACTGCCTTTCCACTCCTTTCGATGATCCTCCCCACAGATCCCGATCGATGAGGGTGATCGCGCTGCATGCGCTTCGCAGGAAGATGCGGCGGCGGCGTTAGATTCTCCAAGACCGACCGCTTGCTCATGGGCTGGTGGGTGTTCACCGCGCTGGCTCACCTCGTCTTCGAGCCGCCCTTCCTCTTCACCCCCGATTTCCTCAGCAAGGAGAACCCAAATTTCTTCGACGAGATGTGTGAGTTCTCCCTCTCTGGCGCGGCCCCAGATCGATCGTCGTTGTGCCAATGTGTATCACTGTTTGACTGATCACTGACAGAGCAAATGCAAATACAAATGCTGGTTTTCAGTTAAGGAGTACAGCAAGGGTGACTCCAGATACGCCGCTAGGAACACCGCAGTCCTCGCGCTTGAAGTGATCACGATCGGGCTGAAAGGCCCTGCATCGCTTCTTGCAGTGTAAGAGCAGAGATTCTCATCTCATCTCTTTCCAAGCACGCAAAAATGGTCACTTTAAGTTCTTATTCTTTCTAATAATAATGTTAGAATTTGTAGTTTATATATACATATATGAGAACATTACGATGAGTTGGCTTATGTTGTATGTGACCACATGCTCTGCTTGCTGCCTGCAGCTATGCAATTGCGTCCCGGAAGTCGTACAGCCACATCCTCCAGTTCGCCGTCTCTTTGTGCCAGCTATACGGGTGTCTGGTTTACTTCATCACCGCGTACCTGGATGGCTTCAACTTCTGGATCAGCCCGTTCTACTTCTGGGCATATTTCATCGGTTCCAACAGTTCATGGGTGATCGTACCGACGCTCATCGCCGTAAGGAGCTGGAAGAAGATTTCGGCAGCATTTCAGGCAGAGACGAAGGTCAAGACTAGATAATCCTCTACGTGTCCTGCCGTGCGTTTGCCACAGCTTGGAAGTTCAGTTAGAAGTACAATGCATGCTGTGCAACAGTACAAGAATGACTGAATGAGCAAATCATGATCTTTCCTGAAACTGAGATTCTCGTGTCTTGGTAAAAGTAAACCTGTGTGTTTGAAAACTGTGCTGTGTTTTGCCCCGTTTTGTGCAGGCATATGCAGTGGTCTCTATTTCAGCCTGGAGTGTTGGTCAAACATCTGGATTTTGCCTTGCGACTATACCAACTCACATTGTGGCATTTGATTTCAGAAGCTACTCCTTTCTTCTGCCATATATGAGGAAGGAGGGTATTTCCCCTTGTGGTTGACTTCAAATTGAAATTATGAGGCTTACATAGTGATGTTGACCTTTTTGAAAACAAAATGATGTTATTGGGACTGCAATACAGAACCTGTCTGTAATAGAAATAATAGAATCAGAGAGAATTCGGGATTTCACCAAAACGGTACGGACACAAGGTTCCACTCTTAAAAGCTGATAAGGCTAACGCACGCACGCATGTGCGTTAGTCTTCCAGCACGCACAGTCCAAAACTGGAAATAAAGAAAAGTAACTTTCCATTTCGGGAAAGTAGCTTTGCATGCTTCTAGGACAAGCTGCCGGCCACCTACTGCAGCCTTCCCCTCCCTCTTGTTTCCCACAGTTTGCATTTCCCCTTTCAGCAAAACAATACAGTTCGTCCAAATAAACACTAGAATTGCACAAACGATCAAAAAAAAAAACCACCAAATCTTATTTTAGTTCTTTTGCATCACCTGATAAGCACATCTGATCCTAAATGTAAAAATTTATTTTTTTCATAAACAATTTAGTTGTTTTGTATAAGCAATTAAATAGTATTACAATTCCTACTGGATCTCATACTATGTGATCCTAACTTGGACATGCTAATGACTATTGCACATGGTTACTCCTATTGATGTAATAACATGCTCGTTTTGATGCTTGATGGTCTCACACCTGCAATTTTATAAAAGCACAAGATAAGCACATAGACGGTATTGAGAACTAAGGAAAAATTGAAATGATGATGACAAAAGCCTCAAAATTGCAACTTTCTTCAAAAACTTCTTCTCTGGTGGGGTCAGTCATATTTTTAGTGTTGACACACATAATTGCACCCATGATGCTAATAACTTGCTTGACTAATAGTACTAATTTGGTTACCGGAATACTAATAAATAGCATGTTCAGGACTTCAGGGTAATAAAAAAAAGTAGTGTCCTACTTGTGCTGCAGATTTTCTATCTCCAAGCATTTGGAGCACGAGGGGACATCACCTATGTTGGGTTGGTTATTATCGATGCATGTTACTGAGGAAGCAAAATATCAATGTATGACGATCTCTAAATACATGTGAACGTATGAATTTACCATATGACGATGGTCTAGATGGTTATATTTAGACCAAAATACATGTGAGATCTCTGTCCTAGCTAGTCACCCTCCTGGATGAAAGTCTGCAAAACAAGAGCAACAAAAACTGCATTAACACAATTAAGAAAATGCTAATGAAAACATGAAAAATTGCTTGATACTAGAACAAGAAATGCTTATGTACAGAATTATAGTACAATAATAATAGAGGCCGCCAGCTACTAGCTAGCAAAAATATTAGAGGCTGCCAACTAAACCGTAACCTAGCTAAAAGTACCCATTGTGCTGTCAACACTAGGTGTTGCTAGCTAGCTGTTCATAGAACCGGTGTTAGGAACATTTCATGTAGGTGGTTTCTAAGAGCAAGCCCCGACCCAAAGTAATAATTTTATATAACTGGAAGCTTCTGATAAAAGAAACTCTAGCAACAATGAAGGATTCTGTGGTTATCACCACTAGTAGATCTCAAAAAAAGTAAAATTCGGCACCTGAGCGTATTGCTTACTCCTCTTAGTAGCAAAATGAGATTGGCAAAAATGAGGTTGGCAAGGCAGCGCAAGCAACAACAAAAAGAAGGCATGTTAATATAACTCCAATTAAAGCTACTAAAAGCCTGAACACTGGGAGGGCAACAAGTCAATAGAATAAGTGTAGCGGCATGAGCCTCTTAATTAGTGCGAGCTACCCAAATGTAGGGACATGGGCCTCTAAAAACTATGTCCTGGATGAATGTGTCAATGTGACTAACAACCTCAACTGGTGATCACAAAAGTTGTAGAAATATATGCATTCATGTTCACTAGATGAAAGCATGTTCCTCAGCGAACTAGCCAACTAGGACGTGTTGTTGTTTTTGCTAGACAGAGACACTATATACTTTATATACTACACATATCCGGAATTCAAATCCATGAAAAAGGAGGACATGCTCAGTACAATAGAAGGCTAAAATTGCCTATTGAGAAGCACATAGTTGTCGAACTGATGACACTTAATTGCTTAACTAATGATACTTAAATTGCCTAAGAAAATGGATGTGTTTTTCTTTTACGTGTGTGTAATCATATATGGTTCCTGGCATGTTGGTTGGACAACTACGTTAACTTCCAAACCATTTGCATATGCACACATGCATAATAGACTGGAAGAGCATTAGTTTACATAGTAGCAAACTACAAATTGAAATGACAGAATTTAGATATCCAGTACAGTGCCGATGCTAGAAGATAGACGATTGAATAAACCAACAGTATTGGCAGTTGGCGCCAAACTTCCACTTCAAACAAAGGAACATGAACATGTTCACCAAAAATGGAGGGGAAAAACTTCACAAACAGCATATGGGTGAGCCAAATGAACTGACCTGGTAAGCTGCAATCGGTAGGGCTGAATTATCTCGAAGAATGGTAATCCCAACTTCACCTGTCAAATCAGGTTCATGTTGGTGATGAGCAAGTTACTATGTACTGCAATAGTCGATTACATTTCCTTAGGCAGTTTAAGTGTCGTTCAGTAGGCAAAAATGTTCATTTGCAATAATTCTGAAGAAGCAATAATAGTGTCTATGTTCATTTGCAATTTATGGACCTACCGAGCACAACATGGATCAAGGCAGGACTAGAAACAAGCATCCTAAGCATGAGCATGAACGCACTAAAACAAAAAACCATGCAAGAAATCGACAAAAAAAAAGTAATGCATGTACAATATATATTTAGGAAGTAAAAAACAACTAATGCAATGTCCGACTTTCAAGAAGTGCATGAAAAACGATCCATTTTCCGAGCACATTGACCAACTCAACATGGTAGGCAATTTCAAGACACTGATCTGGAATGTCCATGAAACATCAACTAAAAGTGGACTATGCCGATTAATCAACTACATCAACAAATTGTCAACAGGGTATGTGTCTTAGTAGGGTTTGTAGTCTAGTAATAGGCATAAAAAATCTTGACTAAATGCATTTGCTAGTTCATCAATTATATGCTTCTGCCTTGTAAAAAGCCTCAAATCTTGCCTCCATGTGTTCAAGAAATTATTAATAATCTAGCATCATTAGTTAAGCAATTGCATATCACTAGTTAAGCAATTTAATACCACTTGTTAAGTAATTTAATATCTTTAGTCAAGCAAGTTATTAGTAATTTGGTAGCAATTATGTGTGTGTCCAACACAAAAAAATGCATATAGAATGACAGATTCCAACTATAGTCTAGAGATGATTGGTGACATAACAAGGGTTCTGAAAGTGACTGCACATGAATCAGGAGGCCATGCCAACAATTATATAGGCTAATATCTTATATAGATGTAACCTGAGACTATCAAGCAAAGTTGAAGAAATAGTGCTGACCTGCTTGTAATGGTGAGGGTTTGGTGGGCGCATTGTGATAGCAGTCAAGCTTAAGGCATACATACTTGAAGCAATACTTTTGACCACGGCACCTGCTTTGGGTAAAGAAAATGAAGCATAAATAACACACATGAGAAATTGAAGACTAGAAAGAAAAGTGATACTGAGTTTATTTTGCAGTGAACGCGAGCATAACAGCAGGAGCAAGTTAATACCCACAATGATAAAGCAGTTGGAGGGCGCAATGAACAGAGAAGTCATTCCCAAATAATTAGATCTGAATAAGCATAAAAAAACTATGTTTAGGGCAATGCTAGGCAGGTTTGCGAGACATGGTATCCAACTATACAATCATTAGAAGTTAGGAGTTCTATTCTACCTCATTTTTCAACTCTAGGTAGAGAGGTTTTTATCTGCGATTTCTAAAGCTTTTGAGAACCATAAACCGAGATAATATGCACGTATCAAGCAGAAACGCAACGAAGGTAGTGAGGTACAACAATTATGATGGACTATCAATATTCAGAAACACTAAATTATCTATAAGGTTCGTGCGATATGCTAGCCAACTATAAAATTTATTGGTATATATAGCATGCTGCATGGTTGCATAACTCCGACATGATGGACTATTAATATTCAGTCCTATCATACAGTGTAGTGCGTAGGTTAGTATCGAAAATGCCTTACGAAATTAAGAAAATTGCTAATAGAATAATGAAAAGTTACTTCGTACTAAAATAAGAATTGCTTCTGTTAGGCTGCCAAGCTATATATATATATGTGTGTGAGCTATACAAATTATAAGTCAAAGTGAGTTTGAGTTAGGCTGGAAATTAGAAGAGATGATTTTTTTGTAGCGAACTTGTATTCAGGAAAGTTGATTCCATTTCACTTTAGCTAACCCTCGGCAAAGATGAAATAACAGGAAAATTACAAACATATAAGAATACACAAATCTCTATCTAGCAGAATCATGTACTGCAACAGTTCTCTTCTCATGGTACAAAATAAACAGGATAGCTACAATTGACTAAATTACTTGCAGCGGAAGAAAAATGGATAGTATCACAATGGTACAAACATGGTAGTTTGTCAGCTGCAGAGTTGTGCACAGTGACACTCTGTATATTTCTTGCAGTCAAATCAAAAATAATAAAAGCAGAGAAAATTTTAGCATATCTTTATTTTCCTAGTTATAGCTTTTTGACCCCGATGGAATAACCAAGGAAGTATTCGAGCAGCAAAGCAATTACATTACAGTAGGTAGAGACTTATTTGAGGTGTCTTTAGTTTAGTGCTTCTATGTCCTTAAAGAATTCTAATTTAAAATTTTAACCTATTCCATTAGATCAGGGTACATATTTTTTCCTTGAAAAAGAAAGATGAAGCTGCAAGGTGAAGTAGTGAACCCATATTTAAGTTAATCTCTTGTTGCATACTCAATAATACAAAGCATCAAATAATTTCTATTTGGTTGCACATCGAGATATTAGGAAATAACCATCTGGAAAATAGACCTAGCTGATGTAGAATATAAGAACTAGTAAATTGAGTATAATCCTAAGAAATCACACTGACATACAGAGAACCAAGCTCTTGTATAAATAGGAGAGAAGAGAACACCTAGAATGCAAACACAACGAAGTGATACACTGATTCTGAAGTACTGAATATACAGTTATATTGTGTTTTCAGAACTTTGTTCAGGCAAATAGCACCTTATTATAGATAGATGTTCTAGTACTGAAACAAAGTGTTAGCACGTCTGCATCTAAAAAGCAGGAAAACCTGCATCTAAAATGTGGTAAAGTCTGCATCTAAAACGTGGTATTATAGGTGAAATACTGATGCTCACCATTCAAATTCTAGTGGGAGTCTGAAACAAAATCGATTATTAGGATAAGTAGAAGGTGCTGAATTGGGAATAGAAATGTGATAGATTTCTTTGGTCATCATATACTGCAGAAGGTGCCGAATTGGGAATAGAAAATGTGAGAAACTTGATTATTAGGATAAGTAGCATATGAGTATGGTTACAAAGAGTCTGAAAACCCTCCAGCACCATGCAAGTAGACAGTACTCCTGCATTACAAACTAATAAGATAACTGCATTATTCTTTGTGTAAGTTATGGTGCTCTAGTGGGAGTCTGAAACAAAATTGGCATAAAATTTTGCCAGACTCTTTTGAGGCTTGTGGTAGTTTCGAGATCAAGAACGGATGCTTTCCTTGCACATTAAGATGGTGCCTCAAAAAATACCATGAAACTATGCTGCATCCTGTTACCTTTATCTCTAATAAAATCACAGAATATTTAGTTCCAAAAGGTAGGTAGCAGAAATGCTTCTACTATGCGCAGGTTCTTATAGGATACTAGAAACTCTTCTACGTGGCATTCATACGCTAAATCACAAATTCATTCACATATTCACAATCACCAATTACTCACCAAAAATGCAGAGCAGCAGTCGGCATGTAGAAGAGGCAAAGCAGTAGGGGTAGATGCAGGGGCACTGGATACTTGGGAAGGGGCAGGGACGCAGGGAGCTCGGGCACACCGAAGCTGTGCTGGAGGACGGGGACGGGCAATCCAGCGGCCTAGCAGAGGCACGGATCTGAGACAGACAACAAATATCTTACGTTAGGGTTGGAGATGAACTCGGTTTCGCGCAGCAGGAAGGGGAAGGGAGGCAGGGCGCGGATGAACCTGGTGGGTGCTCGTCGCCGGCGAGCAGCCAAGGACCCGACGGACGCCTGGCGTAGGGTGGGGCACGGGGGTCCCCAATCTCCGACAGATCCTCCACGGCCGGCGCGGATGGGCGGGAAGGACCTAGGTGGCACAGGCATGGGGAAGCTGTGGGGCGCCGGCGTGAGGACCATGTCACCAGGGAGGAGCTCGCCGCGCGCCGCTCGCCGGTCGTCGGTCGTTAGGAGAGAGAGAGGGAGGGATGAGAGGGAAAGAGAGAGACGGGAAATGGAAGGTTGAAGACGGGAGTGAAATGTCGTTGGGCTCGGCCGCTGCGTGTGGGATGGCACGAGGACGGTGAGATTAGAGCGTGCGTGCAACCAGACAATGACACGCCGACCGGAAACTAGTCATTACCTAAATTAAAACCACTATAAATGTTTGTACAACACATACAGTAAGTACTTATAAAATTATCATCAAAATACATGTCGAAAACGAAAAGCACACTGCCACCACTGCTACAACGTTCACGGTTATTACACAGACAACTTGAACAACACACAGCGAAGGCAGCAACATTATTTGAAGTTAATTACACAGTAGACACACAGCTACACGTTGGCCTGCAGACAAATCAAGAGCGGAACAGTGCATGGACGGTGCTCTGATCGAGTTCCGTCTACTTGAGGAAGCCCTGGGCCATCTTGAACAGCCCACCGGCGCCGCCGCCGGCGCTTTCCTCGCCGCCGCCGCCCTGCTTCTCCACGAGCTGCTCAGCGCCCTTCACGACGTCGCCGAGGCCAAACCCCTCAGACGGCTTGCCACCTTCTGCCTCCGCGGCCGGCGCAGGCACCGGCTCCTTGGGCGCCTCCTCAGCCGGCGCCGGCTCCGCTGGCTTCGGCGGCGCCGCCGCGTCGCCTGCAGCTGGTGCAGGCTTCTCGCCGCCGGCGCTGTACTCCTTGAGGTATCCCTCGGCCTTCTCGATGTACTGCCCGGCCGGCTTGTCCTCGAGCTTGCCGTACGTGGACGCCGCGTGCAGGATCTCGGACGCCGCGCCGGCGACCTCCTCCTTGTCGACGTTCTCCACGCTCTTCTGCTGGAACGCCGACGCGGCGGCCTCCGCGACCAGCTTGCCGCTCGAGAACAGGTTGCCGGAGCTGTTGCCCTCTGCCATTGGGTAGCTTCTTTGCTTGTTTCTCAGATCGATCTTTGGTGAGTCTCAGTGGCTGGCGCTGGCGCAGACAGTGAGGAAGCTCACTAGCTAGCTGCCTAGCTTTATAGACGAAAGAGGATTAGAGCAAGAGCTGGGCACCACAACGATCGAAAGCTACTTTTCTGGATGGATTTGGACTTGATGGTGGATCGGAGAGACATAATATCTGCCGTTAGAATAGAAAACAAATAAAGCTATGAACGAAATGTGTCGGCACGAATAATTGAAAGGCAGCATTTTACATGGTCCTTGTTTGCTGCCAAAATTTGCTTTTCTTGGCAACAACTGTTATCGGTTTCTAGAAAAATAGAGCGACGTACTCCATAATTTGGATGAGTGGATGTAATAGAATCAGTTCGTTGTTGGAGATATTTTGGACGTGATGGCCGGTGTGAATTCTGAATTTTGTCCAACCAAGTGGCCAACAGGGCAGACAGTTGTCCCTTTCGCTCCGTGGAGTAGCGACCAGCGTGAGTGAGAGTTTACGTGGCGAGCAGGGCAAGGATGGGCTGTTACGTCACACGGACTGTCGGCACGGAAGTTCGTTTCTTCGTCTCGAGGTGAACGTGGCGTGGCCTTCACCATCGGTCTATCACGGCCAGTCATATATCAACATAAAAAGTCTATCTGTACTATTGCAACATTCAGGAGCCAAAATTTCATTCATTCAGTTTTTAGCCCCACCTCCCATAACTAGTTCCATGAATACATGGCACTGCTTTGACACCAGGTTATGAGTAACTTCGCTAGCTAGCGATCATAACCCTTGTCCCTAAATAACTATCATTTCGCTTTACCAAGAAATAACTTTGACTAAACATGTATAAAAATATTAATAATTATGGTACAAAACTAATATCATTAGATAAATCGTTGAATCTATTTTTATAATAAATTTATCTGTAGGTGCAATGTTGCGAGCATTTTCAGTCAAACTTACAGCATGGACTGAGAGGGTATGTTGCAAGTGTGTTTATCTAGAAGATGTATTTATTTTACACATATGTAAATTATGACAAAAGTCTTTTTTTCATTATGACTCAGTTGGATGCTTCTATTTGGTTGTGCTACATGACTAGTTATTCAAATTTTATTACATGCATATTTTTGTTACCGTTAGATGGATACTACTATGTCGTTTAGCAATGAATAGCTGCCATCACAAGGCAGAATGTTCATGTGTCCATCAATTAACTTTTGATACTTTTCTAACTTATATTCTTATATATTTTCTCATGTAGTTGGATCCTTCAGGAACCATTTCTATAGGTTACTAAGAGCGTCCGTATTGTGCAGTATGGACCCGGTCCTATACCCTTCGGACCTGGCTCTGTCCACTGCGAGGTCACTCACTCCTATACCAAGAAAGCAAGAAGTAGCTCCCATCCTCGGGAGCGATTCCTATGAAATAAAAGTGTTTTTTTCCATGAAAAAGAGGTTTACTAGAGGGAACTGTGAGGATGGTGGTTGAGCAAGGTTCAATTATAATGCAATTCCTACACACTGCGCTATTTAACAAGATTAATGCGTTTTCATACTGGGCCAAGTCTGCTCCATTACATTGGAGCTGCCCCTACTAAATTTAATTCAATTTAATTATAGACTTGGTCTGATCTGTCCATGGATGCTTAGTTTGCAAACTCCTTTGGTGAAGATGCTACATCGGTGATGTAGAAGTTGTGTCTAAAGATTGGAATTGGTTGATTGAGATTTGATCGAGGGCCCTTGATTTGGGGCCACGGCACTCATATGGGAACGGGACTAGTCTGCCGATCTGAGCTGTTTTCAGCCTCCCTCGCTCAGTCTTTTTTTTTTTTGAAAGATCCGGTTATCCGACATTATATTAATAAGAAGTGGAGTTTAAACATACAATTGTGCGAGTGGCGCTCTCCTGGACAGCAAACCGCTGCATAGGAGTACAAGAGCAATACTAATTACTCACAAGATTCGGTACAATCCTAATTGGGGACCTGGCATGGCGTCGCGCCGTCTCCCAATCCGCTAACTCGTCCCTTATCTTCACTAAGACAGCTTGTTCTGCAGCCTTTGTCCGGTTGAAGACTCTTGCATTTCTCTCCTTCCAAATATGCCATAGGGTTAGAACCGCCTTCGAGTGTGCATCCTTTGTCACTGCTTGAAAGATGTCCGTGTACCAAAGTTCCATGTCATCGTGTCCATGTCCAAACCAGTTTTCAGGATTCAGGTTATTGCATCCACTCCATCTTGCTACCACCCTCGCTCAGTCTTAATGACAGTTAAAAGTTAGGAGTGAAGTAACCCGTCTATACTACTTTTGCATAAGTTTTGAGACCTTTGTATGTTCAAGTCCATGTAGAAGTATTGGATAAGTTGCTTGGGATATGCTCCGGTGGTCCTTTTTAAAAATTCTGCACGAATCTTAAAGCTGCTGCTAATTAATTAATATTATTTTCTTGATGGATCTGGATTAGGGCTGGCCCTATGCGTGCCCAAACAAAGCCCAGCCTGATCTGCCCACCTGACCGAGCCTATAGTCACTTGTTGTGATCCGTCTCCGGCCGGTCAATGCACGATTGCACGTCGACTCCAGAATGGAACATAGAGAGGACGGAAGCGGTGGTAGATGACGACGGACGGAGCTGACAACGGCGGCCGCTGCCGCGGTACACCGATGAGCGACGGTGACACCATCTAGCGATTGAGGCCGATCTACTCACCGTTATAGGACTTGCACGCAAGCTTCTTCCAATCTGGTCTTCACTGTTCTTGCTAGGCTGGTACTGCCTAAATTTTCTATTCCCACGCCTGATTGGGAATGTTGCGAATCGGCACGTATTTCTACCAGATGGTCTTCTGATTAGCAATTTTGATTTAGAACAAGAGATGTAAATCAAGAGATGGAAAAACTGATTGAGATTGCCTTTTTGATTTCGAAATAGAGCTGTAAATCAAGAGATGGAAAAAAACTGCAATGTATATCACTGATCCAGTTAGTCCGTACTCGCCATATACCCCGCGGGAGCTGGAGCTCGCCGCGCGTGCAAAGCATCGGCAAATTGGCACCGTGCAGCTTACGTCCGGCTGCCTGTGCAGGCTGTGCTGCATACCATCCCTCTTCCGTCCCGTATATACTACCACTGCTACCGCGGGTGGGAATGCGGCATGACGATGTCTGGTGCCGCCGCCTGCCGCCGTCCGTCGTCCACCTTCTCAGATTCAAATGAGGTGCGGCCGGCTCGGGCGGATCGAGAAAACCGATTGCACACGAAGCGGATGGCGTGGACTCAGGTGGTCAATGCTGGGCTTGGTTTGGACCTGGGTAGGGTCGGCCCTAATCCAGACTCAAGCCAAAAATAATTTAATTAATTATAAGAAGCTTTAATATTCGTGCAAAGTTTTTTGAAAGGACCACCGGAGCATGACTCAAGTTTTTTTTTTTAGGGGAAACATGCATTTCCATTACTCTGACATAGCTGAATCATCAGCAATTACTTTGCACCCGCCAGGAAATAAAATTCAAATCTAACAAGCTTCGAAGCTCTTCAGCTAAACAGAAAATTTCACTGAGAGCATACTCATCTGAATAAACTGCTTGCACCACCGCTTGGGCATCCGTCTCAATCACCACATGACCAACACCTGCAGATATGGCAGCTTGAGTGCCTTGTATACACGCAATGATTTCACCTTGTAGAGCATTCATTAGAACTTCAAGTCATCCTCTATGAGCGCTGATTACATCACCAGAAGCATCCCGAAGGACACATCCCCATCCCCCATTCTTTGTTGCAGCATCAAAAGCAGCATCACAATTCACTTTCACCATGTCTCCTATTGGCTTCTCCCATCTTCTCTCAGACTGTTGTCTTCGAACCTGGGGCGACTCGATATGTCGCCATTCTGTAGCTGTAGCAAGAATACCATGTGCAAGATTAACAGGCTCCCGTCTCGGCTCCCCTTCTCGGATTCTATTGCGCTCGTACCAGCACCACCAAAGCGTAATACAACAAAGATTTTTCTTTTCATCACCCATTGCCATGATCAACTCCGTCACTTCCTTTGCCGTCGGTTTATCAGCCATACACTTCCTCTCCTGGCTTAGTCCGAGACACTCCCAAACTTTACAAACTTGCTTGCATTTAAAAAATAGATGAGACCCGTCTTCATCCAGCCTATTGCGAACAACACATCTCGTATCCAATGAATATTTCTGCGTTTTAAATTCATGCGAAGTGGGTGACTATTATGGCAAAAACGCCACATAAAATGTTTAATTTTATTTGCACATTGAATATTCCAAATCTTCTTCCATACTTGCTCGAGCCCATGATCAGGATTAGATGACGAAGCACCCCCACTTCTACTAGCAATAATTCTGTTTTTTCTGAAAACCTTATAAGCACTTTTAACCGATAAAATTCCTTTGCTATCAAAAAACCATGCTGCTCTATTCTGCATACCTCCATGCACTGGATTTGCTAAAATCTGCTGCGCATCATCCTCCCAGAAAGTGTCCCTGTCCAACTGAACATCCCATCCTCCTGTCATTGGATCGATTAACTCATCAATCGTGCTTAACAAATTAGCACCCCGAGGAGTTATTGGCTTGCGAGACATGCCCCTCGGAATCCATGGATCAGACCAAATACTAAGCCCTCCCCCATCACCAACTCGCCATATCAAACCTTCCCTCAAGAGGTCAAAACCTTTGAGGATGCTGCTCCAGGTATATGACATTCCTTGTCGAGGTTTCGCATCAAGACACGATCGGCCATGGAAGTATTTTGCCCACAGAACCCTTGCACACAATGATTCTGGATTATGAAGAAGCCGCCACGCTTGTTTACATAGCATTGCCATATTGAAACCATGAATGTCCCTAAACCCCAAACCTCCCTCCTCCTTGGGCAAGATCATTTTTTCCCAACTGAGCCAATGGATTTTATGCTTGCCTTCTTGCTGATTCCACCGTATCTCGCAAATCATCACTCCAATCGATCACACAAGGTTTTGGTGATGTCGAAACACCCCATAGCAAAAGTTGGTATTGCTTGGGCTATGGCCTTGATCAAAATTTCTTTGCCAGCCCACGATAGAAATCTCTCCTTCCATCCTTGAATTCTCTTCCACACCCTGTCTTTTAGATAGGAAAAAGCCTTTGATCTAGATCTTCCAATATGAACCGGTAACCCGAGATATTTCTCACATAAAGTTTCTTTCTGTACATCCAGAATCTGCTTCACTGCTGCCTTATCATCATCAGCCTTATTGGGACTAAAGAGAATAGCTGATTTCGACTTATTTATCATCTGTCCTGAACACCTTTCATACAACTCCAAAATATTTCGAAGTTGATTTGCATCCTCCCCTTTTGCCTGGATTAGAATCAACGAATCATCAGCAAAAAGCAGGTGAGAAATGCTTGGAGCATTCCGACAAATTTTAACACCCGAAATAAGACCATCCGCTTCGGCCCTAGACAATAAGGCCGAAAAACCTTCAGCACACAACAGAAACAAGTATGGCGACAGAGGATCGCCTTGCCGAAGCCCTCTCTCTGGAACAAATGCTTGAGATAGTGCCCCATTAATCTTGATTTGGTATTTAACCGAAGTCACACACTTCATCATAAGTTGGATCCACCCCTGACAAAAGCCCAACCGTTGCATCATTTGAGTCAAAAAATTCCACTCAACCCTATCATATGCTTTACTCATATCCAATTTAATTGCAGCATAGCCCATGTTTCCTTTTTTCTTATTCAACAGAAAATGAGTCATCTCATATGCTATTAAGATGTTGTCTGAAATAAGACGTCCAGGCACAAAAGCACTTTGAGTGGGAGCAATAATATCCGGTAAGATGAGCTTCAGTCTGTTTGCAAGCACTTTTGAAATTAACTTGTACACAACATTGCAAAGACTGATGGGCCTCAAATCAGTTACCTTCTCCGGGTCAGCAACCTTTGGTATCAAGTTGGTTTATGACTAACTTCAACTTGAGAATATTTGTGGGCAAGCTTCTAAAGATAATTTGTGACATCAGATACAGGGCAGTAGCTATGAGCGAAGCAAAATAATCTGGCTGTAACAAAAAAAAAGTTAATTGTGTAAATATATTGCTACTAAAATTGTAGATCAATAAAAAACACAAAGGGCGTGTTTGATAGAAGCCTAGGAGGGTGGCCCGAGCCGCCCAGCTGCAGTGGCCCGTGTTTGTTTTCCTTGGCCCAGCTTTGGAGCCCGCGCTGCATAGAACTTAAAGCACTTGGGCCAGGCTCCAGGGAAACGAGGTGGGAGTCCGTTTTTTCAGAGCCAGGCCGGATTAAGCGCGTCGAGTGGCCCAAGAGGGGGCTGGTAACCTTCGTAACCTCCTCTCACCTCCTCCTCCGCCCCCGCCCGTATCCCGTTGCGTCGCAGTTTCACCGCCTCCGCCGCCGCGCAACCCCAAGCCACATACCTTCCCGTCGTGGCTCCTCCTCCTCCTCACCGCCTCAGCCGATGCGCGTCCCCACGCCGCCTCCCTCGCTGCGGGTGGGGCCGTCACGGTGATGGCCACCGCGCCGACGCCAGCCAGGAAGAAGAAGAGCACATCGCAGCAGCCCCAACCATCGTCGTACTTCCCGACTGCGGTGCGGCATATACTGCTCTCGTGGCTTCTCCTCTACCCCGCCGGTCGCCGTGCCCTGCTTTAGCTATTCCTCCGCGAGATCCATGCATCAATCGTGGCCACCGGCGAGGACGTCGTCTTCTGCCGCCGCCGCCGCCGCGGGCTCACTTGGCAAAGACGGCCATGGGCTCCCTCCGGCTGGGTTGAGGTTGCCCGCGGGCACGGCCTGCTGCCGTGCAGCCGTAGCGGCCGCCGTTCTCGCCGCCGTAGCCATTGGCTGGCCGGAAGCATGTCGCCGGCGTCGCCGCCCACCAGATGTTCGATAGAATGCCAGAAAGGGTGAGACGGGTGGTAACATCACCCCACTACGTTGCAAGGTAACCATACTCATCTGGACCACGAAACAAACACAATCTGAATTCAACCTGGCTCATTTCGGTACGTTGCATCAAACACGAAGGCTGCAGCTATGGAGCCACGCTCTGGCTGGCCACAGCCAGGCCGGCGAGCCATGCTGGGCAGAGGCGCAGAGCCAAGGTAGCAAACACGCCCAAAAACGTCCCTGTTGCCTGTCGTCACTAGTTGCAAGCTCTGCAGCTTTGCCGTCCCCGCTCTCATTTTCTTTTGAATCTGGAGCTGTCCCACTCCATGACTCTAGGCCCCAGTCATCGGCTTCCACCGATCTCGGGCCCACGTGCCAGCGACTGCGAAATTGTCAACTCGATCCGATCCCATCCGCGCCGGCCGCCGGCACGGCACCTTCTTGTAGCAGTCAAGCCAAGCAGGCGACGACGCTCCCTCCTTCCAGTGCCATCACCGGACCACCTACTCGCCGTTTCGACGAGCAGCAGGCGTCGCGACGGCGATGTGGGGAGGCGGGCACCCGTACGCGCCGGCGGACCTGCACCTGCCGGGCTTCGTGCCGCTGCAGCTGTCGCAGGCCCAGATCCTCGCCCCCTACCTCGGCACCTCCGTCCTCGTCGTCCTCGCCGTCTGGCTCGTCTCCGGTAACGCTACCACCGCCACTTGTGCTGCCAACTAGCCCTGTGCCCTGCCTAGATCCTCGCTGTGCTTCCTGATCGGTTTTTGAAATTGGATACGGAGTCAAACTTTCTCGATTCAGAATCACCACATTTTTCTCCTTTTTTTTTTTGTTTTTTTTTGTTTTTTTTTTTTTTTTTTTTTTTTTTTTGCTCTGCGTGATCCTCAGCTCATGCTGCTCGTTGGTGACTGCTGATTTGATTGCAGGGAGGTGCCGCGGGCTATCCAAGACCCACATCATGATCGAGGGGCCCTTCGTCTTCACTCCTGGTTTCTTCACGAAGGAGAACCCCAACTTCTTCGATGAAGTCTGTAAGTTTTCCCCCCTCCTGAACTCCCCCTGCCATCGCTGTATGGTATGCATGTTGTGGTGTCGAAATGGGGTTTGACTGACCAAATGCTCGCGCGCTGTTCAGGGAAGGAGTACAGCAAAGGCGATTCCAGATATGTCGTTAGGGACCCTGCGACCGTCACGGTTGAAGGGATTACAGCTGTGCTAGAAGGCCCTGCGTCGCTGCTTGCAGTGTATGGCTTGCTTCTCATCATCTCTTGACACACGCGCAAAATGCATTCTACATTACCTTTTGTTGAATCATCATTTCGCTCTGATTGTCATTTCTTTGCCAAGTTAGTGCAAATATGGTGCTGCAGTGGGTGGGATATTTGTTGTTGTTTGTCACCCCCATGCTGCTACACAGTTCTACAATTAGTACAACAGCAGTGCTCGTGCTTTGAATTAACATGCATCTGGTTCATAGATTTCTGCACCAAGCTAATCCCACATGCACCAATAAAGCATTTAAGCGTTGATGAGTGTGGTCCAAGAGAAATTGCAAGGCACAAATATCAATGGAATAATGAATACTACGTAGAGCATGGTGTAGCATTCCTGATCGTCATTGTAGTTCTTAGACTTAATAAACATCCATGGACCATGGTGATGATGTGACTAAATTCAGACAGAACTAGTATTATGGTTACTATTCTTCAATACAAATATCCTTGTCGATTTCAACGAACATAAGCATCTGTCAGTTTGACAAAACTTTTCTTAACAGATAGTAAATAAAACAATTGAATAATTTAACCAATATCTTGGTATGCTTAGCAATTGGATGCATCCACAAAGTTTGAGCTTTCCCTTCCATGGTTATCTAGTACAATGTTGTGGTCTTTCTGGTGAATTTGTTCTTGTTCCAAAGGCCGAAGGTCTGAATCCGGTGAAGTGTGTGCTGCCTCATTTGATTTTTCTATTGATGTTCATATGTCAGTATCATAATGTTGTATCCAAGATACCGTTAGACGCCGATCTGCGATTTAGAATCATAATTCTGCATTTATTCTACCTGACAATAAATTTGTCGGTTGCAGCTATGCCATTGCATCCCACAAGTCCTACAGCCATATTCTCCAGTTCACCGTCTGTCTGGGCCAACTCTACGGGTGCCTTGTTTACTTCATCACTGCTTACTTGGCTGGCTTCAACTTCTGGATCAGCCCATTCTACTTCTGGGCATATTTCATTGGCGCAAACAGTTTCTGGGTTTGGATACCAACGCTCATCGCCATGAGGAGCTGGAAGATGACTTGCGCAGCATTCCGAACTGAAAAGGCGAAGAAGACAAAATAAGGCTATGTTGGCTGAACTTTGGTGCCAGTTTGGTTTTAACAAATTACATGCTCATTGCACCATGTGCAAATGAATTCCTGATACTGAAGTGTGTTTTGTTGACGACACCTATTGTGGTAACATATTTGGAAAACAGCTTTTCTTTGTGATCACTTTATGTAAACGTGATGCGTTGTGAAAGTGAAACACCTTATGCTTCTTCTTTTTTCCCCTTTTCCTCAGTTATTAAAGGTAGGGTTGCTGCTCGTTTCTCAGTTTGGCAGTGTTCGTGTTGTAAACCCCCTTGTAAACATCGTTATTCCTTAATCACGTCACCCAGTCAACAATCAGTTTGTCCACAAAGCTGTATTGTTATTTGTTCCCAGAATAAAACGAAGATGGCTATGGAAGCTGAATTTTTGCCCGTATGGTTTGGGTATAACATAAACATTTTTCAGAACAACTGATTTTCCAGCTTGCACAGTTGCACTCTAGTAAATTGACAGGCAGTTGGGTTAAAGGTTCTTGGTTATTAGTCTTACAAGCTGCTCCAGTCTTTTATATTTTGCATCACTAAATGGATACAACAACGAAAACGTGTACACAATCCTTTCTTTCTATTGCAAGCAGCTGCGCTCCAGACTGATACTCACACCACGTGATAGCGCATCGCGGCCTGTCCTAACCGTTTTCTTTTGAATTTGGAGCTGTCCCACTCCCACTCCCACTCCAGTCAGTCTCTCTCACAGTCAGCGGCTTCCACCGATCCCGGGCCCACATGTCAGCAACTCCTGTACGGTCTTCGCTCCACGCCTCCAAACCCCGCGCCATCCCGCTCGCGAAATTGTGATCTTGATCCGATGCCATCCGCCATCCGCGCCGGCCGCCAGCACGTTCTTGCCCTTTATTAAAAGGGCTGTTGCAGTAGCAGTAGCAGTCGCAGCCGACGACGACGAGCAGCTGTTGCAGTAGCAGTAGCAGTAGCAGTCGCAGCCAACCGAGGCAGCCGACGACGACGAGCAGCAGGCGTCGCGGCGACGGCGATGGGGGGAGACGGGCACCCGTACGCGCCGGCGGACCTGCACCTGCCGGGCTTCGTGCCGCTGCAGCTGTCGCAGGGCCAGATCCTCGCCCCCTACCTGGCCACCTCCGTCCTCGTCGTCCTCGCCGTCTGGCTCGTCTCCGGTAACGCTACGACCGCCCGCCACCCGTGTTGTGTACTAGTCTTCTTCTACGTACGCTTCTTGCGCTGACTGACTGCTGATTGCAGGAAGGTGCCGCGGGTTATCAAAGACGGACCGTCTGCTCATGTGCTGGTGGGCGTTCACCGGCCTCACCCACATCGTCATCGAGGGGAGCTTCGTCTTCAGCCCAGGATTCTTCAGCAAGGAAAAACCCAGCTACTTCGATGAAGCTTGTAAGTTCTTATGCCTCATCATGCATATATTGTGGTGTCGAAATGGGCCTTGACAATCAGACTGACTTGACAAAACAAATACTCACACGCTCTTCAGATAAGGAGTACAGCAAAGGAGATTCCAGATACGCCGCTAGGGACCCCGCGACCGTCGCCGTTGAAGGGATTACGGCGGTGCTAGAAGGCCCTGCGTCGCTGCTTGCAGTGTATGGCTTGCTTCTCATCATCTCTTGACACACGGGCAAAATGCATGCTGATTACCTTTTGTTGAATCATTTCTCTGTCATTATCCCTTCTTTGCCAAGTTAGTCCAGATATGGTGCTGCACTGCCAACCCATGCTCCTGCAGAGTTTATTACAGTAGATGCAACAACAGTCAGAGCATCACCCTGTGAATTACTAACATGCATCTAGTTTATAGGTTTCTGCAGCAAGCTAAATCCCATATGCACCAATAAAGCATTTATGCGGTGAGGAATGTGGTCCAAGAGAAATTGCAAGGCATGAATATCAGCGGAATACTGAAAACATATAGCATTATTCCTGGTCGTCATTGTAGTTCTTAATAGACTGGTTAAACATTCGTGGTGATGATGCAACTAAATTCAGACAGAATTATTATGGTCACTATTCTTCAATACAAATATTCATGTCCATTTTTACGAACATAAGCATCTGTTGGTTTGACAAATTGATTTCGGAAATGTTCTTAACAGATAGTAACTAAAACGATTAATTAATTTAGCCAACATCTTTATGTGCTTGACAATTGAATGCATCCACAATGCCTGAGCTTTTCCTTCCATAGTTATCTAGTACGATGCTGTGATATTTCTTCTGGTGAATTGTTCTAAAGGCGAAAGGTCTGAATCTGATGAAGTGCGTGTTGCCTCATTTTTTATGTTCTGTTGATGTTCATATGGCAGTATCATTTGCCTTCTATCTGGCAAATATTGTATCCAAATCCAAGATACAGTCAGCCCAGATGTGTGATTTAGAATCATAATAATTCTGCATTTGTTCTATCTGACGACAAACTTGCTCTTTGCAGCTATGCCATTGCATCCCACAAGTCCTATAGCCATATTCTCCAGTTCACCGTCTGTCTGGGCCAACTCTACGGGTGCCTGGTTTACTTCATCACCGCATACTTGGATGGCTTCAACTTCTGGGTCAGTCCATTCTACTTCTGGGCATATTTCATTGGTGCAAACAGTTTCTGGGTTTGGATACCAACGCTCATCGCCATGAGGTGCTGGAAGACGATTTGCGCAGCATTTCGAGCTGTAAAGGCGAAGAAGACAAAATAAGTCTGCGTTGGCCTTAGTTTGGTGTTAACAAATTAAATACTCAATTTGTACCATGGGCGAAAGGATTCCTGATACTGAAGTGTGTTTTGTTGACAACAACCATTGTGGTCACCTCTTTGGATTGTGATCACTTTGTGTAAACGCGATGCAATGTGAAATGAAACATTTTATGCTTCTTCTCAACCCAGTCAACAATCAGTTTCTCCACAAAGCAGTAATTTATTTGTTCCCCGGAAAAAAAACGAAGATGGCTATGGAAGGTGATTTTTGGCCCGTGTGGTTTGGCTACAACATAAATATTTTTCGGAACAAATGATTTCCCAGCTTGCATGCTAGGAAATTGACAGGGAGCTGGCAACAAATAAGCATGCTAGAAAATTGACAGGCAGCTGGCAACAAATAAGCATGTGTAACACCAAAACAAACCATAAGGAAAATTGGTAATTCAGGGGGGGGGGGCAACCTCCGCACAAATGACTAAACAAAGATGATTCATTATATAACTGAAACTCCATGTTGCACCTTACTTCCGAATGCCAAAAAAAAACTCTCTATTTACAGGCTCATTATCCATGAAGCACAGCAACTCCAGCTACATTTACTAGACACATACATGGTTACATATGCGGGGACCTCACTTATATACATCTTACTGCTCACTGCAATTGTGCAGTTTCAAATGCCAGTCAGAAGGGCAAAAGGCGACTCTAATCAGGCTAGCTTAAAGGTACTACTTATATCCTGCACACCGCCACGGTGATTCACAAGGAGCGGTCGGTCCGAGAGCAAAATCAGGAACATGGCAACGAAATGCTCAGACAAAGGTAACTGCATAGTGGGTCTCAGAGTTGCCACAGGCGAAACCTTCGATTCTTACTTTTGGGCTGCTGCTAGCACCACAAGATGGTGATCCTACTTCAACTCTTACTGTTGCCGTTTTGCCATAGGAGCTCCCTAAAGGAGAAAAGGATGGCACTCTTTTACCAAACTGTGGATCATGGATAACAGGGTTGTTAGTGCGTACTGGAGGCGAGCCACATAAAAAGCCCACCTGGCTGCTCGAATCTCCATCTGAGTCATTCTGAAAAACAGAAAGTTGGATATCAAAGTTTAATCATACATGGGAGTTTATGTTACCTCATTCAATCAATGAGCAAACTTTACAATAATTACCTTACTGAGGATAAGATCAAGGATATCAGAAGTGGAGTCCGATCTGTACAGCGGAAATGCACTGCAGTCATGGAGAGTAAAGGTTAAGCAAAGGAAGTCATGATTAGTACCATACAAATTATTGTCACTGAACACATCCATCACGATAAATAGATATAGTTAGACATACAGTTACGCTAGCAAGGTATTTTGTTTCAAAGTCATGGTTGGTACCAGACTAATTATTAACACTGAAATACCATCAAGATAAGCAGATACAGTTAGACATGCAGTTGCGTATTTTGTAATGTTTGTTTCATAAATTAGGCAAAGGAAAGCAGACATAGTGTCATAGTCCTACCAGTGCCCCTTTGTGCAACATGCTATGTGCATTGCAGGTAATCATTTTCTATTTCTATCTATTACATTGAGCTTTCTATCATGCCTCAAATAAAGAAAAAGACTGCCTCAGTAAGTCTGTATGTTAATTCTCTAATTCAATAAACACTAGACATTTACTAGCACATATGTCAAGAACTGCACAATGAACCACACATGCAACATTCAAATCCATATACTTCAGTCATAGTGGTGGTGCACTGGTGCCACCGAAAATTGCTTGTATAATCTACTGCCCACATGAAAACTGATCAGATCCACATACACCAGAACATTTGCAGCAAATTTGCACTTTGCACCATCAGACTTGCCACTGGACAGCCAATCAAACTTCTTGCATGCAGTGAACAAAGGAAAACATAATAATAATAAGATAATCGAGGAACTAACCCGTTCGTCTTGGGGCTGGCTTTGTTCACCGTTTCCACGGCGAAGGGAGTCCGGGTGGCACGGCGAGGCTGGGGGCAGATGACCTCGGCCCGGGGCGGCGGCGGCGCATCCATCTGCCAGAACCTGGACCTCCTCTCGGGCATTGCCTCGGCCCTCGAGATCGGCTGCCTCAAATAGCATTGCTCCATGCCTGACGCCCACGGCCTCCTGAAACCCAGATCAGGATACACTGAGCCCGCTGGATTGGAAGGAAGCGATTGCAATCGAGCGAGCCAGCTAGGAGGAACCAATGCGCGTACACAAAATCAAAACCGCGGAGGAAATCAAATCCAAACAGGGCTGGCAAAGGGAGTCAGGGAGGAACTATCGTCGCCTTTACTTATCAACACCGCAATTGCCCCCCAAAAAAGGATGCAATAGAGCCTTCCTTGTTTCGTTACGGCATTGTGCTCCTCCGATTGGAAAACAAGGAAAGCAAATGCTCGGTACCAAAACAAAAGGTGTCGCCTTTCTACACGGAAACGAGACGCATTCTCGTGTTTCTTTCTATTTCCGCCCTTTTTCGTGAGGGTTGTGGTTCTTAAGCTACACTGTATGCGATAACCTAATCCAAACAGATCTTGAGGCAGTAGCTTGAGCAGTGGTGAAAATTTGTAGCGACGGGAAAGAATGGAGTTTTAGGGCTGAAACGGGTATAAAACTAGCACGAATTCGCAAATCTCGACATCGAAGAAAGTGTTTTTCTGAGAAATATATTTGGTATATGATCTCTGGATGGAAGAACTGAATCAATCGAACAGACAAGTGGGTCTCTGACGCCCTTCAAATCGGATCAAAACTAGCAGAGCACCTTCATCAGAGAAGAGAATAACAAGAACAGAGCTACCTGCGGTCCAGATTCCGCAAGAAACGACCCAAATGCGGGCGAATTGCAGATCAACAAAAATCCCAGGAAGGGGAAGAAACCGGATGAAACGACCAAGGGGTGGCAAGAACTCGGCGCACGGGAAAGAATCCCCGTCCTCCTCACCTTGGACGGGACGGGTGGGAGAGCCAGCCGGGAGAACGAGAGGAGCAGCCAGCCACGCGGACCGACGGATCCCCGAGGCTGAGGCGAGCGTGGCGTCCACGCGCCCCCTCTCCGCGCCGCTCGCTCGGGTGTGGCTGGCTGGCGCCGTTGGTTCGCCGGAAGAATCGCCGACGCGAGGCGAGGCGAGGCGACGCAGCCACCACACGCCCCGGCCCGGCCCGAACCGAACCGAACCGATCCGCCCCGGGCTGCTAGACTAGTAGTACCACCGGCGCACCGCCCCGGGCGCGGGCAGCCCTAACAAACAGCCGGGCCCACAGACAGGACAAGGGCGGGTGCGACGCTGACGCAAGAAGGGCCCGCGGCGCGTGGTGCGCGGCCCACACGTCAGTGGGGTACGGAGGACAGACAGGTGGGGCATGGACGCCTGGTTTAGCAAGAGTGGGCCAGTCCCTTGGCGTATTCTTTCCTGAAATTAGAAAAATGTTCCTTCGGATCACTAAGAGCAATACTTGAGCCCCTACTCTAAAATTTAGGAATTTGAGAAAAAAATCAACTCCAATGCAACCTCTACTTGGGCTCCCATTTTTCATGCCCCTTCAAATTATAGTCTCAAGTCCCCAGATCTGGAACCCCCCTATCCCGTGGGTCCCACCCCACTTTCTCTCCCAACCCGTGGGTCCCACCCCACTTGCGACGCCTCCCCGAGTCCGACGCGTTCGTCCCGCTGCGTCGGCCAATCATGTCGCGGCCGCCGTCGCCGATGCTCTCCGTTCCGGAGAAGCAGACCGCCGCCGCCGAGCTCTTCCGCGATCGCCACTTCTTCGACGACGCCTCCTTCTCCGAAATCCGCCGTCCCGAACCCGCAGGCGCAGCCACCGGCCTCCCGCCGCGCGCTCCTCCTTCGCTACCACCGGCCGATGCCTCGGGGAGGGCGGGGACGCGGGCCGCTGGTGTCAGGGCGGGGATGCACCGTTGTCGACGCACCGCTAGTGACCACCGCCGCCGCCGTCTCTCTCGTGACCGGCGCGAGCAGAGCAAGTGCTCGTCGCAGCGGAGGAGATGGACAGGGGCCTGATTTTCGGTAAAAAGAAAAGAAAAAAATAGGGGCTTGATTTGGGGTCTGCGGCTGGAGTTGGGTTTTAATTTTGGCCCTCAAATTCGTAGATCACTTCCCAAATGGAGATGTAGGGGCCTGATTTGGGGAGTGTGGTTGGAGTTGCTCTAAAAAGAATTCCTTCGCCGTTTAACTTTGTTTAGTACTACTTAACTTTTTAATTTTTTATGATATGAATTGAACCTCCAATGAAAATGGTAGTATAATGTATTGTGGTGGAACTAGGTGTTCTGATGATGAAATGTTGTACATCTATCGATGAGACGAAAGCAACAGTCGAGGCAAACGATAGTGAAGAACAAAGCCGTACAACAAAATTTTAAATTTTTGTGCTGTTTTCAGCATATAAATTGTTATTGTAGTGTGGTGGAGCAGCCAGGTATTGATGATGAAATCGTATATGAGTCTAAGATGAAAGCATAGACAGGCAAACGATATGTATATGGGTCTAAGATTCTAGCATAGTGACGGTAGTGAATCTATACGGCACATGCTGATGAGCTGCTCCTCAAACCAAATAAGCCATTACTAAAGTCATTGGGTATATGGATCTCATGTTCTCCCTTACAAAGGTCGTGTTCGGCTAATCTCTTGTCGGCTGGTTTCGGTTGTGCTGGCTGATTATCCTCTCTACCAACTCTGTTCAATCAGCCAGCATCAGTCGAATGTTTGACAACTAAAACTAAATTTAAAATTACTCATTAGAGGGCGATCATTTATAATTGGAAATAGAAATGTAGTGCATACGTTTGGTTGTTGAAATCATGGTCATGGTAGATTGGTAATGGTGGGGTGCGCAAGGAATAATGTTTGATAATTGGAAAAAAAAGGAATATACAACTATTTGCGATTAGTTGTCAAAATCATGGAAATGTTGTCAAAATAGTAATTGCACTTACCGAAGGTGATGTGGAGGGCTCGTATTTGTGGGTTGAAACTTTGCTAGCATGACATTAGAGGAAGATAATGAATATAGTTGTATTAGTGAGAAATGACGCGGATAATAATTGCACTCACGGGAGGTTATGCGCACAGCTTGCATTATTAGTAAAAAAAATGTGTAGATAGTTTATGTGTTGAGATAAAACTTGCTTGCATTAGTAAAACAAATGTGTAGATAGTTTACTTGTTGAGATAAAACTTATAGTGGGCTTTTTTTAAAAAAAATCAAGATGTTTAGATATGTTTCAAGTGACCACTATTTCATGTTTCGAATGGTGTGTTACTTTTGTATAAAAATTGATGTTGAGACATTTCAATAAAATAAAAGAAATTGATGATGTTGAGAGTGGGATTTGTAAATAAAGTTATTAGATTTCAATAGAAAACAAAGAGTAGGAACTGTTAAAAAAAAAGAGCAACAAAAAATTATATTTCAACAGAAAAACAAAAAGAAAAATAATATTGATGAGAGTGGGATTTGAACCCACGCCCTTGTTGAGATAAAACTTATAGTGGGCTTTTTTTTTTAAAAAAAAAATCAAGATGTTTAGATATGTTTCAAGTGACCACTATTTCATGTTTCGAATGGTGTGTTACTTTTGTATAAAAATTGATGTTGAGACGTTTCAATAAAATAAAAGAAATTGATGATGTTGAGAGTGGGATTTGTAAATAAAGTTATTAGATTTCAATAGAAAACAAAGAGTAGGAACTGTTAAAAAAAAAAGAGCAACAAAAAATTATATTTCAACAGAAAAACAAAAAGAAAAATAATATTGATGAGAGTGGGATTTGAACCCACGCCCTTTCGGACCAGAACCTTAATCTGGCGCCTTAGACCAACTCGGCCATCTCATCTTTTGAGTTTGTTTGCTCTATATTTAGTTATATAGTAGTTAATCAAATGAGAACCTCAGCAGATGATGCTGCTCGATCACATGCGCCGTGCACGTCCTGACTTAGGACGTGTTTGGTTGCCCGCACCGGTCCATACATGCATCACGGGATGCAACAAGCGCGTGTTTGGTTCCCCGGTCTCCTCCCTGGCTGTCTCGCGATGCAAAAGGAGCCCTCCGGCGAGGCGAAAAGAACGACCGATTCCGTCGTTCCTCTCCGCCCGTGCTCGCCGCGTGCTCTCGCGGGCTCTCGCGCCCGGCTCCTCCGTGCGCGCGAGATGGCGCGAAAACCCTAGGGTCACCGCCCTCGTTCCCGCCATGATCCGCCCCTCGTTCCCGCCTCTTTCCGCCCTATATATCCCCTCCCGCCTCCTTCTTCTCTTCTTGCCGCTCTCGCCTGCGCCGCCGGTGGGTGCTTTTCCCCTTCCCCTCTCCTCGTTCTTGTGTTCTTGCTTGATTCTTGTGTTCTTCATGCATCCCCTCTCTCCGGATTTGATGTAGGTGGTGTGGATCCGACGACTCTCGAACCTAGCAAGTGAGTTTCCCCCCCTTTTTTGTTTTCTTCCACCGATTTGCAAACCCTAGGTCTAATCCGTTCTTGATCTGGATGCAGGCAGCCCCGATTTGATTTCTAAGGTACGGATCTATGTGCTCAAGTTGTTATTTCTTGTTCTTTATATGAAAAATGCTAACTTGTGTATGCATTCCATTTTTATTGTTTGTTCTTGCGGATCTCCCCCTCTCACCTCCTCGTGGGCTCTTGCTTGGTGCTCCCCGGTTGTCGACGTGGGTACTTTGTTCATCTTCTCCCCTCTCCTCCCTCTTTGATTCTATAGCTGCGGTAGTGTTTGTGCGGTTCTGTGATGATGATGGTTACTTTGCTTTTGTGAATCTTTGAGCCCGAGGCTTTTATGATTATGGTTATTTTAATGTGATTCTTTGAGCCCGAGGCCGTGATGATGATGCTTATTTTACTTGAGATATTGCCGTTGCCTATGATGATGATGTACATTTAACTGAGCTATTGCCATTGCCCATGATGATGATCTATAGTTAGATGAGCTATTGCCCTTGCCTGTGATGATTTTTATTTCACTGAGCTATTGTCCAGTTCCTGTGATGTTCATGGTTATTTATATCTTTGCTGTTGCCCATTGCTTTGTTTTGATAACTGTTAGTAACACTTGCTTCAATTGATATATTTTCTAGATGGATTTGCATCAGAAAAGACGCATGCTTGTTGCCCGTGCTGCTGCTCTCATCACTGCTATGTACTCCCTGCTCATGGCTAGGATTAGAGTGCTTGAGTCTAACCAGCCTCGGATCAGTTATGGTCCAATGTGCATTAGAGATAAGGAGAGGCAAAAGAACCTGAACATTATGTACAACTACAACGACATTGAGTGTGTGAACATGCTTAGGATGAGAAGGCTGCCATTTTTCACTCTGTGCAACCTGCTTAGGGATAGGAAGCTACTTGTAGACACCATAAACTCTTGTGTTGAAGAGCAAGTTGCCATGTTCTTACACATTGTTGGTCACAACCAACGATTTAGAGTTGTAAAGCAAAACTGGAGGAGGTCTATAGAGACAGGTCCACCGCCACTTCAAAGATGTGTCAGTATCTTTGTTGGTGAACTCGGGCAAGAAATGATTAGGCCCCCAAGTTCTCGGACACCGAAAAAAGATTAGCAACATGCCATAGGTGGTATCCTTACTTTAAGGTAAAAAATTGGTCATTCTAGGGCTGTAGGTAGTATGTTGTTGCATTACTTCATATTAATGTATTATGCATGGATTGGTGCCATGTAGGAATGTGTTGGGGCCATTGATGGTACCCATGTGTATGCCAATGTTCCACGAAGATGCAAGCTGCATTTAGGGGTAGAAAGAATGCCCCAACACAAAATGTCTTAGCTGCATAGTTAGCTTTGACTTGAAATTCACATATGTCTTGGCCGGGCGGGAGGGTTCAAATCATGATGCAACAATTCTAGCCGATGCATTGCGAGGGATGATGGGTTAAGGGTTGAAGGAGGTAAAAAATTAACTTGCATCTGTTTGTATTGAAAACAAATCTAAATGCATCTAATATTGTAGCTAATTCACTTGCATCTCGTTTGTTTTAGGCTTCCATTTAGTTGATGCTGGATATGCATGTCGGCCTGGGTTTCTTCCTCCATATCGAGGGGTTAGATATCATCTAAAGGAATATGCTAATAGGAACTACCCAACCAATGCCAAGGAGCTGTTTAATCCGAGGCACCGCAGCTTAAGAGTCACCGTAGAAAGGGCATTTGGTGCTTTGAAGGGTCGTTTTCGCATCATTGACACCAATAAACCATTTCATAGATATAGGACACAAGTCGGGCCGGTGATTGCATGTTGTATTTTGCATAACTGGATCCTTAGCTTTGGTTCTCGATGAAATAGTTCCCGAGGAGTTCTCTTGGATACCAAATGAGACCAACAACCCACCGCATCCCGATCATATGGATGACAATGCGGCATGGGTTGCAAAGAGGATGAATGGGCGAGCACATGTGGCTCAACAGGGGTCTTTCTAGGATTTAGTTATTTCGCATCTTTGAAGTTGTTTTGTACCTCATTCTATTTTGGACATGTGTTGTACTTTAATCTTCTATGCACTCTGAACAATTTCCATGATTTGTTACTGCTCTTGATCTGAGGCATGAGGCAATAGCAATGATGTGTTATTTTTTCTGGGATGCTACACTTGATCTGAGGCTTGAGGCAATAGCAATGATGTGTTATTTTTTCTGGGATGCTACACTTGATCTGAGGCAATGGCAATAGCAATGATGTTTAACTTTCTTTGATATTACATTATATCTGAGGCAATGGTAATAGAAATGATGTTTACCTATGTTCTGAGGCTATGACAAAAAATTGTTGACCTTTGCAAATGTAACTGAGCCTCACAATTCTATGCTCACACAAGTGTGTAGAGGTAGTAGTGTGGGGCATTGTGCCATTTCCAAAGGTCCATTTTTTGTGGCCAATGATGACAAACTGATGAAATATTTGGGCATTTGGGCATGTGCAATGATGAAACATTTTGAGTTATGTTATACCTTATTTGGCTGAGGCAATTGGGCATGTGCAATGATGAAACATTTTGAGTTATGTTATAGTTTATTTGGCTGAGGCAATTGGGCATGTGCAATGATGATTTAATTTGCTTCATACTACATTTATGCTTTGAGGCATTGGGCATGTGCAATGATGATTTAATTTGCTTCATACTACATTTATCTTTGAGGCATTGGGCATGTGCAATGATGAATTAGGGTATGGCCGACCAAGAGATGCTAGCTGATGACCTTGTTTTCCCTGGAGCTGATGGGTACATGGCAGCTCTTGGTCTTTGCCGGGCCGGGCTTCTTGGGGTGGTGTAGCCGGGTTGGCCTTTGGCTGGGCGGGGCTCGGCCGCCGATGGGCCGATGGGGCTGATGGGGCTGATGCTGAAGGGTTCATAACAGCAACACAGGTCCTGAATCAGCAGAGGGCCACTCTTAGGTGGACTGAGCCCATGTCTGCCTACATGCTTAAGCAGATGTGCCTGCTGATTAGCACTGGTGTGAGGACAGATAAGGGGTTCAAAGAGGTCCACCTCAAGAAGGTTGCCAAGGCCTTGAAAGAGTTTTGTGGTCAGGAGGTGACTAGTACTCAGGTGTATAACCACATGAGAAAGTGGAGGCGAGAGGTGGGTGAAGGCTGTCAAAGCTTAGGGACTTGAGTGGAGCTCGGTGGGATGAGGACAACCGCATGATTGTGCTTGAGGAGGAGCACTACAATGGTCACACCAAGGTATATATATCAACATAACATGTTTACTGTTTTTTTTACTTGTTCAAGTTCCCTGTTCATTATCTGAAAATTGTGCTTCTTGTTCTTCCAGGACCACCCCAATGATGCTCCATTGCTGAACAAGCCCATCCAGAACTACAAACAGATGATGATGATCTTTGCCAATGGCCAGGCAACAGGAAAGTGGGCAATGGGCTCTAATGAGCCACTTGGCACACCTTCAGATGTGGCTGAGAGTTCCCACAAGACTGATGCTACTGAGATCTTGCGAGTGTCAAACCGACACTCCGAAGCCACAATTAGGACTGAGGGTGCAGCTGCTAACAAGAGGAAGAGGTCACTGCTGTCAGATGAGGATGTTGTAGTGCTGGGTGGGATGTCAGAGGCAGTGAAAGAAGTTGCTAATGCTATCAGGTCCACCAAGGTTGAGGACGTCCACCCTGAGCTGTATGGGGCTATCATGTTCATTCCAGGCTTCACTGAAGAAGCCCTCATGTTTGCTTATGGTCACCTCCTGGACAACAAGGCACTTGGCACATCTTTTGTTAGCTGGTCTGAAGCTCACAAGGTCCTGTGGCTTAGGGGCCATTTGGGCAAGCACTACTATTCTTGAGGTGCCTTGGCAGCTTGGGGTTGATCCTTTTGTGCAGTTCTGGTGGTTCCTGGTGGTGTGCAGTGAAGGCTCCTTTTGTGCCTAACTAACAACAGCTGGTGGTTGTGTAGTGGAGGCTGACCTATTCTTTTGTGCAGTTCATCTGCAGTAGTTACTAACACTAACATATAGTTAGTGTCCTAGATAGCCCTGCACCTGCTCCCTAGATCAACCTAGCTGGAGGAGTAATTTCAAACTTGTGGCAATCAGACCTTGAGTCCATTGCCAATGGTGTGTAACTTTATTTGGGCACTTGCATTGTGCCTGGTACTTCATTCTGAGAACTTGTTCATTTGCCTATGATGCTTTTACCTTATGCTGAGCACATGTTCATTGCCTGTGATGCTACTTCACTATTCTGAGCACATGCCCAATGCCTGTGATGCAATTTCTTAAATCTGAGCACATGTTCATTGACAATGATGCTTTCTTATGATTCTGAGCACATGTTCAATTCTGTGATACTTTAACCCTTGCCTGTAGGGATGGCATGGTATGTGGTTCATGTTGGTAGGGTTCCTGGAGTGTACTCCAGTTGGGCAAGGGCACATGAACAGGTGCACAAATACCCTGGGAATTGCTACAAAAAATACAACACAGAAGGTGAGGCCATGCAAGCTTTCTTTGGTCCTGGACAACCCGCGGTTCAAGCCGTGAATCCACCTCGCTTGAGCCACTTCAGCAACCTTTGCTTTGGAACCGGGATTGAAGCTGTTCAACATCACCATTTTCATCTGTGTCGCATTTTAGTTTTCGTTCTATTAATCCTAATTGTCGTTGTGCTAATTGCCTTTCTCATTTCAAAGTTGATGTAATGTCATTTCTCCTCGACATGCACATTAGTTCAAACTGAGCACATGCCCATTTGCTTGTTTCCATATCAAAGTGTTGTGCAAAAATTCATAGTGGTGGTGGTAAGCATACCACACATACAAACTGAGTAACCATACCAGGCTCAGCACAACCAACCAAACACCGTTCTTGCATGGGCCAAATTCGAATCTGCTGCACATGCAAGCAACCAAACACCAGCTGAAGCTAGCCTGGCTGAGATGAACCAGCCAACCAAACAAGGCCCATTGCATGCACAGAGCCTGGCCTAAGCTGGCCTGGCTGCCTTGGGCAGGCCTGGTTCCCAATAGAAGGGAACCAAACACGTCCTTACCGACCCACGCACACACAGACGCAGAACGCAGGACGGCAGGAGCACGTGAGTCCACGTCGATGGCTCGATCCATGGTGCAGACGCCTACTAGGCTACTACACTGACTGCTAGTAGGGTTGGTGAGGAACGGTGTCAGCTGTTTTGTTTCGCCTGCCGACCATCCGCAAAAGCCGGCAGACGCCAAATTCCCCAAAAGAGCTCCTTTCTACTGCTACAACTGTGTATCGAACGGTGTCATTGCTAGATTGCGTTGTGCGCATTGGTGTGTTGTCAAACACCAACAGTGCGTGTGCGTCCCGTCAGTTGGATCGAGGCAGATATATGTGCCACGGTTTCCTTGTCATTTGTCACGCACGCAACCGATCGACGTGTTGCAACTTGTAATCCGCAACGGCTCCATGCGACCATGCATTGCCTCAAGTAGTCACTCTTGTATTCTGGAGTTTGTAGCTGAGAATGAGATATTCCTGGACTTGGATTGGATCGATCTAGTCTAGGGACGAAAAGCGAGCAAAAGTGTGCGCCACTATAGCCCCGTCAGCTGCATGCTACTGCATGTATTATGTATCGGATGAATGATTAAAGCTTAGCTAGGGTCCTTTTACATGGCCTTTCTGCCTGCTGCTAGCTTCGTTTCCACGCTTCCTCTCCACTCCCATCACCCATCATCTAAGCACTTTTACATCAAACGTGATTACTAGATCTATCTAGATGAGTTATGACTTACGAGTACTGGTCATGTTCAGCCCGTTGAAAAACCGTTAGATTTCAATAGATTCAATAGTGATTTGTAAAGAAAAATAAGTTGGAATCTACCCAAATATGCGGCCTTTCACCGGCTGAAATGGATCACTACTTATTGGTTGTTTACCATCCCTTAATAGCGGGTGTTTAGTTGGTAGGACGATGAGGATGATACGGTTTGATCCCGACAGATAAATCGTGAGGGGGAAGAGAGGCGCTCAACGCGAGGATGATGATAATACTTACCACATATCAACTAAACAGAAAACATAGATAGACCAATCCCTATCAACCAATACCACAGATTGAGCCAATGTATTCCATCCTAAAGTCCTCGAAAAAAAAGGTATTCCATCCTAAAGTCAAGGATGAATCCGTCCTATTTCAGAACGTCTCTGCATCAAACATGTGTAGTTTGCGTTGTCTATTTCTAAACTTTTCACCGTTGCTTCGTGCATGGCTAGCTCATGCTTTTGTTATTTTTGATTGCCACAAAAATAATGCCAACAGTCCATTAATATTCAGTTATTCACCCAGTCGAGCATTGGGGCCATGATGCGGGGCTTAAAAAAAAGAGCAAATAGAGGTAGTAGGTCCCTCGTGCAGGTGCAACGAGATTTGGCCAACAGGATTCCTCGTCTAAATAGTTAATTCCAGATGGGATGAACATAGTAGTATAGTTTAACAGAGTTTTTTTACTAGTTAGGTATGGTTTAAGTTTAATAACAGACCAGCCAATGGGAACGAACGAGTGTGTTGACTGTTGACTGGCTCTCCCTCGCACGGAAGCGACGACGGTCGGGTCAGGTGTCCTGTCCACGCTCCACGGCCTAACCTGATCATCGTTGTTCACTTGCGTTGCACAATTGACAATTCTGCCACCTCCCCACTTAAGCCTTTTGTTTTTAAACAAATAATAAAAACATAATTAGTTATCTTTTTATTATTTGTTTAAAATTTTCAGAACAAAACACGTAGCAATGTTTTGCTATAAAACTGAGATAACGATGACAACCAGACCGACCATGCATTCTCCATGCTTTATTTTGCTGCTAACTAAAAAAAAGTGTCTGTTATTTGAAACAATCCGATGTGCCTTCTCAGTGGAATTTTTATTTGATTTACTCTTTGAATTTTTGTATCTCTGAATTAAATACATTCTAGATCTGCTACTGCTCGTGCTTTGCAGCAGTTCTCGAATTAATCTCACACAAGATGCGATCCAAATAATCAATGCATTGCTCCGTACGTCACAAGGTGGTTGTTTATTTTTCACATCTATCCAGATGTTACTTGTTTTCTGTGAAAAGAATCACTGGCAAACAAAAATATTGTCAATAGGACATAACACATTTATAAAATGGATCACAAGATATTTTTTCAGCATTTGTAACTTATGGGAGTGGGATATACCAAAATGAAATCAAAATACGGTGCAACAATCTCATGATCAATTCAAAGATAACAATGTATCACTCAAAGACAAAGAGATAATAACATTAACACACTAGTATTGTCATCCAAATTACGGAAAACATATTAAACCCCATCTACATGATAATATGACATGGAGAAACCAGTAAAGCAACAGTAGAAATGTTCATGCGCAAATAACAAGTACTAGTCAATTTAAACGTACATTTTTTTCTCTTCTAATTTTTGTAGTGTTTTTATGAAGTGCTCATGTATTTTAAGCAGGCCTAGACTGAAAACTGTCCTCTTGACCAACTAACCAGGATTACAAAAATAACCCTGGTCCATGGTCAAAAAAGACGAAAAGCGCAAATAAAAAAGAGAAAATAAATAAATGGAGAAAATTTAAAACCCACGGCACGACACGGCACGCTTGCCTTCGTCGTCTTCTCTCCATCACCTCCACTCCACTCCCTCCGCCGCCGCCGCCGCCGCCAGCCCGCCGGCCGCCGCCATGGCAGCCCCACGCCATCGCCCACCCCTCATCCTGATCCTCCTCCTCCTCCTCCTACCAACCCCGCTCGCCGCCTCTTCAGCCGCCGACCTCGCTGCCCTCCTCGCCCTCAAGGCCGCGGTCGCCCACGACCCCGGCGGCGTCCTCTCCGCCTGGTCCGCCGCCGCCACCGCCACCAGCCACTGCCGCTGGCGAGGCGTCACCTGCCACCCTTCCTCCTCGGCCGTCGCCGCCATAGACCTCTCTGCCTCCTCCCTCTCGGGCGCGCTCCCCGCTTCCCTGCCCCTCCCCCCGCGCCTCCGCCGCCTCGTCCTCGCCGGCAACAACTTCTCAGGCCCCATTCCGGCCGCCTTCCTCGCGTCCACCACCCTCGTCTACCTCGACCTCAGCTTCAATAGCCTGTCGGGGCCCCTCCGAATCCCGCCTCCGGCTCCTCTCGCCAACTCCTCGTCGCCCCCTGCGCCGCGCTCACCCACCTCCGCCTCGCCGGCAACCTCCTCGTCAACAGTATCCCCGCGGGGATAGCGCAATGCCGATCCCTCCGCGTCCTCGACCTCTCGCGCAACGTTCTGGAGGGCGCCATCCCGCGGAGGCTCGGCCGCCTCGCCGCGCTCCGCGTCCTCGACGTCTCGCGCAACAGCCTCACCGACAGGATCCCGGTGGAGCTTTCCAGCTGCAGGAAGCTCGCCGTGCTCGTGCTCACAAATATCACAGCGTCGCCTGGGGAGCAGCCGGAGTTCAATGCCTTCGTTGGAGGGCTGCCGACGGAAGTGCTGGACATCCCGGAACTGGCGGTTCTCTGGGCGCCTGGGGCCAACCTTGATGGCCGGTTGCCATTGTCCAGGAATGGTACCTGCGGCCTTCTTGCATTGAACCTGGGGCAGAATTACATTAGTGGTGCTGTGCCCCGGTGGTTGGGGGACTGTCAGGATTTGACATTTCTTGATCTGAGCTCCAACAGCTTCGAGGGCTCAATGCCGACAGAATTGTCAATTGGATGTCTGAGTTACCTCAATGTCAGTGGAAACCATCTTTCAGGGCCGCTTCTTTCCTCTGAGGAGAGCAAATGCTCAAGCCGTTTGAGCACTGACGATATTGTAATGCAGTACTATGATGAATTGGTTGGTAAAACCCTGATTGGAAATCATTTTGGTTCTGAGTTTGGGGGCATTTCTAATGTCACTCTCCATGACTTCAGCAACAATGGCTTTGGTGGGACATTGCCATTTCTTACCTTGAGTCGACATGGAAACTACTCTTATGGCTTGTGGCTTAACGGTAATATGTTCAACACCACGCTTTCTGATGGATTTTTCGGATTCTGCAAAGATGCAACTGGCATTGCAGTCAATTTGAGTAGTAATCAACTGTCAGGAAGTATTGACATGATTTCAAGCTGTATTACTATTCACAATTTTGATGCTGGTTATAACAAGTTCAGTGGGTCCATACCTGCTGGAATCGGTGCTCTGCATTTGCTGAAGAGTTTGGTTCTGAAGGGTAATAATTTGACTGGTCAGATCCCAGTGCAATTTGGTGATTTGGCTGCTCTGGAGGTGCTGGATTTGTCAAGGAATTATCTATCAGGCAGCATACCAGTACATCTAGCTGACGCTTTACACCTTGAAGTATTGAGGCTTGACCATAATAGGCTGTCAGGAAGCATCCCTTCCAATTTCAGTGAACTAGCTCAGCTGACAATTCTTGATGTCTCATTCAACAATCTATCAGGCGTCATTCCAAATCTTAGGCACCCTGCTGATTGTGGTTTCTTCATTGGCAATTCCCTACTGTACCAATGTTTCGGTACACATGCATCTCTACCACCAACTGAGGCAATCAATTCCTCGAAAGGGGTAGCCAAGTGGCTAGATTTAAGTCTCTAATTGTGATTTTAGTTGCAGCTGTGGCTGCTCTAATATCCTTCCTTCTTGTGATCCTTGTCTTCTTTGTGTGTGAAAGAAGGAAACGGGCAAAGATTTCAAATTTGAGGACAAAAATGGTTGTGACTTTCACTGATGCACCTCCTGAGCTTACTTACGAAAGCCTCATCCGAGCAACAAGCAACTTCAGCATCCAGAACTTAATTGGAACAGGTGGCTTTGGTGCCACCTACAAGGCTGAATTGGCTCCAGGTTTTCTTGTAGCAGTGAAGAGGCTAGCCATGGGGCGTTTCCAAGGTCTTCAGCAGTTTGATGCAGAAATCAGAACTCTTGGGAGAATCCGACATAAAAATCTTGTTACACTTATCGGGTACCATCTCGGAGAATCAGACACTTTCCTCATCTACAACTACCTCTCTGGTGGAAACCTCGAGAAGTTCATACATGAAATGGGTAACAGGAAGGTGACCTGGACTGAGGTCCACAAGATAGCTGTGGATGTTGCACATGCATTAGCTTTCCTTCACAGCTCCTGCACACCCCGGATAATTCATCGTGACATCAAGCCGAGCAACATCCTCCTTGATGAACATCTTAATGCGTACTTGTCAGATTTTGGTTTGGCAAGACTGATAGAAGTTACACAAACACATGCCACAACGGATGTTGCTGGTACATTTGGGTATGTCGCACCAGAGTATGCAACCACCTGCAGAGTCTCTGAGAAGGCTGATGTTTACAGTTTTGGAGTTGTTCTCCTGGAGCTGATGTCAGGCAAGAGGTCTTTGGATCCCTCATTCTCACAGTATGGCAATGGTTTTACAATCGTATCATGGGGCCGAATGCTGATGCAGGAGGACAACACCAGTGAATTTTTTCTCAAGGACTTCTGGATACAGCACGAAAGGATAGGTTAACTGAAATGCTAAATACTGCTTTATCATGTACTTCAGAGTCTGTAGCAGTTCGACCATCAATGAGACAGGTTGCAGCAAAGCTGAAGCAATTGGGAAATGACCGCTAAACAGTAAGCTGAAGCAATTGGGGAATGACTGATGAACAGTCAGCAGTACGATGGTGGTTCATCATACTATCATCTGCATCTCCATGTCACCAAATTTTTGCACCATTGATGTGGTGAGATTATGAACTCTTCTGTACACATTATTTTGTGCTGAACTGTTATTATGCTTATCCCAAACATATATTTCTCAGAAGATATTTAAGAAAGATCAAATAAGTACAAATTGATATCTCCACCTGCATATTGTGTACTTGAGGGTGAAATATTCTGTTCGAGTATATTATTGTTGGCTATGATCTGATTACAATACAGTTAGCATTGCGAGTGAATGAAATACTGAATTGCGTCCAAAGGGTCAGAATATATGGTGCTGTTTGGATGAGATTGTCTTACAGATAGCTAATGGGCATGGTGTATGTATTTTTGCCTAGATCAACTTACCATTTATGAGCTGATTCTTTGACTGTATTATTACGCGTTCTTACTTTTTTGTTTGCTTGGACAGCAGCTGCAAGGTCAGATAATAACTGAACTGCTGACTGCTCTGAGCAAACTAATCGATCACAGCTCCAAAAGCTGATACCATTTTTGTGCCCGCACACTGTTCTGTGAATGAGAAGCCCTTTGAATTATCGAATCCTGATGTTTTTGTCTCTGTTACCTCCAAGCCTGCAGATTCCATCAAGATGGCGTGGTAATATCAGCATGAAGAGAACTCGTCCCTGAGCTGACAGTCACCGGATACTTGAATCTCAAGGATGCGGTGCCCGCTTGATTGCATCTCCAGTTCGAGGTCCAAGCTCCTAGTCCTGGCTGCTCCATTTCTGTTGCTGGGATGGTTGCATCGCATTGGAGTTGCAGCTTCAGGACTTAAGCAGGAAGGCAGGAAGACATGGAATGTATCACCATGGTCTTTGGAGTTCATGTCTCAAGTGGACCTTGTGAACACATGGAATCTATTCAATTTTTACTCTTGTTTCTAAACAGTAGAATTGGATGAAAACGGACCGGATACAGATAAATCTGTACGGATCTGAATTCAGGTAATTAGTTTTTTTAGGATTCAGATAGCATGGTATGCATCTTATTGATACCCCATTCATATAAGTATCATATGTCTAACTTTGAACACCTGGATTTTGCATACTGTTCGGATATTGGATGTCTGAATTCTAATATAGATTATCTATTTAGTATTTGAAGTTTTTAAACCCTTTTCGGATAGACCGATATCGACTACGGCAATTTGTGGTGCATCTCATCACATTATATACAGTGGAAACATTTTTCAGGAAATCGGAGATTAGCATATTTCTCCTATTATGTTTTTTTTGTTAAGTATTGTATTTGCAAAAAATGATCGATGCTATGGTATTCCCGGTAATCAATCCCTTGTTACAGCACATCCATGGTCGAAACCAAGCTCATCAAATCCTTATAATTGCCCTAATGGCTAGCTACAACAACTTTGGTCTGCTGCGTGTCGACCCTGACTCTGTACTTGTACCGCTTGGCAAAAAAGACGAAGACGAGCAGGTTGATGGTGCTGAGCACGGCGAGCAGCCAGTACAGGTAGTCGAACCTGCCGACGTTGATGTTCTGCGCCAGCCACGACGGCCGCCCCTCGGCGTCGTTCCGCGTGGCGGCATCCACGGCGGTGTTGATCGCCGACGCCACGAAGCAGCCGAGCCCGCCAGCGACGGCGGCGTACGCGGAGCCGACGCTGCGCATGGCGTCGGGCGCCTCCTGGTACAGGAACTCGAGGAGCGCAACGAGGCAGAACACCTCGGCGACGCCGATGAGGCAGTACTGGATGAGCAGCCAGTAGGCGCTGAGGTCCGGCATGGGCGTGAGGAAGAGGGCGAGGTAGCCGTGGCGGACGGCGTACCCGCGGCGGTAGCGCTCGAAGAGCCCCGCCCAGGCGACGGAGAGGATGGAGAAGAAGAGGCCGAGCCCGACGCGCTGCAGCTGGGAGGCGCCGTGCGGGTGGCCCGTGAGGCGGCGCGCCAGCGGGGCGAAGGTCTGGTAGTAGAGTGCCAGGATGAGGAAGATGGCGAGGCAGGGGAACACCGGCATGCACGTCACGGGGAGGTGCAGCGCCGCCACGCGGGTGTTGAGCGTGTACGCCTGCTGCACCGACAGGGTGAGGAACTCGGTGAGCACCACGCTCAGCATCACCGTGCACGCCGGCACCGGCAGCAGCCGCAGCAGGATCTTCACCTCCTCCACCTGCGTCACCGTGCACAGACGCCACGGGTTCACGGCGTCCTCGCCGCCGGCGACGGCGAGGTCACCCTCCAGCTGCAGCGCGGCCTTGTCAAGCCATCTGTTGGATGCATGGGCATTGGATTGGATGGAGGAGATAAAGACGTCCATCAGCATGAGGCATGATCACTCATTTTACTTTAGCGATGGAGGATCCAACGGACGGGAATTACGTACCTGAAGTCGTCGGTGTGTTCGATCTTGGCGCTGCCACGGATGGCGGACTTGGCGCCGGTGACCTCGTAGAGGCCGACGAAGTCGCCGCTGTCGAATGCCGCGTTCCGCTTCCTGAAGGCGGCGACGAGCACCTGCGCCACCCTTGTGAGCGGGCTTCCCCGGGCAGGCGGTGTCGGTACAGCGGCGTACCCACAAAGAAGAGCGCGTTGGAGGCGCCCATGGCGAGCGCGAGCGTGCCGAACGCGGCGGCCCAGCCGTGGTGCATCTGGATGTACACGACGGCCGTGAAGGCCGCGATGGCGCCGAGCGTGACGGCGAGGTAGAAGAGGTTGAAGAATCTGTCCAGCCGGCGCTTGTACCCGGGGCTGCGCTCGTCGAACTGGTCGGCGCCGAACGAGGACACGCACGGCCGGATCCCCGCGGCCCCGAACGCCGTGACGTAGAGCGCCGTCTGGAGGTACGCCATCTGCCACGGCTCCGCGGGCGCGCATGCCCCCAGCAGCATGGCGAGCTTGTCGCACCCCTCCTGGGACGGCACGAGCGCCGGCACGCTGGCGCTGACGGTGAGCGCGATGAGGCCCAGCAGGTACAGCGTGGTGAAGATCGCGATGGTCCAGTACCGCCCCAGGTAGGCGTCGGCGAGGAACCCGCCCAGCACGGCGGACGCCTGGGAGATCCCCAGGAAGTTGTTGACGGCGTTGGCGGAGCTCGCGAACGGGCGGTGCATCACCTTGAACATGAAGACGACCATGTTGACGGACAGGCCGAAGTAGGCCATCCGCTCCGCCATCTCGTTGCCGAAGATGAAGAAGGCCGCCACCCACCCGCCCGTCCGCGACAGGTCCCGGATCGGCTCGCCCCGGATGTTCACCGGCGTGGTGCCGCCGCCGGTGGAGGAGGACGGCGGCGGCGGCTCGTCGTAGCCTCCGCCGAGGGGAGTCCTGCAGCCGCGCGAGAAGCGGCGCTCGTCGCTCGCCTGGAAGTGCGCGCCCAGCTTCTTCCGCTGCAGCGCGGATAGCGATGCGCCTGGCTCCGGCAGCACCTCCGGCGACTTGATCTCCTTTGCCGTCGCTGTCACCGCCGATGCCGGTGGCGGTTGCGGTGCTTCCAGCTCCATCGCGGACGCCGGAGCCATGACGAAGCGCTGATCGGCAGCAGCAGCGGCAGCCGACGGAACAAGTGGGCGTCGTCAGTCGACAGTCGTCACTGAAGCGCAGTCGTCCAGCCTGCAGCGATGCACACAGATACGCTTGCATTTATTAGCGTAGCTCTCGCCAGCACGGATGAGCAGCGAGCAGTCAGTTTAATGGCAGCATTAAGCGCGACAAGGACGAAGTGGGACGACGACGGTCGACGGGGACCCCTCCTCAGTCCTCAGTCCTTCGTTCCCGCGCTGCAGCTGCACACTGCAATGACTTTAAAATATCTCGGCACTCACCTATATGCTGCCGCTGGCTCGATCCATGAACAAGCAGGTACACCATACACCAGACGAGATGAGTTTTCCAGAGCAGGGTAGGACTGGTGGCAGATCTCGGCCTCCCCTTTTCCCCCTTCCAGACCGAGGAAGAAGACAAGGCGGCAGCACACCTGAACGCACGCGGTGTGGTGTGATCTGGTGGACGACTGGTGGTGGTTGAGCGCGCGGGATGGGCAGCGCAGCAACAAGGTGCACCACCGGCCGGCCCGTCCACGTCGAGGTCTAGGACACCAGGAGCAGTGTGCGTGCTCCAACCACCAAAAATTGCAGGCCCGCTAAGCCACCGCCAGCGGCCAGAAACAGGGGGTGGGTGATCGATCAAGAGCCGAGTGGACAGCACGCGGCGGCTAACTAATGATTCGCCGCCGCAAGGAGCGATCGCGTCGCCCGCCACCGAAGTGGTTGCCCTGCTAGGTACGGCGAGATACATTGGTGGCACAACGTACGATGGCATGATCCGAGTATCCGGCCCATGATGATCGATCGCAAGTCCGCTGCCACGACGAACGAACGACACCAACGAAAGGAGCCGTCACTTGCGTCCGCTTGGCAACACCTGTACAAACCACCACTGCTAGTGCGAACCAAGTGGTTTGTGCGGAGTGTTAGGGCTCCACTAGCTACGTCACCGTCACGGCGTGGTGGGAGCTTCGGAACGAAATTAATGATCATCAGTTTTATCATCAATCAATCACAGAGCTCAGATCTCAGTAAGTGCTGTCATAGTACTACGTGTTCTGGCCCTGAGCAACGCTGCAGTGCTGCTCGCTGGTACTGGTACGAGCTGCGTGCAAGCAAGCTGATCGGATCGGCCGTGGGATCCGGCGGTCTCTCCGATCACGGCGGGGGAGTTAATGAACAGGACCGGGGACAGCACAGTGGCCGGCCGGCCCTCATCGGACCATCCCATCGTGCTGTGCTGTGTTCGTGCTGCAATGCAAAGCTAGTTACAGCAACGCATGTGGCGGCGGGATGAAGTGGGCACAGGTTCACGACGTTGGTGGGCGCGCATGCGGGGGCATGCATGAGTGCGTGATGGAAACGCCCGCCAGCCGCCAGGGCAACGGCAAGCACCATGCATGCCGGCCAGATAAGAGGATCGGGATCGTCCGGAGGCCGACCGCCATTACTGGCCGGGCTGGGGTCGCCCACCCGTGGTGTCATGCGGTGCGACGGCGACAGCTGAGCCTCCCACCAACCAACGGCCCCTCCCCTGTGCTCAGTTAATTCTGGGGGCGGAGGCGGCGGCGGCGGAGCGGGGGAGGGATGACGGCGGCGGCAGGAGGCGGCGACCGGGTTAATGCGTCGTCGCGTCGTTTCCCGGCTTCGGTTTCGTCACGGGATGGACCTTGCCTTGTCTCCAAGCGTCGATCGATCGATCCCTTTCTTGTTTCCCTCGACCCCATGGCGGCCCTGCCCTGCCATTGACAAAAGCCACTGCCGAAGTGACGAGTGCCGCGCGCGCGCGGCAGACTAGCGGCCTGGGGTCATCGCGGAAACGTTAACGTCCGGCGTCCTTGTCAACAGGATACTGGGTGTTCCCGACGTGTAACGCCGTCCTGTTTTTCCGGGAATCACGATGATCGGCATACAGTATAGTGCAGCCTTGGCCAGAACGGCGCCAAACTCAGGCGCCTCTGGGTACGCGCGATGAACGGCTGCAGCGGGCGATCGGCGCGTGCGTGGCAGACTGAAAATGTCCGGGTCATCGCGGAAACGTTAACGTCCGGTCCTCTGCATTTGCACGCGTCGTCCTTGTCACCAGGATCCCGGGTGCCCGACGTGTAACGTCTTCCTGTTTCCGAGCGAGCGAAACGCAGGAACGCACGATGAGCACCGTCATCGGTGATGGACTAGCGTAGCGTAGGGTAAATAGGCTGCTCTATTTGCAGGCTATCGGTCTGTTTTGATGAGAAAATTTTATAAAATTGTGATATCATGAAGCTGTGGTTCTATAAACAAAAGGTAATAAATGGAGTTTAAAAAATGAAAAAAATATTATAATTTGACAAAACCATACCAGATTTTTAGTACCATATTAATAACATAATTAAAACCATAGTAGTTATCTAATATTATCTAAAAATATTTTGCATCAAAGGGCCTAAATGTACTTAATTTCAAAGAATACGTAGTTGGTTTTGGCTTGTTAAAGGCATTTTTTTTTGAGAAAATAAAGGCATTTTGATGGGCTCGCTCAGTTCCGGTTTGGCCCATTTTGAAATGCTGGACCGAGTGGCGGGCCCACTTCCAACGGGAAGTTCGGCGTTCGGCCGAGGGCATTCGCCATTCCAAATCGTTTTGACTGGTAGCCCCCTGTCAACATCCCGATTTCGAATTCCACCCCGCTCAGCCTGAGCCCTGAACCCTTCCTCCCCTGCGGCGGCGCCGGCAAGTCGGCAGCAACCAACCGGAGCCGGAGCGGGAGCGGCGATGAAGAAGATCTTCGGCGCCAAGAAGGACAAGGGGCCGCCCCCCTCCATCCAGGACGCCACCGAGCGAGTCAGTCTTTCCTCTCTACCAATCCGCTGCTGTTGCTGCAACCCTGCTCCTGCCACCCCCTTCCCCATCGTAGCAGTAACTGCATTGGTTCTTGGGCGACGGGCGGCAGACTAATCGATCTGACCTTATTCTGATGATCTGGGCTCCAATGCGCGATGGATCATTCGATCCGGTAGATAAACAAGCGGGGCGAGACGGTGGACGAGAAGATCAAGAAGCTGGACGAGGAGCTGGCCAGGTACAAGGAGCAGATCCGCAAGACCCGCCCCGGCCCGTCCCAGGAAGCCATCAAGGCGCGCGCCATCCGGCTCCTCAAGCACAAGCGCATGTCCGTGCCCTACTCCCTGTCTCCCCCGTTTCGGTCCCTTCAATTTCTGTTACAATCGTTTTCACTTTTGTTATTTGCCTGTTGCTGGTTTACCGTTCCCAATTTATATTAGCACATTATCACGCTAGTTGCCATGTCACCGGAAATAGTAGCAGCAGGCAGACATTATCCATTTATACTATACCAATTCGAGATTGCAAATTTGCCTCACAGGTATGAGGAGCAGCGCAACATGTTGTATAACCAAACCTACAATCTCGACCAAGTTGCCTTCGCTGCCGATGGTCTTAAGGACGCTCAGCAGACTGTATTGTCTTCAAATCTCTCATCTAGCAAGTTTATTTATGTTCATAGTGCCCATGTTTATATGGAGTGTTTTTTCATTCCTTTTTATCAGATGAATGCAATGAAAGCAGCAAACAAAGAGCTTAAGGGAATGATGAAAACCGTCAAAATTGATGAAATTGATGTATGTGTTGCTACCCTTCTTGTGCTTTCAACACTTTCAGATTCTGTTATATCCATTTCTGATTCATTGCGAAAATTCTCACAATGTGCTAGATGAGCACTGTTGCTATCCTTCTATTGCTCTCAGCACTTTCAGATTTTGTCATATCCATTTCTGATTCATTGTTAAAAGATTCCTAAACTTCTAGATTGGTTAAGGAGAAGGATGTTGTCTAGCTTCTTATGGGCACATACTGCAGGCATAGCATCAAATAATTGAATAACTTATATTACCTGTGTCCTGAAGTATAAAGGCTTTTGAGTTTTTCCTATACAAGGTCTACTTTCAGATTTTGTTATTATGTCCATTTCTGAATTCTGGTTCACTGTTGAAAGTTTCTGGAAATGCTGGACCGACACTGTTGTTAGTTGCTACCATTTCTATTGCTCCCAGTGCTTTAAGGTTTTGTTGTGTTCATTTCTGATTCATTGCCAAAAGTTTCTGAAAATGCTAGATGGGGTAAGGGGGAGTGGGGATTGTTTAACTTTGTTGGGGCATATAATGCAGGCCACATCAAATGACTGAATAACTTATAACAAACTCGAGGATCCTTTTATCTTTGTAGTAATGATATGGGTTGGTTATTTTAGGATCAGATGATCTAGCAGTGTCCATGTACACAAAAATAATTTTGAGATTTTTTTTCCTTTCTCTTGTTTTGATCAAAGGTAGAACAAAATTTATTAGATTGCCTATCACCCTTAAGTTTACAGTCAACATTTTCTTTGAAGCTTTTTAGGTGATTTAGTATCTATATAATAGAAATACAGTTGCCGAAGCTTGTAACATCACCCAGATGATGTGTTTGTAAGGGTTCTTGCCCGATGTTTCATTCTTAATATAATTTGTGGTAATGATATGGGTTGGTTATTTTAGGATCAGATGATCTAGCAGTGTCTTTGTAGTTTGTACACAAAAATAATTTTGAGATTTTATTTCTTTCTCTTCTTTTGATCAAAGGTAGAACAAAATTTCTTAGATTGCCTATCACCCTTAAGTTTATAGTCAACATTTTCTTTGAAGCTTTTAGGTGATTTAGTATCTATATAATAGAAATACAGTCGTCGAAGCCTGTAACATCACCCATATGATGTGCTTGTAAGGGTTCTTGCCCTATATTTCATTCTTAATATAAAGATATGCAGCTCTCCTGCACTGAGAAAAATAATCACCCATATGGTGGGGGGATGCTTGATGGAATGCCTTTAGTATTTGCTGTTGCTTACTCTTCCATCTTTTTTTCATAAGTTGTACTTACACATTCCTGCAATTCATAGAATATGCAAGATGAAATGACAGATCTGATGGACGTGAGCAATGAGATACAAGAAACCCTTGGCAGAAGCTACAACATCCCTGATGACGTTGATGAGGAAGAACTGATGGGGGGTATGGATGCTGCAATTTCATCTTGGCAATATGACATCTATATCTGGATAAGTCCTCCATAGTTTTTGGCACATCACTTGGCAATATTGATCACCTATAAATGTCTACGTTTTGGAGATGATTCTTGCTTTACTGTTCTTATTCTTTTTTTCATTCGACGTTACAGAGCTAGATGCTTTGGAGTCTGATATGGAGTTTGAGTCAGCTGCGGTCCCCTCATATCTTCAGCCAGAACCTGATTTTGATGCTGACCTCAACTTACCTGCTGCACCAACTCGCCCTGCGGCAGTCCCAGCAGGCGGGTTGCAGGTGATTTATTTGCACAACATTCTTAACTTACTGTGGTTCTGATTTTTTCCCATTGGGAATGAACCAACATTAAATCTTTGACCTGATGCCAAGTTATATTTTGATGTTTCATTGCGTTTGCCATCAAGAATGTCTGTTTGCCAAAAACAGCACGTTTTATTACCACTTAATCAGCTAGAAGTTTGCTTGGTTGAGGTGGTACTAAGGATTACTTGCATCTTATTATCTGATGTGCAGGAGGATGAGCTAGGATTGCCAGCGGTGCCAAGAGCATCTCTTCGCAGTTAGAAATATGTTCTTGTACCTTGATTTAAGTTGATGTGAAAACTTTGTAGTTTGTGTCTGAGTCTGAGCAATCTGATGTATCCCTCTTTTCGTCATGGTAATGCTTCAGTTTATTGCACTTGTTGTCGCTGCTGACATTTCAGGCTCCCTTGCTAAGAGTATGCTGAATATAATTGTGACTGAGTAACGTAGAGTAACTGCAACAGGTTAATCACCTTATGTCCCTGATGATGCCATTTTGCCATTATGGAATTTTCATCTATCACCTGTCACTTTTAGGCGCGTTTGTTCGCAAGCACACATCACCATACACCAATTTTGTTCTAGATTAGAAAAAATCACTATGCATACGAATAGTTCTTCAAGACAAGTAAGCAGAATGAAAAGAAGATTGAAGGGAAAATATCTTAGAAGCTGTTGAAGGGAAAATATCTTAGAAGCTGTTGAAGGGAAAATATCTTAGAAGCTGTTCTCTTCTTGCAATACAATATCCTTTTTTGCTACCAACACCATCCTTTTGCAACAGTTGAGATAAGATAGCCATCAGGATCAGAGGTCGAAATATCTTTACAAGTGTTCCAAAATTAGTCATGGGGGTGGGGTCCTTCCCTTGGTCTAAAAACAATTCTGATCACCAATAAGGGGTTACCACAGACCTGAATCTTATCCAAACCAGGGACCCCCAGTGGCACTGCAGTATATAAGGGACCCCCACACAAGATAGATAAGCGTTCCAGATCATACTGAACCAAGCTGCCACTTCACTTCAGTAGAACACTTGATCTCGCACGAGAAGTTCATATCAGAAAAATGCAGGCCGTCCGCTAGTGCCGTTGGGTTCTCGGCCGTGCTGCCCAGGCCGGCGGCGAGGAGCACGGTGGTTGCCCGTGTCCCTGCCACAAGGAGGAGCGTCCGTGCAGCTGCTGCCGCCGTCATCGTGGCGGAGCCTGCCGAGGTTGACTACAGCTCGAGCTTCTCGTAAGTACTATTCCCTAGCCTGGATCAGAGATCGATCGGTGTAGAGCTAGTTCTCACGGTTATAGTTCGGATCGGTGACGTGCACGTGTTTGTTGGTGATGCTGCAGGGTGTTCCCGATGGAGGCCTGCGACCTGCTCGGCGGCGATGCTTGCATCGGGCTGATGTACCCGGAGGCCAGGCTCGCCGCGGCGGCGCCGGAGGCGAGCAAGAGGGAGGACGGGGTGGAGAGGGACTACCTGTCCTACGACGGTCCAAAAACGTAAGCAAGCACCCCAACTTCGTCATCGCCATGCATTCTTGCACTGACGACGAGTCATCGAGCAAATAAACCACACTCGTGCCGTTGCCGGTGACTAACTGTAACCATGGTGAATCAATCGACTGAACTGCAGGGTGTTCCCGGGCGAGGCGTGCGACGACCTCGGCGGCGAGTTCTGCGAGGCACCGTACCAGGACGGCGTCTCCAGGGAGCTGGCGCACGCCTGAAGGCTGATGAAGACCTGATCCATCCATCTCTGTCCCAGAAACAAATTGGCCTCGCTGTACAGTCGATCGAGTCGAGTAGATGGATGATCCGTTCACGCTATGTACGTATGTGTATAAACTTACGTAGTGTCGTAGTTACATGGTAGATCCCGGGGGAGCTGCGTACGTACGTACAGAATAACAGCAACCAAGCAAGGCCAAGGGTGTATGTATTTTGTGCGTATATATGTATGTCTTGGCCTCTTGGGATGTGTCAGCTGCCATTGTGTGTAGTAGAGAAACCAAGATGAATGGTACTGATAATATTCCCTGTTTTAGACTGGATACAACAGATCTGTACCCTGCAGAGCCAATGGACCGAATGGAGTGCGAACTACTTAAACTGACCTCAATATACTAGCTGCAATCCAAGCTGCACAATCGATATGGACTTTGGCCAAATTTTTATTTTAGCCTTCTTAAATTTGAAGTGTTAGTTACTAAGAGCATCTCCAAGAGCTCCCAATAATTCACTTGGTAAATCCTGTGTTATAGCAACTTTGTATTTTATTTCCCAAGTGAAAAAAAGTGGTGTCTCCAACAAGTTGCTACTCTCACTTGGTAAAAACAGAGGATGACGGATGGGACCCGCCTGTCATTGCCGGTTTCTTCTTCCCCTTCCTCCGGTCAGCGTGAACGAGATGTGCGTCGTAGGACAACTCGGTCGACTCCTTCATCGGGATTCGCCTTCCTCCGTCGACTCCTTCGCGCGGGATTCGTCGGGCCGCGGGCATGACCACGAGCGCGAGCTCCGCGGCGCGCGGGGGCACTGCCGGCCATGCGGGATTCGCCGTCCTTCATCGAATCCGTCGCGCGAGATTCACCGGACCGTGGGCGTGGCCGCGAGCACGGGCTTCGCAGGACGGCGAATCTCGCGGCTCCACCTGCAGACCCAGCCTCCGAAGCTCGCCTCCGAAGCTGGGCTTCCTCGCCGGCGTCGTCGCGGGGACCCGGTTCGTGCCCACCTCCTCCTTCCGCCCAGCACCCCTCCTCGGCCGCTGGCGCGCGCTCGGCGCCCGCCACGGCCGCGCCTCTGCGCCGGGGAAACCGGCCGCGACGCGCCCGAATGCGAGCTCGCCTTGCTCGCGTGGGCTCGATCTGCGCACGCGGAGCCCTCGGCTCGCGAGCTCGCCTTGCTCGCTCCTCCGCGACGCCCGGAGCCCAATCTGCGCACGCGGAGATGGCGGTGGTGCGCCTGCCGCCGCCATGCTTCGATTGGCAGCGCGCCGTGCTCGTGTGGGCTCGCTCCTCCTCGAGCCCCTCCGTCGCGCGACCGGGATACGCAGTCTCTACGCGCGCGGAAAGATGCGCGCGCGGAGGCAAGTTTTTCCAAGTTGGGAAAAATACCAAGTGACTTTACCAAGTTGTTGGAGATGTAAATTTGTGTTTTTGCCAAAAAAAATAGAATACAAAGTGGATTTAGGGAGTTGTTGGAGATGCTCTAACAGCACGTCAAGAGGTAGTAGTCTTTTGAATCTCGCCATTTTTTTTTTGGCACAAGTCCTTATTAACTTGGCAGGGAGCAAACTGAGATGATTCACCTCAAGAGGCACTCACATTGAAGTGACCTGAAAATTTAATTATGCAGGCGCTGCTACTAAAATTGTTAGACAAAAAGTCTAGAAAAAAAAAGATTTGCCTGGATTTCAACTACTACAAAATATTATTTCTATCAGAACCATTGGTGCCATAATTTATTTCAACCACCACAAAAATGGTATGCTACAAAAAAATTAGCGGATCTAACTGAGATGTAGCCACCAAATCATTAAATTTCAGTACTGAATTGCTAAACTCAAAAGCAAACACCTAGAAGCCTAACAAGCCGTGAATGTTTTGTATCAGTACTTCTCAACCTTTTATTACATGACAGTAAACTTTGTAAGTTTCCAACCTGGCATAATTTTCCCCCCTAGCTCTATTTGATTTGCGGGTTTGATAAAATTTAATTTGAGGTTTGCAATATTTAATGCTGCGAATCTGCGATGTACTGGCTTCTGGAACCATCCGAGTTCAGAATCACTCGAGCTTGGAATGAATCTGAGCAGCCTGAACAAAACAGGCTACATTATCAGGTCTTAGGATGCATTCATGTGAAGAAACTCTGCATTAGCCCGAAGTAGCTCATTTCTACCATGATTCCATGAAGATAAATAAATAGATATTATCATATTACCATAAGAAGATAAGTCACATTTGATGTACGATGTCACATTAGACATTGCAGTCCATTGGAGATGACCAACAATGTAAACATGTGACTAGCATCAATCAACCAATTTAAAGTAGTGGCTCTTGCATTTATACCCTTGTTTTGCATTGAAATTGTGAATTTTGCCCCTGATTTTCTAACTTTGTGAATTTGCCTTTGCGTTTTCAAAGCATCACTTTATCCCATTCTGTCATCTTCCCTTAACGGTGTTAACTTTCATAAAAAGGACAAATATGTCCATGTAATTTTGCCTCTAGTTTTTTTATATGGTTGTTTGTGAATTTATCCTAGATTTGAAAAAATAAATTATTTCAATAAAAATGGTTAGACTTTTTTTTCAAAAAAATTGGCACAATTTGCAACTCTTTCAAATTACTTCATCCTCAAATATATTGGGGACTGCTAGAGGTGCTGGACTGTGAAGTGTGAAGCCCCCAACCCTGTCGCCCGCCGCATGTATGCTCCGCAGAGCCGCGCCGTCCCTTGCTTCCCGGAGGCGGCGGCCGCCGGCCAGCCATGCGGCTGGCCGGAACCTGGCCGCGCGGCTCCCACTGCAGCCTCTTTCCCGCACCTCGTCGGCGGTACCAGACCGCGCTGCGCAGCAACAGGTCTCCTTCTCTCGCGGCCGCACCCGCGACCTGTTCGACGGAACGCGGCACCGGGACGCCGCGGTCTCCTGGAACGCCGCGGTCTCCGGCCACGCCAGGCGCGGCGACGTCCCCGACGCGCTGGACGCCGCGGCGCGGATGCACAGCTCGGGGCTCCCGCTCACGGAGGCCACCTTCGCGTCGGTGGTCGGCGCGTGCGCGCGCGGGCGGGCGTTCCGCGCGGGGACGCAGGCGCACGGCCAGGTGATCAAGTCCGGGCGCGAGGGCTCCCCGGTCGTCGGCGCGTCCCTCCTCGACTTCTACTCCTCGTGCTCCGACCTCCGTGGAACTCGCGCTGTCTTCGAGTCCCTGCACCCGAGGAACCAGCTGCTGTGGAGCCCGATGGTTGTCGCGCTCGTGAGGTCCGGCTTGCTGGCTGAGGCCGTGGACTTGCTTCAGATCACGCCAGCGCCACGTGATGTGTTTGCGTGGACTGCAGTCATATCTGGCTATGCTAAGGGCACAGATCAGTGCTGTGGCAAGGCGCTGTGGCTGTTTGTGAGGTTATTGGCTGATGATGATGGCGTCAGGCCGAATGAGTACACTTATGACAGTGTTTTGAGGGCGTGTGTGAGGCTGGGAGCATTGGATTTTGGGCGATCCGTTCATGGGTGTTTGATCAGATGTGGGCTTTGGTCTGAGCAGTTAATCACCAGTGCTCTTGTTGATCTTTACTGCACTTGTGATGCTTTGGATGATGCATTGCTGGTCTATAATGACCTGGATAGGCCATCCTTGATCACATCCAATACGCTGATTGCAGGACTTATATCCATTGGTAGGACAGAGGATGCTAAGATGGTGTTCTCACAGATGCCAGAGAAGGACTCAGGTTCCTACAATTTGATGATTAAAGCATACGCTATGGAGGGGAAGCTTGAACACTGCCGAAGGATGTTTGAGAAGATGCCTCGAAGAAACATGGTGTCCTTAAACTCCATGATGTCAGTATTGCTCCAGAATGGAAGGCTGGAAGAGGGGTTGAAACTATTTAAACAGATTAAGGACGAGAGAGACACAATAACATGGAATTCTATGATTTCAGGTTACATTCAAAACGACGAGCCTTCAGAAGCTCTGAAGCTATTTGTGGCCATGTGCCGGTTGTCTATTAGATGCAGCCCGTCTACATTCTCTGCTCTATTGCATGCCTGTGCAACTATTGGAACTCTTGAGCAAGGCAGAATGGTGCATGCTCACCTCTGCAAGACTTCGTTTGACTCCAATGGTCATGTTGGAACAGCCCTCACTGATATGTACTTTAAATGTGGTTGTGTGATTGATGCACGATCTGCATTTACTCACGTCACATCACCTAATGTTGCTTCATGGACATCTCTTATCAGTGGTCTTGCACAGAATGGTCACTGGCTGGAGGCTCTGTTACAATTTGGGAGGATGCTGAAATATCATGTCAGTCCCAATGAAATCACTTTTCTGGGTCTCCTTATGGCAAGTGCTCGAGCTGGTTTGGTTAACAAGGGCATGAAAATCTTTTACTCCATGGAAAACTTTGGACTAATTCCAACTGTGCAGCACTATACTTGTGCTGTTGATCTCCTTGGTCGGACTGGGCGCACCAGAGAAGCAGAGAAGTTCATCTATGAAATGCCTTTGCCAGCAGATGGTGTAATCTGGGGAGCCCTACTTACCGCTTGCTGGTATTCGATGGACCTAGAGATGGGTGAGAAAGTTGCCCAGAGGCTGTTTGCCATGGGCACAAAACATAGGTCTGCTTATGTCGCGATGTCTAACATATATGCTAAATTGGGGAAATGGGAAGATGTAGTGAAGGTAAGGACACGACTGAGGAGTCTAAATGCGAAAAAGGAACCAGGATGCAGTTGGATTGAGATTAAGGATATAGTTCATGTATTCCTTGTGGATGACCAGAATCATCCTGAGAGAGATACTATATATTCAATGCTTGAAGGTTTAGTATCTCATATATCAATACATTCAGAACCTGATGATATGGTTATTCAAAGCCTGAATTATTGATTTACTCCTTTATTCAAATTGCTGGAGATGGTGTTTGTGCCTCTGTGAGCAATGGTTATGGATAATTAGGCCTTTCTGCATGACTAGAAGGCTGAAAACTAGGAATGACCTTGAATGCACACAGCTGATAATATTGGCTGCTTCCTACATTCCTGGATGTAAGTTCTGCATCTCCCAAAGTGGATTAGACAAATGGTTCATTAAAGATTGATCGAGATACAAGTTACTGTTGGAGATGGGATAATAAGCCAGAAGACCAGTGCATTATTAGTTACTCCCTTCATCCCAAAAATCTTGAAGAGTCAAGGCATATTAAGTTTGACCAAAATTATAGAAAGAATTACAAAAATTTGTGACATTATATAGGTATATTATGAAAGTATAATTAATGAAGATTCTAATGATACTTAGTTGGCATCATAAATGTTATTAACTTATCATATAAATTTGGTCAAACTTCTCCAAGATTCATGGAATGACTTATAATTTGGGATGGAGGGAGTTAATTACATTAGGACTAAATCCATCCTAGTTCCAAACTCAAAGTAATTGAGCCTTGTTAAACTATTCACACATTTTAAAGTGATGCTTGTCATATGATTTGTTGAATGTCTAGTGGAAATATTTTGTTTTATTTATTTGGTAAGATATTTCTTTTTTTCTAATATATTGTGCCCCGACTCAGGGATTCCGTGATGAAAGCAAAGAACACAAGGGAGTAATTTTGATATTAACATCAAAGGAAAAGGTCTGTCTAACTTTATATTTGCCTGAATGTTTTTGTCCTCCTTGATGTTTACTCTTTATTACTGCATACTACCTGCAGCCTAATTTACTTTCAACACATTTGGTTACATATGTTTGGGAAGGGGAAAATATGTGTGTTTAGGTCCATAATTTTGGTTTAGGTGAATGTTGATCCAAAATAGTCAGTACTTATATTCCAGAATTTTCTGATTGACTGTAAATAGTACTGCAACATCTAAATTAAAAACTCACGAGCTTGTTTCCATTCCAATACCTGTTATGCGATAACTGCTACTAAATTTTGATCATTTAAGCTCCCAGCAATGTGGTTAAGCTTTACTCAGTTGCATATTTTCATGATTGGGACCTTTTGATTGCCATGGAGGAACAACTTGAGTGACAGCTGAATGGAAGTCCCTGTAAAATGCAAAAAGTTGTAGTTAACTGATGCATATGGTTGCTATGGGTTAAAAGATCTTTGGGGATTCTAGAGTTAACTGATACATATGGTTGGTCAAAGTTAAGGAATTTTGACATAGGACGTAGCTAAAGTGAACTTAATTTGGAGCAGAGAGATTAATGGTCACGGAATGTGGTCAAAGATAATGTTGGCTCAATAGACATCCTCTAGTTGAGTCATGTCTTAGTACGTACCAATACCTTTTTTTTTTCACTTTTTATCCTACTTATTCTCTTGGTGGGCTTGGCATTAAAAAAAGAGAGAGAGCCTATTTTGTTGTTTTAGATGCATCCTGACATCAGTGCTCTTGTACTCTAGGATCTAGGCACCTTCAGTTGGTTACTTCTATTTCAAACATAAGGGCTTTCTATTGCTGTTAGCACTAGCACCACAGTATTTAAGAGATTACACCACACAATTCAATGGCTAGCCATTTTCCTTTTTCTTTTACAAATATACCTATGATGTTTTGTGTTACTTCAGTTTTATTTGAGAAAAAAAAATTACTTATTCTAATTTATGAACAGGACAACAAATACAGAGATATCTTGAAGTAGTAGAAATGTATTCTCAGTTGGGATTGCAAACCTTATGTTTGGGGTGGCGTGACTTAAAAGAAAATGAATATAAGGAATGGTCCATAAACTTTCAAGAGGCTAGTTGCTCATTATACAATAGAGAGGTACTTATTCTGGTTTAACCATTTTCCCTTAACCTTATTAGTTCTGTCATTCGTCTCACCAACTCTTACTCTACTGTTGGCTAATGTTACTGTTCTTCATTATATACAGTTTAAAATTGCTGAAGTTTGTCGCAGCTTAGAGTGAGACCTTCATATTCTTGGTGTTACTGCCATAGAGGATTGTCTTCAGGTATACCTTGATCATTAATTACTCTCTCTAAGATTAACAACCAGTGGAAACATCTATAGCAATTTTACACTTGCTACCTTGCCTCATAGATTCTTCTGGCTGGCAGGATGGTGTGTCTGAAACCATTAAATTGTTGAGGAATGCTGGAATTAATGTGTGGATACTAACTGGCGATAAGCAAAATACAGCAGTTCAGATTGGACTAATGTGTAACCTCATAACCTCTGGTACTGTATTACTGTGAGACATTTGGTATCCTCTAAGCCAGTGGCAATAATACAAGTTACCTTTTGCAAATGTTTTCTCCACTGGTCTATTGCAATTTCCTGTCCTATCACAGCATCCCTTTGACATTACTCTGTTGTACCCAAATGCTGAAGTTACAAATAGTTTTTCAGTCTTCTGTTAAATTTGGTGATACATGAGTAAAAGAAATTTTAAAAGGTTACCATCTTATTTGTACTCTGCATTCTAGCTTAGTGACATTATGCATGAATTAGATGGTGACATTATGAATGAACAGATGGAGTTTGAGTGAGCTGCAGTCCCATCATATCTTCGACCATAATCCGACTTTGATGCTGACCTCAAGTTACCTGCTGCACCAACTCGCGCTGCAGCAGTCCCACATGGCCGCTGCAGGTGATTTATTTGCACAACATTCTTACTTAGTGTGGTTCTGATTTTTTTTGCCCATACCAACATTAAAGTCAAAATATTTTTGACCTGATGCAGTAGTGGTTTGAGTAAAGCATACCACGATTTACCAAGATATATTTTTGATGTTTACTGCATTTGCCATCAAGAATATGTTTGCAAAAAACAACACGTTTTACCACTTATTCAGCTAGAAGTTTGTTTGGTTGAGGTGGTACTATGGGTAATTTGCTTCTTATCTGACGTGCAGGAGGATGAGCTAGGATTGCCGGTGGTGCCTCGAGCATCACTTCGCAGTTAGAAATATTCTTGTACCTTGATTTTAAGTTGATGTGAAAACTCTATACTTCGTGTCTGAGTCTGAACAATCTGATGTATCCCCCTATTCTTCATGATAATGCTTCAGTTTATTGCACTTGCTGTTGCTGCTGACCTTTCAGGCCCCCTTTGCTAAGAATATGCTGAATATAATTGTGATTGAGTACCATAGAGTAACCGCAACAGTTTAATCACCTTCAGTCCCTGATGATGCCTTTTTGTCCGCATTTGGTTGCAAGTACACACCAATATACACCAATTTTGTTCTAGACCAGAAAAATCACTATGCACGTCAATATTTCCTTAAGACAAGTAAGCAGAATGAACAGAAGACTGAAGGGAATTCTCTTCTTGTTATACAATATACCTTTTTGCTAGCAACAGCATCCTTTTGGAACAGTTGAGATAAGATAGCCATCATGATCAGAGGTCGAAATTACTATCTTTACAAGGGTACCACAAGTGTTCAAAAGATCAGGCATGGTGATGGCCCCCCTTTCCCCTTGGTCCCAGAACAATTCTGATCACCACTAGGGGTTACCACATACCTGAATCTTGCAAGTATATATAAGGGATGCTCACACAAGATAAGCGTTCCAGATCATACTGAACCAAGCTGCCACCTCACTTCAGTGGAACACTCACAGGAAGTTCAGATCAGAAAATGCAGGCTGCCGCTACTGCCGTTGGATTCTCGGCCGTGCTGCCTGGCAAGGCCCGGCCGGCGGCGAGGGGCACGGTGGTTGCCCGTGTCCTTGCCACAAGGAGGAGCGTCCGTGAAGCGGCTGCCATCGCCGTCGTGGCAGAGCCTGCGGAGGTCGACTACAGCTCGAGACTCTCGTAAGTGTTCCCTAGCCTTGATCAGAGATCGGTCGGTGTAGAGCTAAAGTGTTTCTGATGGTTATGGATCAGTGACGTGCACGTGTGTGTTGGTGATGCTGCAGGGTGTTCCCGATGGAGGCCTGCGACCTGCTCGGCGGCGAAGCCTGCATCGGGTTGATGTACCCAGAGGCCAAGCTCGCAGCTGCGGCGCCGGAGGCGAGCAAGAGGGTGGACGGGGTGGAGAGGGACTACCTGTCATACGACGGTCCAAAAACGTAAGCAAGCACCGCCAATTTCATCACCATGCATTCTTGCACTGACGATTCATCGAGCAAACCACACTCGCCGCCACTGGTGACTAAAACTGTAACCGTGGGGAATCGACTCAACTGCAGGGTGTTCCCAGGCGAGGCGTGCGACGTCCTCGGTGGCGAGTTCTGCGAGGCGCCGTACCTGGACGGCATCTTCAGGGAGCTGCCACATGCCTGAAGCCCAGGGGACCTAGTGTGCGTGCATATAGGTTGTGTCAGCTGTGACTCTATATAGTAGAAACCAATATGAAATGGTACTAATGATATATTGTTTGTATATTATATATAAAAACTAATTTCTCAAAAGGTAGTCTTTTGGGTCGTGCCATTTTTTTTTTGGCACAAATCTGTAACTTATAGCAGAAGTCCCTTTGACATTACTCTGTTGTACCCAAACGCTCAAGTTACAGTTAGATTATACTTTTTCAGAGTCTTCTGTTAAATTTGGTGATACATGAGTAAAAGAAATTTTAAAAAGTTACCATCTTATTTGTACTCTGCATTCTAGCTTAGTGACATTATGCATGAATTAGATGGTGACATTATGAATGAACAGATGGAGTTTGAGTGAGCTGCAGTCCCATCATATCTTCAACCATAATCCGACTTTGATGCTGACCTCAAGTTACCTGCTGCACCAACTCGCGCTGCAGCAGTCCCACATGCCCGCTGCAGGTGATTTATTTGCACAACATTCTTACTTAGTGTGGTTCTGATTTTTTTTGCCCATACCAACATTAAAGTCAAAATATTTTTGACCTGATGCAGTAGTGGTTTGAGTAAAGCATACCACGATTTACCAAGATATATTTTTGATGTTTACTGCATTTGCCATCAAGAATATGTTTGCAAAAAACAACACGTTTTACCACTTATTCAGCTAGAAGTTTGTTTGGTTGAGGTGGTACTATGGGTAATTTGCTTCTTATCTGACGTGCAGGAGGATGAGCTAGGATTGCCGGTGGTGCCTCGAGCATCACTTCGCAGTTAGAAATATTCTTGTACCTTGATTTTAAGTTGATGTGAAAACTCTATACTTCGTGTCTGAGTCTGAACAATCTGATGTATCCCCTATTCTTCATGATAATGCTTCAGTTTATTGCACTTGCTGTTGCTGCTGACCTTTCAGGCCCCCTTTGCTAAGAATATGCTGAATATAATTGTGATTGAGTACCATAGAGTAACCGCAACAGTTTAATCACCTTCAGTCCCTGATGATGCCTTTTTGTCCGCATTTGGTTGCAAGTACACACCAATATACACCAATTTTGTTCTAGACCAGAAAAATCACTATGCACGTCAATATTTCCTTAAGACAAGTAAGCAGAATGAACAGAAGACTGAAGGGAATTCTCTTCTTGTTATACAATATACCTTTTTGCTAGCAACAGCATCCTTTTGGAACAGTTGAGATAAGATAGCCATCATGATCAGAGGTCGAAATTACTATCTTTACAAGGGTACCACAAGTGTTCAAAAGATCAGGCATGGTGATGGCCCCCTTTCCCCTTGGTCCCAGAACAATTCTGATCACCACTAGGGGTTACCACATACCTGAATCTTGCAAGTATATATAAGGGATGCTCACACAAGATAAGCGTTCCAGATCATACTGAACCAAGCTGCCACCTCACTTCAGTGGAACACTCACAGGAAGTTCAGATCAGAAAATGCAGGCTGCCGCTACTGCCGTTGGATTCTCGGCCGTGCTGCCTGGCAAGGCCCGGCCGGCGGCGAGGGGCACGGTGGTTGCCCGTGTCCTTGCCACAAGGAGGAGCGTCCGTGAAGCGGCTGCCATCGCCGTCGTGGCAGAGCCTGCGGAGGTCGACTACAGCTCGAGACTCTCGTAAGTGTTCCCTAGCCTTGATCGAGATCGGTCGGTGTAGAGCTAAAGTGTTTCTGATGGTTATGGATCAGTGACGTGCACGTGTGTGTTGGTGATGCTGCAGGGTGTTCCCGATGGAGGCCTGCGACCTGCTCGGCGGCGAAGCCTGCATCGGGTTGATGTACCCGAGAGGCCAAGCTCGCAGCTGCGGCGCCGGAGGCGAGCAAGAGGGTGGACGGGGTGGAGAGGGACTACCTGTCATACGACGGTCCAAAAACGTAAGCAAGCACCGCCAATTTCATCACCATGCATTCTTGCACTGACGATTCATCGAGCAAACCACACTCGCCGCCACTGGTGACTAAAACTGTAACCGTGGGGAATCGACTCAACTGCAGGGTGTTCCCAGGCGAGGCGTGCGACGTCCTCGGTGGCGAGTTCTGCGAGGCGCCGTACCTGGACGGCATCTTCAGGAGCTGCCACATGCCTGAAGCCCAGGGACCTAGTGTGCGTGCATATAGGTTGTGTCAGCTGTGACTCTATATAGTAGAAACCAATATGAAATGGTACTAATGATATATTGTTTGTATATTATATATAAAAACTAATTTCTCAAAAGGTAGTCTTTTGGGTCGTGCCATTTTTTTTTGGCACAAATCTGTAACTTATAGCAGAAGTCCCTTTGACATTACTCTGTTGTACCCAAACGCTCAAGTTACAGTTAGATTATACTTTTTCAGAGTCTTCTGTTAAATTTGGTGATACATGAGTAAAAGAAATTTTAAAAAGTTACCATCTTATTTGTACTCTGCATTCTAGCTTAGTGACATTATGCATGAATTAGATGGTGACATTATGAATGAACAGATGGAGTTTGAGTGAGCTGCAGTCCCATCATATCTTCAACCATAATCCGACTTTGATGCTGACCTCAAGTTACCTGCTGCACCAACTCGCTGCAGCAGTCCCACATGCCCGCTGCAGGTGATTTATTTGCACAACATTCTTACTTAGTGTGGTTCTGATTTTTTTTGCCCATACCAACATTAAAGTCAAAATATTTTTGACCTGATGCAGTAGTGGTTTGAGTAAAGCATACCACGATTTACCAAGATATATTTTTGATGTTTACTGCATTTGCCATCAAGAATATGTTTGCAAAAAACAACACGTTTTACCACTTATTCAGCTAGAAGTTTGTTTGGTTGAGGTGGTACTATGGGTAATTTGCTTCTTATCTGACGTGCAGGAGGATGAGCTAGGATTGCCAGTGGTGCCTCGAGCATCACTTGCGCAGTCAGAAATATTCTTGTACCTTGATTTTAAGTTAATGTGAAAACTCTGTAGTTTGTGTCTGAGTCTGAACAATCTGATGTATCCCTCGTCATGGCAGTGCTTCAGTTTATTGCACTTTCTGTCCTGCTGACCTTTCAGGTCCCCTTTGCTAAGAATATGCTGAATATAATTGTGACTGAGTAACGTAGAGTAACTGCAACAGATTAATCATCTTCTGTCCCTGATGATGCCTTTTTGTCCGTGTTTGGTTGCAAGTACACATCAATATACACCAATTTTGTTCTAGACTAGAAAAATCACTATGCACACCAATATTTCCTTAAAACAGGTAAGCAGAATGAACAGAAGACTCAAGAGAAAATATCTTAGAAGCTGTTCTCTCCTTGCAATACAATATCCTTTTTTGCTAGCAACATCATCCTTTTGCAAAAGGTGAGATAAGATAGCCATCATGATCAGAGGTCGAAATACTATCTTCACAAGGGTACCACAAGTGTTCAAAAGATCAGGCATGGGGATGGACCCTTCCCATTGGTCCCAGAACAATTCTGATCACCAATAGGGGTTACCAGTTACCACATACCAATAATCGTTCCAGATCATACTGAATCAAAGCTGCCACTTCACTTCAGTAGAACACTTGATCACGCACAGGAAGTTCAGATCAGAAAAATGGAGGCTGCTGCTATTGCCGTTGGGTTCTCAGCCGTGCTGCCCGCCAAGGGCAGGCCGGCGGCAAGGAGCACGGTGGTTGCCCGTGCCCCTGCCACACGGAGGAGCGTCCGTGCAGCTACCGCCGCCGTCGTTGTGGCGGAGCCTGTGGAGGTCGACTACGTTGTGGAGGAACCTGCGGAGGTCGGCTACGTTGTGGAGGAGCCTGCGGAGGTCGACTACAGCTCGAGATTGTCGTAAGTGTTCCCTAGCCCTGAGAGTTTGATCACTGATCAGTGACCAGACGCCAGTTGGTGTGACGTGCACGTGCACGGGTGTGTTGGTGATGCTGCAGGGTGTTCCCGATGGAGGCCTGCGACCTGCTCGGCGGCGACGCGTGCATCGGGCAGATGTACCCGGAGGCCAAGCTCGCCGCCGCGGCGCCGGAGGCGAGCACGAGGGTGGACGGGGTGGAGAGGGAATATCTGTCCTACGACGAGCCAAAAACGTAAGCAAGCACCCCCAACTTCATCACCATGCATTCTTGCACTGATTCATGGAGCGAATACACTGGTCGGCCGGAGACTAATTGAATTGTAACCGTGGTGGATCGACTGATCTGCAGGGTGTTCCCTGGCGAGGCGTGCGACCTCCTCGGCGGCGAGTTCTGCGAGGCGCCGTACCTGGACGGTGTCTTCAGGGAACTGCCGCACGCCTGAAGCCCAGGAGAGCTAGCGTGCGTGCATATGGGTTGTGTCAGCTGCGACTGTATATAGTAGAAACCAATATGAAATGGTACTAATGGTATGTTGTTTGTATATTATATATGTAAACTAATTTCTCAAAAGGTAGTCTTTTGGGTCACGCGCATTTTTTTTTTTGGCACAAATCTGTAACTTATAGCAGAAATAAACTGAGATGATTCTTCACCTCAGGAGGTTTGAGGAGACCATGTTGAAGAGGCACACACATTGACGTGACCTCAAATTTAATTATACAGGCGCTGCTATCAAAATTATTATTATTTAGATAAAAAGGCTAGAGAAGCATATTTGCTTGTATATCAACTAATGCAAAATTGCATCGATAGTTTTGATTTTTGAATGACCTATAAACCTAACAAGATATGAACTATTTATATCAGAACTTCTCAAAATTTTACATTGATAGTAAAATTTGCAGGTTTCCAACCTGGCTGTAATTCCCCCTTCTACAGTTCTACGGATTTGATTTGTGTGAGTTTGACTGATTTAATTTGAGGTTTTGTAATATTAGATGCTGCGACGTATGTTATTATTGCATTCTTATTTGTTCTTTGACAATATAAGATATGGATTATATTAATTAATACTTTAAAATGGTTGATGCAAGTCACAGGTGTTACATTATTGGTCAACTGATCTCCGATCGATTGCAATGTCTCTGATGTTTTTGTTCGATTAACATTTAACACATAGGTGTGCATCGAATGCAACTTTTTCTTTTGTGGTGTAATATCTATCTAGTTGTCGTCCATGGTAGAAATGAGCTACTTCAGGCTAATGCAGCACGAATGCATCCTGAGAACTGATAACGTAACATTTGGTTTTTACTCAAAAAAAAAATGTAACATTTGGTTCAGGATGCTCAGATTCTGAACTCTGATGGTTTCAGGAACCAGTAGCCTTTCTTTTTTGGCCTTGCTGCAAGACTGCTTTGTGTTGTCTGTTTGTTCCATTTCTCTACTTGCCCGAACCATTCTAGCCACTTCAAAATTCTGTTTTCATGTCAATCATTGAAATGAGTTCCGAGAGTAGTTGATATTCATGACTATTTTTTGGCAAGATACAAAATATTTCAACTGAGAATGGAAAGCGTTCAGTTCAGATCAAATACTCCATGTCTCAGATCATTTCAACTTGAAACCACCAATGTGGATTTGGTGGTCACCTGATTTTCTATTTAAAAATTTCAAATATGTAAATACAAATCCGAGTCTAAGGTTTACCAAGATGGCGTGTAAAGCTTACCAAAATGGCTTTCCGAAAAAAATGTATCACTGTAATATCAATATATTTAGTAGAATTTAATTTTGAAGATGAGCAGCCATGGCCAGTAAAAGTTACAAAGTCATCTAATAATAATAGGCTTGGTAATGATAAATTAATAATACGAGTACTAATAAACAACATGAATCCTACCACATGACAAATGTGATGGGCCCGATTGCGGTTGCTTCGGACATTTGGCTCAGCAGCCCAGAACCTATTACCCTATATATAGATAGAAGCAGCAGCTCACTCCGCACGCCCTCCCACTCCGCTTCGGGGCCGCCGCCGCCGCCGCCGCCGCCGCCAATCCTCCCCCACTCCGCTCCAGCCGCCGGCGACCATGGACAAGGAGCACCCGTTTGTCCATGGACGAGGAGAACCAATCAGCGTGAAAGACATGGATGCCCACGTGCAGAGCAACCTACAGAGCGAGGGCGTGGACGTCGCCGATCCGTCGATGCTGGGCGCGGCCATGATGCTCACGTTCGCGTACGACGCCACCCCCGACCCGCCCGTGTCCCCCGACGCGCGCCTCGCCTCCGCCGTCGCCGCGCGAGCCCCAGCCGACGGCGTCGACCGCATCAGCGGCCTCCCCGACGTGCTGCTCAGGAACGTCGTGTCGCGCCTCCCCGCCAAGGACGCCGCGCGCACCGCCGCGCTCGCCACGCGCTGGCGCGGGCTCTGGCGCGCCGTGCCGCTCGCCCTCGCCGACGCCCACATCCTCCCGAGCTGGGTCTCGGCCGAGCGCACGGTCCCCGGCGGCGAGGACGAGCTGTCCGAGGCCGTCGCCCGCGCGGCGTCCCGCGTCCTGGACGCGCACCCGGGCCCCTTCCGCTGCGTCCACCTCTCCCGCTGCCACATGGCGTCGCACCGGACCGAGGTCGAGCGCTGGCTGGGGCTCCTCGCCGGCAAGGGCGTCCAAGAACTCGTCTTTATCAACCGCCCGTGGCCGGTCGACCACCCCCTCCCACGCGCGCTCTTCGGCTGCACCTCCGTCACCCGCCTGCACCTCGGCCTCTGCAGGGTCCCCAGCACCGTCGGGCTCCCGCGCGCCACACGCTTCCCCCACCTCCAGGAGCTTGTCCTCAGCACGGTCGTCATTGAGGACCGGGACCTCCACTTCCTCATCGACCGGAGTCCCGCCCTGCATGTCCTCACTGTCGTCACAAGCCAGGCCGGGACTCGACTCCGGCTGCTCAGCCGCAGCCTGCGCTGCGTGCAGATGGGCATGTCTACCTTCGTGGACATCACTGTGGTGGACGCTCCTCGGCTGGAGAGGCTCTTTGTATGGGGGGTGCTGTCACATTCCACGCGCTCTAGGATCAAGATTGGCCATGCACCCAACCTGCGCATGCTGGGATATTTGCAGCCAGGACTGGAACTGGAGACTGGCAACACCATCCTCAAGGTCCTAATTTCTGATTTGGCTTGTATATTTGTGTCAACAGGGTGTGTGTGCCAATATGTGCTGTGAATCTGTGATCTAAATCTCTGCTTTGGTGTGCTTTGTTTGCACATTTCGCATTGCAGGTGGGTGCTAAAATGAGCCCAAACACCATGGTTCCAAGCATCAAGACCTTGGCTTTGGAGGTGGGATTTGAAGTCCGCAATGGAGTCAAAATGGTGCCTTGCTTCCTGAAATGCTTTCCTAACGTTGAGACGCTCCATGTCTTTGTAAGACTTTCCAGCCCCATCTCGCTTCACTTCAGATTTAGTACCAATGGCACTAACACTAACTTGCTAGCCTCTTTCAATGGGTTCTTGTTGTATGACTTAGAACAATAGCGATCTGAACAATGTATGCTTTGATTTGATTTGATTGCAGTCACGGAATGATGCCTCGAGTGGCAAGGTTGATCCCAAGTTCTGGCGTGAGGCTGTCTATATTGATTGCGTCCAGAGGCATGTGAAGAAATTTGTCTTCCAAGAGTTTCGTGGCACGAGAAGTGAGCTAGCGTTCCTTAAGTTCATTGCAGAGAGAGCTCAGGTCCTGGAGAAGGTGGTGATCATGGTGGCGTCTAAATATTTCTCTTCAGCAGATGCTGTCAATGCCAAGCTGAAGCCTCTGACTTCTGCAATATGGGCCAGTAAAGACTGTAAGCTGATTGTCTTCAAGAGTCCAAGCTCTTTTGGGACATCGCCACCTTGGGCTTCCCAAATAGCATCTGACTTTTCATGTAGGGACCCTTTTGATCTTCTGACCTTCAATGCTGAACTCAACAGTGGCGCCTCTGTGCTTCAACATACCTGAACTCTCTGAGTCTGCAACCAACAAGACACAAGCTAAGCCAATGAAGACCGGGAAGGTTTCTGCTAGTATGATCGATGTAGATGTTGAAATTAATTAGAAGCACTATTTCCCTTGCAAATGCCTACTGTTATCTGCAATTTCTTCTGATTTCATTAGCAACATTGGCCTGTTTTTTGGATACTACGTTCAGTTCTGCAAAATTTGTGTCCGGATGTTTGTGGGAGTAATGGATATTTGGATAAATCCAAGCTTAATTGTTGCTTCATATCTCACTAGATTCCTGTGGAGTGTCTATCTGGTGCATTTATTAAAGCTAGGTCTATTAAATTTTCATGCATTAATGTTGTGATGTCATGTTTCTTATATTTGCATGCTGCAAAACTATATGTTACCCTGCGATACAACATTGTAGTGCGTTTGTCCCCTGTTGTTCCTCTTAGTATGATATTCTGCACAATGCGAATGTTTTCATATGGCACTTTTTTTTTTTTTGTCTACCATAGTTACAGATGTGAACAGTGAATTGAAACATGTTCACCACAGAACTACTGGATAAGTCTTGAGTTAATCAAGTTCACATTTAGAAAATGCCCTTTGACATTGTTTCATGGCATACCAATTTCCTTCTGGAATCCTGCTCGATCTTGCACATTTCCTTGCAAGGCAGTTGTCATCAGAGTTATCTATGTACTATTTTCATTGTTCATTGTAGTGTGAATCCCATGATATTTCACAACTGTCAAATCCATAAAAAAAATCCATATTGATTGTTTTTCATGATCATGTGTGATACTGATTCTAAATCTTTTATTCTTCTACTTTCAACTTTCAAGTGCATGAGATGCATGGACCTGCTAAACCAGTTGCCTAGCCATTTTTTCTTCTTCTGCTGTTTGCTTTGCTCCCGTAGTGTAAAGTGTTGTGTTATACATAAACTCAGGGCATAGTCTGTGAGCTTTTCTGTGCAAGACCGAGTCTTGGACTTTTAATTTTAAATAGATGAGTACCAATTCAAGTGTACTGGTGCAGTCATTTTTCTTTTCCTTTTTCTCTAACACATCAACTATACAGTTGTATGCGGCATGTCCCTGGCCTGGCTGCAAGGCTGCTGGGTCCATTCATCCATTTGTTTTCTCTATCTGCCCAAACCATGACCTACCACTTAAAATTTTCTTTTCAAGCAAATCATTCGATTGAGTTCCCAGAGTTTCAGCTGAAAGCTAAGAATTGTACTCCTTAGAGTTCCTTTTGGAAGATGTGCTAAACATTATTCAACTAAAAAGTACGACAAATTCTTTCAAAAAATGTAGCTGTAATTGGCAGAGGATATAGTGAGTAATCCCTCAATGTTGAAAAGACAGAAAAACTCAAATACCCAAGAGTTTTAATTATTTGGTGTCACTGATTTTGTTGGTCGTTTGCTTTCCTTTTTTTCTTGAAGGGTAATTGATTTTATCAATGATGTGTGGGTTCTGCAGGCTTTATTGCCTCTGGTTTGTTTTGGCATGTTTCATTAGGCTTTTTATGGGCCATTGACTAGGTTGGGCTTAGCATTGGTGTTGTCTAGGTTGCCGTAGGACTTTTTTTTCCTCGAAAAGCGCAGGAGAGCTGCGCATCATTATATTAAGAAGTGAAAAAAAGGGAAAGAGCCCATACAACAAACCCCACACCTATAGCAGAAAAACGCACCCGAGTCTGTTTCAAAGGATGACCAACATCAACATTAGGATCTTAACTTTCTTAATGGATTGCTGCAGGACAGATCTGTTATCTACTTATCTATCTAGCTTATCTACCTAGCCTATTTTTTTTTCTGAAATCTGAAGTTGTATATAGTGATTAGTGATTACAGTTCTGTTTCAGTTCTAAAAATAGGTTATTTTTTGTTCTGAAAATAGCTGTTAAAGTTCTGAAAAGTGTGGTGATTACAGTTATGAAACATATGGTCTGACAAATGATGATGATGTTGTTTCATACATGTCATCTGTTTTCTAAAAACTGAATGCTTGTGGCTGTGATCATCTGAGATTAGTTACTGTTCTTGGATTGTTCTATGCTTCTGGATTGTTTTGCACTTGAGATTCATATTTCTAGTGTGACCTGTTATGTTGTATGCATGGCTGCAATCTAGGTTTTCCCCCTTCTGAAAACTGATTATCTGTGTGCAAGCTGTAACTAGTCTGAAAATAGTGCAGCCATATTCCAAACAGCAAGTACTTGTAAAATTTGTTGCTGTAATTAGTCTGAAAATAGTTGCAGTTCTCCCTGGTGTAGCATGACTGAATATTCAGGTGTGTTCAACTCATTACCTATCTAGCATGATACTCTCTATCTGTAAGGCTTGTTGCTATTGTTCTGTAAGACCTGTTGCTATTGAAGTTGCAGATCCTATGGTACTTGATTATAGACCTATTGCTTGGGTTCATTTCATCACCGCCCTTTTTTCAAACTTAGCGGTTTGTATATTTTCGTCTCAAGTGTGAACTCGTTTCTTGCTAGTTCTGATAAGGCTGCGACCATGGCGTTGTTCATAGTTTGAAAATGATACGGTTCTGAAAATATTGGTACTAGGCCATGCTGCTGAAATTAAATGCATGCTATTGTCATACATGGCAATGCTCAAAAAAAATGGAAACGGTGTGGTGTTTAGGGCACTGCAACTTGTGACAAGAGCTAGCTTTAGAAAACTAACATGAGCATGTTTCTGTGAGCGGTGAACATGAGCTGCTGTTATCTGTTTTTAGAAGCTGCATCATCAAAGGCTGCTTAGTTGATGGTAGTCTGTGCTTAAAGCAGTCATTGGAAGATGAAAGAACAATCTGCTTTGGAGAAATCTAGGTTATGTACCTACCTAGAACATAGTTGTATGCTTATTTTTGGGCTGGAACTGCTGACATTGTTGCTGCTTTTATACTGTGAGCTGGTACCTGAACATGCCAGCGGCGGGCGCAGACGTCAGACGAGGTGGCAGAACGTGGCCTAGTCGCCGACGGCAGCTGCCGTCCGCGTCCGGCTCCGACGAGGCGGCGTCAATGCAGAGCAGCCCGTTGAGCGGGAACAGCGACGACGCTAGCTCGCGCGGAATGCACAGCGGTGCCCTGGCGGTGACGTCGGCGGCCGTGGCGCCGGGCGCCGCCGCGTGGACGAACTTGGCGCCCTCGCCGTGCACTGCTGCGACTCGGTGGCTGTGGAGCCGTTGTCGTCGGTGCCGCGCTCACCACCGAGGAGGACGGCTGGCGAGCGGGTAGAAGCGGCCCAGACCGTCCCTTTTCCTCTCTTTCATAAATTTGAAATGTCGCTATATCAAGCTTCTAAAGTCATTCCTCATGATAGGAGAAATCAATTTTTTCAATAGTTTTAACATAGAATCCAATTTCTATTGGTTTCTAGAATTAAACCGATACCCTAAAGTTCAAATAATTCACAAAAACGGTTTACTTTGAGGAATTCTAATGTAGAAATTCTAAGAGGTTTTGAGTTAAATTCAATTAGAATGGGGCCTCTGTTGTTCATCCTACTAGCAGAAAAGTATATGCGACTTCAGAAGAAGCCTAATGCAGTAACTTTTGATTTTATGAAAGAGGTACAAAAAGAATGATCTTTTGAAGCAAAGAAACTTTAAACGACCATGTAGCTTTTTTTTAGCAACGGTAGCCTTGTTTTGCTACAGCCTACAGGGACCATCCAGATTTGGCTCTCCAGGTAGCCGGTTTGGCTATTGCTTTGTCTATTCAGTTGGACAGTACTGCATAAATAATTAGGCTCTGGCCCTGGATTTCAACAAGTCTAACCGATCCTACCCATAGCAAAATACCAGCTTCTGCTGAACAAGCACAATATTTCAGAGGTAAAGCTGTTGAAAAACTTCATCACCAGGCTTAACCTTTGTGGCCTGTAAAAATCTGCTAGCCTTTCTCCAAGACTTCAGACTGGAAAAAATAGCGTAGCATGTTGGGATCCCCTAATACTTTCCTAATCTTGTATTCATAACAATAATCTCCTGACGCGACAAGGGAAGAGCGCCCCCCCGGCTCCCGAGCGCCCGCTCCAACGGGCGACTCGGGGGCGACCTCGCCGGCCCGTCGCCCCCTCTCTCCGGCACCCTCCGGCCGCCGTCGCTGCCGTCTTCCTCGCCGCGGCGGCGGCGGCCAGCAACGACAGTCCTCAAAAAGGGACTTCCCTGCCTCCCTCCCCGAGGCGAGGCGACCTTGGACGGCGGCGGCTGGGGGCCGGGCTATGCTCCTGCCTGCCGGATCCGTCCCCCTGGAGGCCGGATCTGGCCTGTCCCCCCCTTCCGGTCGGCGGCGGCCGGCCGGTCTTTGGTGGGGGCGGCACGGGGTTGGCCGGATCCGGCCTTCCACGCCCGGCTCCGTGGCTCGGGCCGCCCCCCCCCCCCCCCCCCCCGCGCGGTGGCCGGCTTGTAGGGCCGGGCGCCTGCCGCCGGTGGTCTGGCAGTGCTTCCTACTGATTTGGCCGCCCCACCCCCCTATGCTTCGGGCTCGGCTTGCTGGCGCCGGTGGGGCCCCGCTGGGTTCTTTCCCGCCGGGGTAGCCTTGCCAGCGGTGGGTGCTGGTTAGGGCGCCGCTGAAAGGTCTAAATGGCTAGAGGGGGGTAAATAGCCTAATAAAATTTCCAGCAATAACACTAAACAAACTTGTTAGACAACTAGGCGGCGAAATGCAAAGCTAAAGCTTCGACTAGTCTATGCAAGCCTTCCTAACAAGTTTAGCAACTAGACTATTCTATCACCACACAAACAACAACCGTGATAGCGCTACACAATTAAGGCTCACGGTGAACCACAAGCAATTCTACTTTGCACAAAGTAAAGCTCGAGATAGCGCTACACAATTAAAACTCTCGGCAAACCATAAGCAATTCTAGTTTGCACAAAGTAAAGCTCGAGATAGCGCTACACAATTAAGGCTCTCAGCAAACCACAAGCAAGTCTAGGAATGTAATGCGCAAGAGGCGATGAAGGTTTATACCGCTGCGTAGAGATGAAGATGGCCAATCATCGGGCGAAGAAATCAATCACCTACACACAAGCACAAGGAGATCGAAGCCTCGGCAATCACAAATCGACACACGACTTTTTACCGAGGTTCACTTGCTTCCCGGCAAGCTAGTCCTCGTTGTGGCGATACACTTGCTTGGTGAGGTGCCCGCTCAATTGGCTCTATGCCAAAGACCGCTACCGGGAGCCACATCGTCCACACAAGACAAGGATCCACAAGCCACGAGCAATCCACTAGAGTATCCTTTCGCGAATCTCCCACGGGGAAGGACCAAGAACCCTTCATAATCCACCGGTGTGGCCTCGAACAATCACCGAGTCGAGCTCACCACCACCCGCTGCTCCAAACCGTCTACGGTGACGGGAATCACCAAAGAGTAACAAGAATCTGCAGCCCACTCGAAGAACAAGTGCCTCTATATGCAACTCTCAATGCAATGCGCTTGAATCCTCACTCAATCTCACACAAGATGATCAAGAATCAAAGAGATGAGTGGGAGAGGGAGTCTCTAGCTCAAAGAATGCTCAGGTTAGAAGAAATGGCCAAGAGAGCTCCCCCAAACCGGCCAATGCTCTATTTATAGAGCCGACACGAAATAGAGTCGTTGCCCCCTCTGGGTAGCGTCCGACGACCGCTGGACGCGCACGCCCAGCGTCCAGCACAGCACACCGTGCCGCCAGCTGCCAGCGCCGAGCCACCACGCGTCGGACGCATCCGACCTGCCTGGCCGTGCGTCTGACACAGCATCCGGATGGGTGCTCAGCCAGCAGCCCTACTGGACAGCGTCCGGCGTGAGCCCGACGTCCGACGCCACCCGTTGGCCGCGTTCGGCGCAGCACAGATAAAGACTTCTTCGTCGTTTATTCGCGTCGTCTTCGATCCAAAGCAAGCCACTTGCCTTAGGTGCCAACTCCAACAATGTAGACCACATCTAAAGCACCAGAGTTAGCATATCAACACATGAACACGTCGGCAAGGGTTAGCACTCTAGTTAGCCTCTCATGCATCATGCAAAGTTGAATCTAGAGGCACTTTGGACCGCGAGTCAACCGTGGATTCCCCTCTTGATAGTCGGTTGTCTATCCTAAATGTGCAAAGTTGAATCTAGAGGCACTTTGGACCGCGAGTCAACCGTGGATTCCCCTCTTGATAGTCGGTTGTCTATCCTAAATGTGATCACACTCTCTATAGTGTCTTGATCACCAAACCGAAAAGCCCTATCAAGTTATACCTTTGCCTTGATCTCCGAGGACCTTCCCTTTTCACCGAAGCTTGATCATGCATCAAGTCCATCATGTCCATCACCATGATCTCCAAGCTCCATCTCCATCATCATGTTGCTATGTGTCTAATCACACTTAGAGCAAAGCATTAGCAACATTGAGTGTCATTAATTACCAAAACCAAACCGGAGTTTTCAGCCGCTGCCTGCGTACGTTGTCCCGCACCATGGTGGTGCGGACGGCTGCTCGGGTGGTACACCATCGACGTCGTGGTGGCGTGGATGGAGTTGTTGCGCTCTTCCCTTCACCTGATGCGTGCTCTTCGAGGTGAAAACTTAGCCCGGCTTGGGCAGGCAGCGGCGGCGCTACGGCGTCGCAATCCCTCTTGAGGGCGTTGTCTTTGAAGTTCACGCCGTGGGGACTCGTCTGCTGCCCGTGCGGTTCCTTTGGTCATCGCGCTGCGCCTGATTGTTCCTCATTTTCCTCCTCTCCTAGGTTTGCCAGCTAGTGTCTGTTGTAGCTGTCGTGGTTGTTCCGGTGGATGCTTTGCCGCCGAGGTGCTCTCTTCAGGTTTGCCCTCCTCGCCCGTGGTCCGGGGGGCCTTGGCCCTTGTGACTCGGAGGAGCAGGTTACTCCGGTGGATGCTTTGCCACCGTAATGTGTTCAGTGGTGCTTTGCCACCACGAGGAAGCATCTCTGGTGGTTTGGCCGTTGAGGTCGCTGCGGTGGGGACGGATGCATGGCCGTCGGAGTTCGGGCGGATGCTTTGCTGCCATGGTTTGGACGGATGCTTTGTCGTCGGGTGTTTGTGGCTCCACTCACTGCTGGCTACCTAGGTGTCGAGATCTTTGTATTAGATTCAGCTTTTCGGGGTTGTTACTTGGAGGCTACTCCCCATGTTTCTTGCTTTGTGTTGTGTTGAGAATTTCGTTGGTAACCCTTGGATTACCCGCGAATCCTTTTGTAGCGGTCTTTTGACCACTTCCACTAACAATAATCTCCTAATATTTCTTCATGTTAAACCCTTCCTTTCAAAAAGAATCACTCAGTAAGCCACCCAAAAAAGATCTCTCTATCGAATGCCCCCCCCCCCCCCCCCCCCCCCCCCCCCCCCCCCAACACACACACACACAAAAAAAAAAAACACTATTGAAAACAACTCATAGACCAAAATTTTGCTCCTGTGAACTATATCGTTTCAGCACCCACATAGAACCGTCCGCGCCATTTTTTTTTTTTTTTTTTTTTTGTGCAGAGTTGCTTTCTCCTTCAGCAGGTTCTTGAAGAGAAGCATATCTAAGTTCAGATTGATGTAAACTTACGTAGTTACGTGGACAACGTGGTAGATCCCAGGGGAGCTAGTACGTACAAAATGATAGCAGCCAAGCAAAGCCAAGGATGTTTGTATTATAATTTGTATATATATTGGTCCATCAACCCGTGCTCTTACACGGGCTTACTTTGAGATAGATAAGAAATAGAAATTCATGTTTAATGTGTATATACAGCTAATAAAAAATACTCTATAAGTTAACTTTTGTTTGAATACGGAGGGACATGTGCATAGAATTGACATTGGCATGACAGAGAGAGGTTCTTGTGGCATAGCTAATGTGATTCTTCGGTTGGTGTCTTTCCTTTGTTTTGTGGCCATGTATGGGTGACTCTATGCAGTATATGCAGGTGTTGGATGTTCCTCTAGGAACCAAACTATGTGGAAAACCGTATCAAAAGTCTATTTCACCTACACATTAGAAGTTAATAATTGAGTACTGGATACTGAGATACGTACCATCGAATTAATGTTTCATAAATTGTAGTCTCTCTTCTTCGATCTGTCCACTAAATCTTTTGAGGTACATAGAATTGACATTGGCATGACGGAGAGAAGTCCATACCATTGATGTTTGGCTTGTCGTTTGTTGATTTCAATCTTTTCCTTCATCAATGGCTTACGTCGATGCAATCAAGTTGAACTCATGGTCAAAAAAAAAAAAAAGTTGTTATGAACTCCTTGACATATCCCCATCATGACCTTCAAACATTTTTTATTTTTCTTTCGGCCCGTAGGCTGTGTTTGGTTGGGCTTTTGGTTGTGGCTTTTGCCCGAGAAAAGTCAAAAGCCCAACCAAAGGGTTAAAAAATTTGAAGCTGCTTTTTGAAAAGTGGCTTTTGCCACATTACAAACTCAAAAGCACCTCTACCCCTGTTTTCACCTTTTTGCGAGGTACAACGAAGCAATAGTAGCAGTAAGATTTATTACTTAGCTAATTAAAGGAAAAAATTAAACACCTAACTACTGATGTCAAACAAGTAATACCGAGTGAAAACAATCAAAATTTTAAGGAGAACAATGAATTCAGACATATAACCTCTTGCTTAAGTCCATAGGTTCAGAAGGGTCACCGTATAATTTAAAAGTGTCAATCAGAAACAAAATTTCTATATAAACATGTATTTCTCAAACAATCCACAGTTTGACAAAGACTCTAACCAAACGGCCTTCGCCTTTTCCCACACAAATTTGTTTTCTCACAAATGTTTTTCCACATTCACAAATTTCACAACAGCTTTTTCAAAAGTCATAGCTCAACCAAACACACCCATAATCTGCATCCTTTTCAATCGATCTAATTCATGTCCATATTTAAGCATAGAGAAATTTTACTGTGCTTGCAAATAATAAGAGTCCTTCACTTCAGGAGATCTAACGGTTAAAATTTATGAGGAACCAATCTGTAGGAACTTAAATCGTGGGTCCGAACCTAAACTTAGTGGGCCAGGAACTGCATCCTAATTAAATCGAAAGGGTACAATTGTACATGGATTAAATCAATTTGACTCCGGCGGCGTCGGCACTCCCCTGCACCATCCGGCCATCCCCATCCCTGCCGGCCGCATTCACCTAGTATGCTATGAACGCCACGGCGGCAGCGGCTCTGCCAATCTCGTCGTCGTCTTCATCTCGCCGACAACCCAGCCAACAAGGAGAACCACAGAGACGGCATCGGCGAGATCCATATTAGTCAACGACGATGACGCGCTAGCACCGCGTCGCCTGCGCCATGGCCCATGGACAGGTCAGAGCACGGAGAGATGAGCTTATTGGCCAGACGCCATGGGCCGCCGGGCGCTCGCCGCCTAGCACTTCCGGCGGCGTGCGAGCGAGCTCAGCCCCGCGGGCAGAGACGACGACGGCAAACTGCGCAACTGGACGACGATGACCCTAGGCAGGCAAGCGGCGGTGATACAGGAAGCATTACAGAAGATTGCGTGTCTAAATTTCATGCGAAAAAACAGGATCAATTATAGTAAATGGCACTCAACAAAAGTACTAAAATACCCCTAATTACAATTAAGAGAAAGCACCGTAACAAAGCTCCTATGCATAACGTGTTTGCTGCTAATGAAATAAGTTTTGATTGATTAGGCATGTAAGGAAGACAATGTAGATGATTTCTTTGTTTGGATATTTTACTTGATATTCTCTTCACGTGTTTGCTGCTAATTAATTCAGGTCCATCTTTGTGAATTGGCTTCTAGTCCAATGGTAGGACGGTCCAGTGGGACGCTACCGATCAGGGTTCAAATCCTGGTGCTCGCACCTTTTCCTGGGATTTTCTCAAAAATTTACCGGCGTTATGCATTAAGTAGGAAGCGACGTTCCCGTCGACGACGAGGCGCCAGTGGTGACTTCGAGAATCTCCAGATTTGCCGGGTGCTCAGTCCTTCGAATGTGCTCATAGGGGTAGGGGTTACACACGTGTGTTCATAGGGGGTCAGTATGCGTGCGTATTGTGAGCGTTTGCGTTGTACTGTGTAATCTCAAAAAAAAAAATCCAGGTCCATCTTTGTGTATAACGTTTTTGCTGCTAATTCAGGTCCACCTTCAAATGTCTGCTTCCTTTTCAAATGTTTGATGCTAATTTAGGTCCACCTTCGTCAACCCTTTGCCCTTGCTGGTGAAATATTGGGATAATCCAGCGGCAGGAAGGACCAATGGAAGATATGCACGATTTAGGTTGTAATTTTTTATTTTATATGACCGTATTTTGAATTTTAAGTAATAATAGCATTGGTGGATAATTATATAGAAAACTTAATAAATCCAATGGTTATTTTTTGTGAGGTTTATTAATTTGATGGCTAGATCTTTCTGATTATTGTGAACATTTGTAGAATTTTTTTTTTTTTCTAGTGCGCCTTTAAGGCTTTTAATTAGTAATAGTAAGATATGTATGTCGTGGCCTCTTGGGTTATGTCAGCTGCGATTGTATCTAGTGAAAACCAAGATGAATGGTACTGATGATATGCCCTGTTTTAGGCTAGAACCGAACTGTTCCCGCAGAGCCAATGGACCGAATGGAGTGCGTGCTACTTGAACTGACCTGAATATGGAGTGCGTGCTACTTAAACTGGCATAAATGGACTTGGCCAAAATTTTCACGCCCTTTTTTTGGGGCACAAATGCTTAACTTGGCAGAGCAAACTGAGATGGTTCACTTCAAGAGGTTTGATGTGACCAAGTTGAAGAGGCACACACATTGACGTGACCCGAAAATTTAATTATACACGCGCTAGAAAAAAAAAATCTGCCCGGATTTCAACTAGCACGAAATATTACTTGAGTCATTTTACAGTACTTGAAATCGCTTCCCATCGCCTCTCATCGCTTCCACAAATTATTAATTTTATTAAAAAGGAGCATTCTAGTCATTGTGCAAATCACTTGTCCTCAGCCGTGCCCCCTTCCCCATCCCCCGATCAATCAAAAAAAAAAAAAAAACGGACGAAGACGAGGCCCTGCGCCGCCGGCACGGCCTCGCCCCGGCCTTCGCCGCCGCCGCCCTCTCCCCGGCCTGCGCAGCCGCCGCCCTTGCCTTGCGTCGCCGTCGTCGCCCCACGCCGGACAGCCCTCGCAAAGCCAACCGCCCGTCGACCTCGCCGCCGTCGCCACGAGGTAAACTCAGATCGCTCCTCCTTCGTTGCATGGCTATCTTGAACCTCGTATATGGGCTTGATAGGGATTCTGGTTCTGATTTGTTTTATATGTATATTCTGATTGAGACACCCACCACACACCACCACCACTACTGACAGAGGCACAAGCGTATGGGGTGTGCAACCCAAGGACCCAACATTATCACAATGCAGAAACCACTAATCATATTATCTCAAAGGGTCTAGGAGTTCTAGAGCATTTAGGAAAGCAAAAGGCTACCAACAATTTCTCATATCAAATCATGCAAAGGGCCCGGTATAAATTCAATTGATTTTTTATTGGCTTGTGTGTGATCAGTTTTTGAGTAATCTCTGCATGTTACTAGCTGGCCAATAATACACTAGTACTGTTTCTTGATGTTCAGAGATAAACGTGAATGTACACTGACTTTTGGTTGCCAATGTTCAGAGTTAAATGTGAATTTACGCGTTTGAAAGACAACTCTTGGTGATAAACTTCTTATACTGAAGTTGGAACTTGGATGTCTGAATATTTGTTCTCTTTGTAGAAATGGAGATGAAAGGGCAGGGTACATGTAGAAAGCCAACCCACATGAATTGCATTTCTTGGTTATCTAAACAAACTCAAAGTATTGAATCTACAAGTGCAATCAGTAACAACCTCTTGCTTCTTATGAGGCAAGTGAACTGCTGCCATGTAAAAAAAAACAGAGAATAATATTCAAATAGATCAATCATTTGGTCATGAATTATCATCTCTATTTCTGATCGTCAACTATTTGACTCTATTTCTGATCGTCAACTATTTGAGGGCAATGGAGAAACTTGCTGTACTCTAGAGTCTGACTGAGTAACTTGTCTGCACTCTACTATAGTACAAAGTGATTTGTGATGGAACACTTGATCTTTAGTCCTAGGGAGATAGAGAGGACTGAATTTGTGAGGATTAATCCTACTGCCCTACAGAGTTCAGGGAGTACTATGTTCAGAAGCAGGCTGCAAAAAGAGTCAGGCTGCAAAAAGAAATCTGGTACTGTTACTTGTCAATTGGCAGCTAACTAGCCTTGTCAGTCTCAGAAGTACGCTTGTATTGAAATAGTAATGATTGTTAACTCTACAGGTATCATAAGGCAAAGATTTGTTGTGCTACCTGCTGATAGGTAATACTATTTTCTCTGCAGGATGAGAGCCAACCAATTTGTGTGAGCGCATTATCGTCGAAGTTTGTCCCAAGACAATTTCCTGATGCAGGAGCATTGTTATATAGCTCCTGAGTATAAGGAGTTGCATATATTTAAAGCAAGAAACTTGTATGTTTTTTTCTGTTATATAAAGCTTGGAAATTGTGAGTGATTTGGTGGAATCAATTTTGTCTTACAGATTTGGAGAGGAGCAGCATGCTATTTTTAACTGACGGAAGGAGAAACATGATCCAGCTTTTTTTTCAACACGAGGGAGAAACGTGATCCAGCTACATGAGCTTATTTATCATTTTCGTAAATCAAATCAACACAACCTGGTTGATCATGGCCTTGAGCTGCTACTGTGACCGAGGTCACACTTTGTTATGTATCGACTATGTCTTACTGAGTTTGAGTTTCTGAATTACACAAAGGAGATAGATATATGAAACCCTCACTGGAGGTTGTGGTTATGATGCTGTGTACGCATGCTTTTGTTTTTTTTAAGAGCATGAGCTGCTACTGTTTTTTTTAAGTATGCCTAGCCTGATATTCGGTTCGGCATGCATCGATCAATATATTAAGGCCTCTCCTCCCAAAATGAAATCTATTTGTTTGTTATTACTCATGTGTTCGATTGTCTTGTCTTGCAAAAAATGTAAGAAAGATGAAGATGGCTCGCTTTTAGTCTTGGCATTGCCGCGCAAAGCAAAAAGAATGCGGCTCGTCACTCGTCAGGCCCCTTTTCTTCAGTTATTTTGATAGTGCAGTCAGGCAATGGTTACTGATTGATTCGGTAACAGAATGCAAACTTTATGCGAGTCAATCAAGAATTTCATAATGCGCGACCACTGGTCCACTAGAGATTGGTGTTGGAGATTTACGCCGACGACCCGCTGCCCTGGTCTCCCGAAGGAGCAGCATCAGGCGCACGGACGAACCTGGGCGGCGGCGGCTCCGTGCAGTGGCGGCGAGTGAAACCTAGATGACGGCGGGGCCAGCTACGATTTGTGCTTTTTTTTATTCATCTAACAATAGTAATAGCCTTAATTATTCATCTAACACAAAAAAATTATAATTATAAAGTTACCTTAATACCATTGATTAGAAAAAGAACTACAAAAATGCAATTAGTCATCCTTTATTTGGCATGATCGCTCCCACCTCAGTTTTGGAGGCAATGGGAAGCGATTTAGTGCGTATGCCCACCGGGTCATGACACAAACAATCGCTTCTCCCATCGCTCTCCCATCGCCTTTTCTTTAACCTTTCGGTCGGATCGGTCATTGTGAGCCGTTGAAATTCTCCACAAGTATTGTAAAAAATTAAGCAGATCTAACTTAGATATATAGCCACCAAAGCATTAAATTTCAGTACTGATTTACTGAATTACCAGCTCCAAGCAACCACCTATAACAAATCATGGTTGAGCACCTGGAGTCCGAGTTGCAGAATCAATTAGCCCTCTTGCTGTTGCCACTAGTTCGCGCAGAGGCGGGCCCTGCTCCGAAACCACTCCGTCGTTTCCCAAGAAGACCCTGTACTTTTCCACTTTGGATTGGCTAATTTCTGCCTTGGACAGTGCATTCATCATCCCTTCTCTTCTAAAGATAATGGCGTAGTGAGGATAGCGTTCCAAAACCGATATTACCATCTCAACGATGGCCCGTCTCTTCTCATCCTTGGGTACTCATGACTCGGTCGCTTGTTAGAATTGAGTGTATCAACCAGCTTAACGCATGTTTCTCCAATGATACGTGGCTCAAGCCCTTGGACAAAACATTGAGGGGGCAGGGCATAGCAGATTTGTGAAGCTAGGCCGATTAGGGCCTCCAACTGTTTTCCCTCTGCAGCCATTATGTTTTTCAGCACCTGCATGTGTAATGATTCGGAGAAAATGTCAGTTGACTCACGACAAGTCGAACGACGACATCAAGGTACCTGTACAAATTAATATGATCTACTCTACTTTCTCTTTTCCAAATTACAAGTCATTTTGATTTTTTTAGATATATTTTTACAATGATTGTGGAGAATTTCAACGGCTCACAGCGACCGATCCGACGGCCAGAAAGGCCAAAGGCGATGAGAGGCAATGGGGGAGAGGCAATGGGAGGCAATTGATGTGTCTATGACGGGTGGGCCATACGCGCTAAATCGCCCCTCGTCGCCTCCGAAACTGAGTGGGAGGCGATTCCAAATAAAGGAGGGGTAATTGCGTTTTTGTAGTTTACTTTTTTAATCAAGGGTAAAATGGTAACTTCATAAATGCAAAAATTATATTTTAAGTACTATAGTTATGGATTATGATTCAATTACTATAGTTGATGTTTTGCTGTTTTTTTTTTAAAAAAGAAAAGATGTCTTTAGGGTTCCTTCGATGCCGCCCAGTCGTCGTACTCGATCTCATCCTCGCCGCCGTGCCGCCTTCTACCGCCACCAGCCCCCGGAGCCTGCCCACGACCACCGGCGACAGCCTACCGGCGGGGCTGACTGCCGCCGCCGCGAGGGCGAAGCCCCTCTTGCCTTCGCCGCTTCCGCTGTCGCCGCCCTTGTCCTTGGCGCTGGCCGTGATGGAGCCGGGAGCCCTGCAACAACCTGCACGCGCTGGCCCGCGGCGCCGCCCTCGCGCTGTTCCCCGTCGACGCCGCGGTCCCGCACTCCGCCGCGGCGCATGCGTTCGTCGGCGCCTTCGTGGCATGCATCGTGCTTAGCCAGCAGTTCCACTCGTGGGCGCACGAGAAGCGGCGCAGCTGCCTCCCCCCCGTCGAGGCGCTCCAGGACGCCGGCGTGCTCGTGCCGCATGTCCAACGTCAGAGGCTCAACATACATACACTAGTCAGGATTCTTGTTTGGATCGAATAACCAAACCATGCATGCACGCACGCTACGTTTTGTGGCCTGGATTTATTCCATCTCATTCCTAAAATAGCCTACCGCGAGATTGCGAGGTCCACCCCTACTCAGACTAAATTACCCTTTAGAAACATAATTAGCATTTTGTGGAGGCAATGAGAGGCAATGGGAGGCAATTACAATCATTGTAAAAGAACTCTATATCTAGATGCATAATGAAAGCTAGTACAAATTAAAAAAAAAAATCAAAAACAGAACAATTTATAGTTTGGAACTGAGAGAGGTGTAGTTGATGAAGTGTTTGCTTTGGATAATCAACTCACTCTAGATGAGGTGATTTTTTTTAGATAAAGGATAAATAATATCCGGCCAGATGAGGTGATGTACCATGTGTTTATTTCTCAAAATTTAACAAATGAACTAATTCCTGGTACTAAGTAGTCTAGTACAAATAATTTAGTCCCAATAATTTAAGGAATGTGATGGATCAACACCAACCCATTCTACTTTGCGAAACAAAAAGGTGAAAACTAAAAAGTGAGATGATGATAGACTACTTCCTTAAACAAACCAAACACCCTCAAAATTTTGAGATATGCGCTTAAAGCAAAAAGTAAAAACAAATCTAATAACATCAGTAGCTATATATTGAAAGACTTACCACGATCAAGGCATCAGATGAGAGGTGGTTTCTTGCCTCTGGACCCGCAGCCTGTCCCTGATCATAGAGCAGGCGCACAAATTCTGCAGGAGACCCGCTGCAGCACATCTGTATGCATCATTACTACCACTACCAAGCATGTCTTTGATATCCTTGACAAGTTTATATCCCGGTCGTCGTTCCTGCAATATAGCCAAGCAATTCGCAGGGCTCTCCATTGCAAGATTTGTCAGTGCTTCCCCTGCAGCCACACGCACTGACTGATCATAGTTTGTTGACCCATCCTGTCCAACGATGAATACATGCACTAACTTGTGAATAATCACTTGGACGCTCCCAAGCTCGTGCCTTGTGACCTCATTCCAGGCCATAATGGCTATGATATCCATCGCCGGTTTCAATACTTCAGTGCTACGACTGTTTTCCAAGATACCAGCGAGATTGGAAGCCAAGAAAGGGCTATCCCGCAGCTCTTGCCGGAGACTTGCACCAATTTTCCCGTTGGTGTTTGCAAGTCTCCTCAGCAAATACAGCGACGAACTTATCAGTGCATCATCGGTGATGCTTTCGTTGCTGTTACTGTAGCTTGTGAGACCTATGATCTTGGGGACGAGGTTGGTGACTTTGATAATTTCTGCACAGTTGTCAGCATCGCAAGCAAGCCTCTCAAGTATTTCCAAGCCGAGTATGGGGAGTGGTAGAGGCCGCTCGTCTGGAACTGGAATGGGCCGCCTATTTTTCATCAACGGCCAACACGGGCATACCCAAGACCACCGCGCTCCGTTATTGCCTCCTCGATGTTCCGATTCTGCAGATGGGTTACTTGCATTCCCTCCATTACCTGATTCTTCATCTTGTGGTTGATTATCAGCAACATTATCTCCATTATTTCCGGTGCTGCCTCCGATTTGATTGTCACGATCAGCCTGATGACCTAGTGGACAATCATGATCACGGCCCCCTTCATTGTTTTCAGATGCTGATTGTTTCTCAACATCAAGGAGCGAAGACACCAGCTTCACCGCGCCGGGAATCCCGGCGATTCTGAGGTCTTCAGAGAGGTCATTAGTGACCCTGGCGGCAAATAACCTGATATCTCTGTCCTCTTCAAATGTCCACCCAAGCATGCCGATCAATGTGGGCACTGCTTTCTCGGATCTGGTGATCACCGAGATGATACCCTGATTGGAGTCCTTCCGTTGGAGAAGGCTGTGAAGAACACGAAGCCCGGCAAGCTGCTTTTCACGTGAGCTGGAGGTCGAGCTAGAGGTAGTAGAACTGAGGGAATCGACAGCGAAGCTAGCAAGGCTGATGGTGTCCCCTGCAAACACGCCGGCTTCCATGCGTGTCGTGTAGGCATGCTCGTAGTACAGATCGACAGCCTTGGCTCCCCACTTGCCTCCGAACTCTGAGCGACGGACAAGCGATCTGCGACGGGAGAAGGACAAGAGCGCTAAAATGCAGGCAACCATGTAGAGTGATCCTTGACACAGCTCCAACACGTAGAAGACTGCTATGGATGCCTTCATGTTTGGGCCATCGCCATGGAAACTGACTAGGCGCCAAGGCGACAGCACAATTTGCTCGACAGCTGCTGGGATCTGCAAGTTACCAATGAATAGCATGGGTAGAAAAATGACATGTTCAAGGTCGACGTTGCCTAGTAGGGTTGGAAGTAGCAATGTCCCAAGGAAGCATGTGTTCATGATAACATCAACCCATCGGCCAAATCGGTTATTCGCGACCGCCGGATCCTGTAGGCTGCCAAATAGTAGTACCACTGTATTGAATGCATTGGCCCCTTGGACTTGGATACCAGAAGCAAATGATAAAGCCAACGATAAGACTGAAATCAGCTTAAGCACATAAAGTATCCTTTGGCCCCAAAGATGACTTGTTAGGGTGGTAATACATCGGGGCCTCCAGTTGAGTAGCACCACTGCCACGAACTGCGTTATGATATTTTGTAACCCTGCCAATGCGGCAATTGCTGCAGCAGTGAATCCATCAGAAGCAGCAACAATTGCGAAGGGGACCATTACAACAGCAACAACGGTTGGCATAATTAAGACCACCCACAGCAGCAACGGTCTTTTCTTGCGCAGCTGTCTCATCAGCCGGGGTATCTCTGTAAGCTGCATCCTGCTCATAACAGCTAGTGCCACCATGTGACTGATCCACCAAATTCCTCCCGATTTCAGCCCGAAAGGATCAAAGATATTGATAATCCAACTGATGATCAGCAGCAATTCGTTTCCTTCCCGAGGTCGGCATAGCATTCGGGCGAAAGATGAACTTATCCCTCTCAGTGCTTTCGTGCTCCCGAATAATGACTGGTTGTCGAACTTAAAGTTGCGGATGAACACCCTATATAGCAAAGGACAATAGAGCAAAGAAAAAAAAAAAAAAAACCCCACCAGATTCAGAATTGGAGAATTGAATAGAATCTGATGAAACTTGAAGAAGCATCTGCGTGGATGCGCGCGCACCTGAAGGCTTCTATGAAGATCATGACCGTGGCGATCCAGAAGTCAACGTGTTCCAGTGAGTTGCGGTAACCACCAATCAAGACGACGGACGCCCACAGGGAAGCCAGCGTTCCCAAAGCGTTGCCCACCAACTCCATGGTGGCAATAACGCGCACGAAGCAGCTGAGACTCTTCTCCGGCTCATCAGCGCCAGCGCTCCCCCTCCGCTGGGATTGGCCAGCGGCAGGGTCCGCGGCCGCCGCAGGCATTTGGATGGAAAGGTCGCCACCACGTACACCGCTAGCTGATGGGCTCGCCATTGTGCGTTCCTCAGCAAGTCAGCATCCTTCACGTAGAGGTCGTCGTCGTCTCAGAAGTGCAATTGACTTGCTTGGCCCACCCCTGGTCCCATAGAACACCAATTTAATTATATATACTGTACATATGCATATAAGAAGGAAGCAGGTAAATGCGCCAACGGCGTAAACACAAAACAAGTCTCTTTTTTTTTTTTGAAAGATCCGGAAAATTGTCCGGCTTTGATTTATAATAAGAGAGGGTGAAAACAACTCGGTTACATGCGCGAGAGGCGCTGTCCCATATACAGCCTAGGCTGCATTGGGCAATGTTCGTAAGTAATTACTCGCTAAATAGAGATACAACAGTGAGAGGCCTAAGCGCCTTGCAACCTGCTGAGGACCAAAGTTGCGCAGCGTCTCTAACCTCCAAGAACGTCGCCTGTTCGTCCTTTCTTTGCCCCCGAAAATCTTTTCATTGCGGGTGTTCCAAAGTGTCCAGAGGGACAGAATGGCAACCGAGTGTTCAGTCTTCGTTCCACCTCCCAGCGCTTGGTTGAACCAACTTTCGAGGTCGGGCTGTTGCACCCAGGTCTCTGGATCAAGGCCACTGTAACGGCTCCAAGAGGCCACTCGTTGCCACACACCTCTTGAGAACGGGCACTCGAAGAACAGGTGATCTGCCGTTTCCAGTTTCTCTCACAAAGTCCACAAAAATAGTTGTTTTCCCACTCTCGTTGCTGTAATCTTGCCGCTGTCCACAGCCTATTCTGAAGAAGGAGCCAAGAGAAAAACTTGCACTTTGGAGGTGCCCAAGCCTTCCAGATCAGTGTCTCATAATTGGACTGAACGTGGCCGGCGAATTGTATGGCATAAGCTGATTTTGATGAATATTGTCCAGAGCTCTCTAGTGTCCAGATGATTGTATCTTCCTGTGTGTCCTCAAAATCAAAACCGACCCCTTCTATGGCAGCCCACAGACTGAAGAATTCGTTGAGGAGGAGTTCTTCATTTAGAATATGCACGATATCTGTTATCCAAGTGTCATTGAGCAAGGCATCGCGCACTGTCCTGTTTTTTCGCTTGCTATGATTGTATAGCAAAGGCGTAAACTAGATGGTGCTCTTCCAGCAATCCAGCTTGAGTTCCAGAAAGAAGCCGTTCTTCCATTTCTGACAGTGACTATTGTTGCCGCATTGAACAGTGCCCGGTCTGTCTCATCGATTGGTAAGGTGAGACCATTCCATGGCCGATCTGGGTTCGACCATTGGAACCAAAGCCACCTTAGGCGTAGAGCCCTGCTGAACCGGTCTAGCTCAATGATTCCCAGGCCTCCAAGGTGAGTCGGCTTGGCCACCGCTGTCCATGCTACTTTACATTTGCCCCCCGTCAGTTCACTGTCTCCGGCCCAAAGAAAGCGTCTCCTGATCTTATCAATTTCTTTTGTTAACTGTTTTGGAGCCTTGATCGAAGTCAGAAGGTAGGTAGGCATAGAAGATAGGACAGATCGTACCAGTTCTCTTCTTCCTGCGGGGTTGAGTAGCTTCCCTTGCCATCCCATCAGTTTTGATCTTGATCGGTCAACAAAACTTTGCACATGTGCCATTTTCAAGCGACCCAGATTGATTGGTAACCCCAGGTAGGTGATCGGGAAGCTGACCTTTTCTCCAGCAAAGTCGGTCAGGATGGTGTCCAGGTCCAATTGTCCACACCTAATTGGCGCCACAGTGCACTTTTGTAGATTTAGCCTTAGCCCCGTTGTCTGACCGAATCGTTCCAGAATGGCAAAAAGAGCACTGACTTCTTGCTGGACTGGGTTTAAGAAGATGACAGCATCGTCGGCGTATAAAGACAATCTGAGTTTTGCATTTCGTCCTCGCAGAGGTGAGAGAGTGCCAATTGTAGTTGCATGTTCCAAAATACCTTGCGGTGTGTCAATTGCTAGGATGAACAAAATGGTGAGAGTGGGTCACCTTGTCGTAGCCCTCTAGAGTGGTTGATTCTGGTTCCCTCTGAACCATTTAAAATGACCTTGGAGTGTGACGTTTTGAAGATGTTTGTCAGCCACTCCCTCCACCTCTCACTAAACCCCCGCTGCTCAAGCAGTTCCAACATGTATTCCCAGGACACCGTGTCAAAAGCTTTTGAAATGTCTAGCTTGAAAAGCAAGGCCGGGTATTTCTTCTTGTGATAAGCACGTGTGAGGCACCTGACATATAGGAAGTTGTCTTGGATACATCTCTTTTTGATGAAGGCACTCGGGCATTGGAGATCGCTGATCCATATGTGGGCAAAGTCGCATAGCCGTGCCTTTGTGATGAATTTGCCAAATGAATGTATCAGGCTAATTGGTCTGTAGTCATGTGGCTGCTCTGCCAAGTCTTTCTTTGGGATGAGAATAATATTTGCTCCGTTTAGCTTATCCAGCGGCCCTGCCCGTAGGCTGTGGAAACAGTTCATTGCAGCAAGTAGATCCTCTTTGATGATGTCCCAGCTTTTCTTATAGAACAGTCCCGTGAAGCCGTCAGGTCCCGGTGCTTTCTCTGATGGTAAGGCATCTACCGTACGTTTGAGTTCCTCCAAACTGAAAGGTTGGTCCATGTCTTCATTATCAATTCTGCTTAGGTGCATATTCCCCCAGTCAATAGTGTGTTGTCTGTTGATCTTGCTTCCTAGAATTTGCTGGAAGTGGTGTTGCAGGACCTTTTCTTTATCATCGTGCTTCCAAGCTAGGTGACCCTCTTCGTCTTTGAGGAAGGCTATCAAGTTTTGCTTCCGGCGTCCCCTTGCCCGTTGATGAAAAAACTTCGTGCAAGCATCTCCTTCTCTAAATTGGATCAGCCGCGAGCATTGTCTTTTGCGTGATCTTTCTATTGCTGCCCAGCCGAGAACTTGCTGTTTCAGTTGCCTGTGAGTGTCTTGCTCCGCGTCCGAAAGCACCCTAGACTCTTGAGCGATGTCTAGTCTCAGTATGATTTCATTTGCAATCTCCAGTTGTAGCCGTGCCTGGCTGAACAGGCTTTTGCTCCATTCTTTTAGCGCCCTCGCAGTGTTCAGAAGCCGGTTGTGCAAGATCATCATTGCATTGTTTCCATTGACCGGTTGAGCCCAGGCACCCTGGACCGTTTGGATGAAGTCCGGCGATCGTGTCCAGAAACTTTCAAATTTGAAAGTTGCTCTTCTTGGTAGCTGCTGCTGATTGCAAAGAAAAATTGGGCAGTGATCTGACAGGGAGCTGCTGAGGGCCAGGAGACCTGCATGTGGCACTAGGTCATCGAAATCTTTGTTGCAGAAAAATCTGTCCAGCTTTACTAGCGTTGGATTTCTCCTCCCATTGCTCCAGGTGTACCTTCTGTTTAGGAGTTTCATTTCTAGCAGCTCACTTGAGTCCAGTGCTTGCTTGAATCTTCTCATGATGGTTCTGTTAAGGTTACTGTTATTCTTATCTCACAAAACAAGTCTCGTCTAGCGTGCTTTAGCGCAAAGCAAAGCGTATATTTCGCGATGTCCATCTCTCTCACAACACGAGATACCTGTCGCTGTAACCTGATGCATGCAATGCTGTCGGCTAGCGTACGGCCGGCAGCAGTGCAGTGCAATTCATCTTTTACGCCATTGCATTCATCTTTCTCCCGTCCAATCAGTTGATTCAGTTCCAAACGGCATCGACCGTAGCGGGTAATACGTACTGTAGGGGCGGACTCACAGGGTGGACCAGTCTTGTACTTACGTATCACTAGATTAGTTTACTTTATATATACGAAATTGCAACATGATAAGGCTATATGCCTTCTTAATCTTAGGCCTTGTTTAGTTCGGCCGATTCGGGGGTGGCCGAATCGGCACAGTGCCACCCCCGAACACTGTAGCATTTTGTTGTTTAGTGGAAAAAATTGTTAAAATCTTGATTAATTAGCCAAAATGTTCGTCTTTTGCAAAGCATAATAAAACGTATAATTAGTTTTTGATTTCATCTACATTTAAGATCTACGCATATCGCCAACATTTTGATGTGATGGGGAATCTTCTTTTTGCATAGTGGAATTTGGGGGTGAATTTTGGTATCTAAACAAGGCCTTAGCCTAGTGCGTGGTAAGGTTGATCCCTTGCATCCATGAGGTCATCGGTTCAAGGCAAAATATTCGATGTAAACCATATTTTCGATGTAATCATGAAAATTCTATTAAAAGCATACTTAGAAGTTTTCAAAAAGTTTGAAACTATACACGCCAATAATGCATCTATAAAGTTACATTGTCACAAAGTTTGAGATTCAAACTTATTCTGTAAAAATTTGAAATTGTACACACCAATAGTGCATCTATAGAGTTACATTGTCATAAAGTTTTTGTCTCACGAGTGTTAGTACTTTTCCGTATAAATTTAATCAAAGCTTAAGATATTTGACTTCTCGATGTGTGAGAATTGTACTTTCTTGTACAAATTTAGTCAAAGTTTAAGATGCTTTAATTCTAGAAGTGTGAGAATAGCATTCTTTCGTGGATGGAAGGAGTACTACTCCCTCCATCAACAAAAGAGTGCAATTATAGGATCTGTGTTCGAGTTTGACCAAGTTTATGGAAAATAATATTAGTATTTTTGTTTTTTAAAAACATATTACATAACCAATCTAATAATAATAAAATTTTGTATCATGAATCTTACTACTTTTGTATACAACTTTGATCAAAATTCAAACGGGTTGACTTCTAAAAAATGAGAATTGCTTTTTTAACACGAAGGATAAATAACATACAACCCCCATTTTTAAATTATTTTTTCTTATTGTTTAACATAGAACCCAAGTTCTGTTGAATTTTAGGATTAAACCGATACCCTAAAAGTTAATATAATTTATAAAAACAGTCAACTTTGACTAATTTTAATTTACAAGTTTGTAAGAGGTTTTGAATTGAATTGGAATGACTGTGTTATTCATCCTATTAGCAGAAAAAAATAAGGATTTTATGAGCTTAATAATGTAGTAACTTTTGATTTCGTGAAAGAGGTAGAAAAAGAATGATCTTTTGAAGCTAAGCAACTTGTTATGGTGAGCCCCTCCGACCAGACAAATTTTTGCTCCAGGTAGCCGGTTTGGCTATTGCTTTGCTACAGGACCACACAGATTGCTTTGTCTACTCTGTTTGATAGTACTGCACAAATAATTATGCCCTGGCCCTAGATTTCAAACAATTTTAACCGATCTTATACATAGCAAATACCAGCTTCTGCTAAATAAGCAAGATTTCAGATGGAAACAGATAATGGCCAACTAATCCAGAGGTAACCTTTGTGGCCTGTAAAATCTACTAGCCTTTCTCCAAGACTTTAGACTGGAAGAAAGTGCATAGAATGTTAGGATCTCCTAAGATTTCCTATTCTTGTATTCACATCTCCTAAGATTTCTTCGTGTTAAATCATTCCTTACAAAAAGAATCACTCAGTAAGCCACCAAAAAAATTCTCCCTATCGAATTTCCTCCGAAAAGAACATCCCTATCCAAAAAACCTCCTAGACCAAAATTTTGCTCCTGAGAAATACAGCTAAAAATCAGGTGTAATCAGGTTTCAGCACCCACATAGAACCATCCGCGCCTCTTTGCAAAGTTGCTATCTCCTTCAGCAGGTTCTTGAAGAGAAGCATATCCTTGGACTGAATGCGACTTTTGAAGTGTTCCGTTATGCTTGAGGAGCTGGCAAACCCGCCATTATGCTGTATGAAGGTGCACAACTGGCGGATCAGGACTTCTGGTTGCACGATCATGCTTCTGTTAGAAGAGTTAGATGCACGGCTGCCATTCCCAGATGGACTTGATACATGATTGGAAGATGATCCTGTGTTGAGCTGATGCTCCAATGCATCTGAAGCAGCTCCCTCTCGGGTTCCACGGATCTTAGCCAGAAGTTCAGCAGATGACAGTGCCTTGCCATTCAAAGCACCCACTGGAAGACTTTGACTCCTGCTGCTGGAAGTTTCTGATGGCTGTGAGGAACGGGTCAACTGGCTGTTAACTGTGGAACCAAACTTCCTGCGAACAGAGGAGGGTGCCCCAGCAGCACCAGATCTTCCGGTCCATGTGGGAACAGCAAAACTATCACGGCTTCTGAGCATCCGTGATTGACGTAAAGCTTCAGCTGCCCTTTGTGCCACCTGTGAAGCTTCTGCTTCCAAGCGCACTTTCTGGTCATCATTAGCGTTCATTATAGCATCATGATTGATAGCACTCTGACAGAGTTCAGGAAACAGGATGTTAACTCAGCAAATTGAAGCATTGCACAAAGTTTTGTTAGGGATGAGAAAGTACTGCTTACATGAATGCCTTGAGCATCAAAAAGACTCTTCAAAATGTTAGATTCTTCATCTGCTTGGTCAGAGTTAACGTCCACTCTCCCTTCTCCATTAGATGGTTCAGCTTCACTGGTGTTTGACAAAGCCGAAGCAATATGTGCCTGGTCCTGTTGACCATCATTTGGAACCCCAATATTCACATCTTCGGACAACTGGCTGAAAATATTTGATGTTTCTGTTGAATTGTTCCCTTCATCGTCTTGTAGTGTGAATAAATCCTTCATGTCTCTGGCTTTAAAGAATCTCTTCTGCTGAGGGTTTTTCAGTACTTTGTTAGTAAGGAAATGCTTGTATATCTGTCGATGATAGACTTTCTCCTCTATTGTCCCACGTGTGATCAGTCTGTAAACCGTTACATCTCTAGTTTGCCCAATTCGCCATGCACGTTCTCTGGCCTACATCACAGAAAGTTTAATCAGATAAGTGCTGATCAGATATTGATGCAAGCTTGCAGAGCACTTTAGGAAAGAATAGTGAAAGTGTGCACATAGCCTAGGATTAGGACATGATAAACAGGAGATTATGATTGTAAATTTATAAGCATATAATGATTCAAAATTATTCATCTGTAATCACTCAACTGGCATCCAGTTTTTCATGTCAGCCTTTTTTATGGTCCGATAGAACAATTGTATTGATAGTCACACTAATGCATGTACATAAAAAAAAAATAAAGGCTAATAGGTACACACTTATAAAAAAGATACAAATCAGCTAGACACAAAATACTCAATATAAACTGCACCTGCATGTCTGTTGAAGGGTTCCAGTCGGGATCATAAATAATAATCCTGTTTGCACCAGTCAAGTTTGTACCCAATCCACCAACTTTTGTGGTCAGAATGAAAACAAAGATTTCATCTGTGTTATTGAACTCATCAATTAGTGCCATCCTTTGTTTTGCAGGTGTTAGTCCATCCATTCTTCGGTACTGGTAATCACAGGCTATCAAGAAGTTCTCTAAAATGTCAAGCATTTGTTGAGTTTGAGTGAACAGAAGAACTCGGTGGCCTTGGTCCTTCCAGACTTTGAGAACTTGCTCTACTACTTTCATCTTTCCACTTCTTTCAGGATTCCCATAGTCAGGATTCTGAGCAGCATGTTCTCTCTCCAGTAGATCAGGATGATTGCATATCTTCCTTAGGACATCTATACCATACAGTGAATTTCTACTGCCATCAAATATTTGTTCCACCTCTGAACTAGCAAGAAAAGCACGATAAGTGGAACGCTGCTCTGGAGTTAGACTACAGAAAAGAACATGCTCTGTTTTCTTGGGGAGCTTTGCATCGACATCAGCTTTCATTCGTCTAAGAAGGTATGGCATGATAAGATCACGCAGAACAACAGCGCATCTGTATGCTGTCGACACTTGCAATGGTGTCGCATTAGCATAACCACCAACAGTAATTGGCACAGAAAATTCAGACTCAAATACAGGCAGCACACCTAGTTTTCCAGGGAACACAAAATCAAAAAGAGACCAGAGCTCAGAAAGTTTATTCTGAATAGGTGCACCTGTCATGATTATCCTGTGCACAGTTTGCAGTTGCTTGCACACAAGCGTTATCTCAGCATTGGGGTTCCTTATACGATGACCCTCATCTAACACAGCGTATCCCCATTCTATATCAAGCAACTTCTCCCCTAAGATCCTTAGCTGCTCATATGTGGTTAAAAGCAAACCTGATCCTGAATTTAGAACCCGTGAAATCAAGTCATCCCACTTCTTTGCAGGCTTTGCACGTCTAACCTCTTCCTGATCACTATCCCAAGAACCTTCGCTGTCACAATCACTATATGCCTTGCTCTTTTTACTTGAGCCATTTGCAGAATCATGTAGGATCTCCACCTTGAACTTTGGATACCACCTACTGGCCTCCCGTTGCCACTGTTGCAGAAGTGTTACAGGACAAATAACGATGCTGGGCTTGTACATGCCGCTGTTATGCAAAGAACCAAGAAACGATAAGACTTGCACAGTTTTTCCCAGGCCCATTTCATCTCCAATAATTCCACCAGCCCTTTGACAGTGTAACTCCCACAACCACTGCACTCCCACTTTTTGGTAATCAAATAGCTGTTCATAAATTGTGCCAGGAATTCTCAAACCACCTTCAAGGATAACAGGAGATACCCCATCAAAACCTTCCGCTGCTTGATCCTCTTCCTCAGAAACTGATGCCGAGAAGTCCCCAACATCCTCATCTGAGTAAACAAACAATTCATTAGGAGTAGGAGATGTGTTCTATTTTGTTAGCTCATAGGAACAATGAGGATGGGTATGGGGAGAAAGTGATTAGGGTTTATTGTCAAAGTTTTTTTTCCCTTCCTGGTGGTTATTTTGTGTTTCAGTGAATAATAGGAAGAGGCCACCAAAGGTGTGGACTGTGGAGCGATGAGTATTGCCCTAGGGACTTATAGTGAAAAAAATAGCAAGAAGGATTACATTGGAATTTGATATATGTATATAGAAACAGAATAATAGAAGAGCCTACAGTCTTAGAAACCATGACATACCATCAGTTTCCAATAGTGATTCCTTCCTTGAATTGGCTTTCCTCCATTTCTTGTCAGGCAAGGGCCTCTTGGTCTTATTCCTTGGTCTCTTCCTTTCCTGTTCTTCTGAACTAGGAGATACAGGGCGCTTTAGAGGCCTTCCAAGCCTTTGAAATGGAGCAGTAGGTGCGTCCAGCCTAGGTAACGATTCTGGATCAAGCAATTTGGTCGTTGGGCGGCTTTGTGCAATCTGCTGCATCGACTGAGCGACTCTAGCAATCCTGGAAGCTTCAATCGTTTCTTCTTCTTGTTCGGAGGGATCACTTTGCCTATGAGAAGGTCCAGGTAGCTCAAAACGCTTCTCAACACGCTTCTCAAAGCCCTTCAACCTGTGAAATGGTGTCAGTAGGCCCTTCCTGATCAGTTCTTCCCTTTCCTACACCATACAGAACATAACATCAGAATATAAAACAGCGAAACATGGCAAAAAATGAGACTAGAAATAAGGAGCCCCAAGGAATAGTGTCTCACAGTTTCCATAAATCCTGCAGAAGCATCAAGCACTGCGTCAAAGTCATCATCGTCATTATAACTCATTGTTTTCAGTTTCGGCGCCGACATCTTCTTATGATCTCGAGCCGGCAGCAGCGACTTCTTCTTACGTTTCGGCTCGTCTTCAACCAGCATGGCCAGCATCTTATCTTTCCAGCTGTCCGAGCCGGACCCCGACTGCGACATCTCCCTCTGAATCTGAGCTTTCGCTTTCTTGAGGCTCTTGAGCCGCTCGGTGGCGAGCGCCTGCTGCAGCGCCCCTCCACGAGGCTCGTCCTGAGCAGCACGATCGGCCTGCTTCTGCTTCTTCTTATCTTGTCCATTGCCGCTGTCGGAGCCGTCGGCCTTCTTACCACCGGCTGCTGCGTCCTTGGCTCTTTTGATGGTGGAAGCTACCGCGTCGATCTCGAGCTGCACGGACCGCAGCCTCTGCTGCAGCTTCGCCTGCGCGTCGGACTCGGGCGCGGCGTCGCTCCTGCTGGGGTCGTTGGTGGCCGGTCCTGGCTCGTCGTCGCGCTTGGGTTCGGTTTGGACCTGCGGCAACACATACAGGATGGCAGGTTGAGATGGTGAGACAGAGTGTGGGGGGATTACAAAGCTGTGATCGTGAGATGCGAGACAGCGAGAGAGGAATGGAACGCGCGATGAGGAGGGAAAGGGCACTAGGGGGTTTGCCTGCGAGAGGATTTTCTTCTCGATGTCCTCGATGTTGGCGGACGTGACGCCGAGGCTGTGCAGCAGGCGCTGGTCGTCGTCCTCCTCGTCCATGGCGTCTGCTGTCAGAGACGAGCGGCACAAGGCTCCCCACCGCGCGCGCGTATGCGAATCAGGGGGCGAAGTGGCGGCAGTCTTGTAGCCCCAGGCCCCAGGGCTTTTGGGATCTGGATAGGGAGCGGACAAGGAATCCAGTCGAATTCGTCAGAAGATACGCGCCAACCAAGCAATCCAGGCGAATTCGTCAGAGGATATGCGCCGACCAAGCGAGGGCCGACGGACGGATGGGGGCGGGTGGATTACTCACCACCGGCGGTAGTAACACAATCCAATCTAGTCGGCGGAGCACCAGCGATTCGATTCAACAGAGTTGCAGAGACGGCGGAGTACCGGCGGCGGCCTCGCGTGCTGCCTCGTACGGAGAACTGGAGAAGGAGGCCGCGGCGGAACGGGGGCTCAGAATTCCAGGTGCCTCCCCTCCCTCCAGTCCGTCCGTCCCTCCCGGCCGATCCCTCGCCTCCCCTCCCTCTGCGCCGGGAGAGCGAGCGCGCTAGGGTACGGCGGGGTTTCTTCCCTTTCTCTCCTCAGCCCTCGCCCCTCGGGGACGAAACGAACCGGAACAGACGAAGGCGAAGTGCCCGCGGCCGCAGGTGGAGCCGACGCGGCCGGTTCGTTGCTGTACGGTCGGGTCGCGCTGGAGCCGACGCGGCGCGCCACCGCCTTGGGTTGGGTCGCCGACTCCTGCGCCGTGCGCGGATGGTGACGAACTGGTGCGGTCAAAAGCTGCGGATAGGTGCCGATTTCTACGGTTTTTTTTTTCTTTACCACAATCAAATCAATAATAATATAGTGCTTATATTCGTCCAAAGAAGTTTTAGGTTCACGTGTACCAATTCAATTTCACATGACAACGTGTGGTTTTATATTCGGTAATGCTCTGCAGCGGACGTTCGACGCGTCGAACAGAGCCCACGAGACGCAGGACGAAGCCCACGAGGGGCACACACCTTATCTTATCTGTTCCCCACCCTTTTTCTTCCCTGCCCGTCCTTATCCGCTCCCCTCCCTGTCTTCTCGCGACTGCTGGGCGCCGACCTCGTCGTGAGCGTCCACCGTCCGCTCGTGCCCGCACGCCACAGCTCGCCGGCATCCTCTCCGTCAGCTCGCACGCCACAGCTCGCCCCCAAGCCTGCCGGCCGGGAGCGGGCCGTGGGGGCCGAGCTACGGGGATGGGCGCCCGCGGCGGCGAGGGCCGCCGGCGGGAGCGGGCCGTGGCGCAACGGGAGGCGCCGCCCAGTGGGGCGAGCCGCTCCTCCCGTCCCGGCGACCCGCTCCATCCACCTCCCGCCGGACCTCGGCATCTTCTCCGCGCTCGGCTCCGTCTACCTCGCCGCGAACTCCCTCTCCGGCCCCGTCCCGCTCGAGCTCGGCAACGCGCTCTCGGTCCTCGACCTCGCCGGGAACAGACTCTCCGGGGAGCTGTCCACCTCCGTATGGAACCTCTGCGACAGTGTCGCCGAGCTCCAGCTCCACGGGAACGCGCTCACGGGGGCGGTTCCGGTGCCCGCCGGGCCCAACACCACTTGCGACCGCCTCCGCGTGCTTGACCTCCGGGTCTACAACGTTGTTGTTTTCATTTTCAACTTTTTGTTTGTTTCATTTGAGGTTTTTTAGTTGTTTCAGTTATTTTTGACATTTTGTTTCAATTACTAATTTGATTTTGTTTCGCAAAAAAAAAAAAACAGATTAGTTCTGGCTGTGCTTTGTTGTTTCAGTTGTGGAAGCCATGTTGTTTCAGATCGTCTGTTTTTTATGTTTCTTTTACTTTGATAATATTGTTTCATTTTTTCTTATTCGTCTTTTTGTTCTTTCACGGTTTCAATCTTTGTTTTGTTTTTGTTTCATTTGACTTAACCATTTGGTTCATTTGCCTCAATCTTTTGTTTCTTTTTTCCAACTATTTTGTTTCATTTTCTGTTTTTATGATTTCGGTGATTTCTCGGGTTTGTGTTTCAATGGCGTTCTCAAGTTGTTGCAATGGCGTTCTCGGGTTGTCTGCAGAGGCATGGCCGCCACCGGCGGCGTACCGGTCATGGAGGGAGCAGAGTTGTGGGTGTGCGCGGCGGCAGGTGCTGCGTGGGTGTCGTGGGGGCGGGGGGCGCTGCGCGCGCATGTACGGGCCGGCGTCGGTGTGCCCGCGTACGCGACGGGTGTGTGCGCATGTGGGGAACGGAGATGGGCCGGGCCGAGAGCGTTCTATGCGTAGAACGTTCGATCGGCAGTAACTCCCTTTTATATTTATCCTCCAACGGTCTCTCTGTGTCTTGGTACAATTTAAAAAGACACATTTTACTTTATATTTTTAGCTAGCGAGAAATTCATAATAGAGCATGATAATATTTGAAGATCTAATTAAAGGACGAATTGTGGAGTGTTTTTCATCAAAATCCGTATTTCTATTTGTATCAATAATCAATAAGAATGCACAGAGCCTTTTGAAGTTGCTCTTAATCACAATTTTTCTTGAGTCTAAGAGATTTCGTAAGTTCAAGGTACACCATATGGTAAATTTGCTTTTAAAAGATTATCTTAAAATCATTTTAGAATAGAGGACATGGATTGTCTCCTTCATTCATGAGCTTTTCAACTGATATTTTTTTTAAAAAAAATATTGGTATAGGAGACGAGACAAGAGATTTGGTACACCTTCTTAATATCCATACATTTTCCCTTTGTAAGAGATTGCGCACGATATTTAATATCTCTTGGTAATGCATGAATTTTACACAAATTGGAGAGAAAATTCACAAGAATGACTTTATCTTTTCTTCACAAGAAAAAAAACATAGGAACAAAGAAAAAAATGTGTTCTGAAGGAGGTCTTGTTTGGATCCATGTAACTAATAAGTAGTAGCTCCTTTGAATCCAAACAAATCTAGCTAATAGTTTACTATTTTTTCAGGTAGCTTGGCTAATTGTTAGCTAATCCAAACTAATAATTACATATCTCACTAGTTAAGTCAAATCAGCTAATAGCAACTAATAGTTAATTAGCTAATATTAGCTATAAGTTACTCCATCCGTTTCAAATTGCAGTTTACACTTTGTTGGTACATCCATTTTATTGTATCTGGATATTATATTATGTATAGATATATAGTAAAATGCATGCAAAAAAAGATCAAAGTAAACTAGAATTTGGAACGGATGAAGTATTAACTAGCTAATTAGTATTAGACCATAATAATGGATTAAACAACGCCTAAATCCTATGGGAAAAAAACATAAATCCACGAATCCTATCCTGATGCTACTGTGTGACACAACGTGTCCCCACATGTCAACCACTCTAGCAGCCCTTCCTGGGCTATTGTCTCTGTATCTGTACTTCACCGTAAAAGCCAAATTGTCGCTGTTGGCCTGCTGCAGTGCTGCTGCTGTTGCGGCGGCGACGACTCTGTGACTCAGCCCAGATCGGCGGCCGGCGCAAGGCCGAGCAGGCGACGGCCGGAGCGGCGACAATGGGGCACCCTTACGCGCCGGCCGAGCTGGAGCTGCCGGGCTTCGTCCCGCTGAAGCTGTCCCAGGCCGAGATTCTCGTGACCTACCTCGGCGCCTCCCTCTTCGTCCTCCTCGCCGTCTGGCTCGTCTCCGGTACGGTTTATACTCTATATATATGCTCATGTATATGTGTCAGTCTCCTACTTGTTCCTCCTTTACCTCTTCTAGGATTCCCGTCTTCCCTCTTCGAACTGAAACTCAAATTTCCAGTATCCATAGTTGAATCTTGGCTAGTGCTCTCGTTGGTTTTACAGGCAGTGATAGTGGGGGGAACTTTAGAGATGTACAGCAAGACCCAAGATTGGAGGGACTGGGTGAATTTTTTATTTTAAATCGATTACCATGTCTGTGTCATGACATGGATTCGACTCTGCTCAACAATCTGGGCGTGCCTTCATCAAGATGACTTAGAATTTACAATTTAGTCATCGTTCTGAACCTTTCATCTCGTAAAATCCAACAGTCCAACAGATCAAGGGCTATAAAAACTGACATGTGCGTGACTTGAGACCAACAGATCTCTAACATTTTGTATGATATCGAGCTCATATTGTGTCACTGCGTGCAGGAAGATGTGGCAGATTATCCAAGACCGACCGTCTGCTCATGTGCTGGTGGGCATTCACAGGGTTGACCCACATAATGATTGAAGGGCCCTTCGTCTTCACTCCTGATTTCTTCAAGAAGGAGAACCCCAATTTCTTCGATGAAGTTTGTAAGTTCTTGGCAGTATCGCCAGGAAAGGGATTTTATCCACTCGGAGTATATTGCGGTTGAGCTGAAATGACAGTGGCTGATTTCTGCCTTGTGCAGGGAAAGAGTATAGCAAGGGGGACTCCAGGTATGTTGCTAGGGACGCCGCAACTGTTACTGTTGAAGGGATTACCGCCGTATTGGAAGGCCCTGCATCACTGCTTGCTGTGTATGTCTTCTGATCTCCTATTCGACTTACTTCTTCATATGCTGCCTACTTTGTTTCTTGTCCAACATATGTCCTGTCTAGTCAGCTGTTGTTTACCAAGTTCAATCAAACCTGGCTCTGCGATGGGGTTAAGATTTCAGGTTATGCTGGGATGCCTTATTTTCCTGTTGGAAATGAAGCACTAAGATATGTGACTATTTACCTTTTCTTTCCTTCCAGCCTATCCCAACTTGATTGGGACTAAAAGGCTTTTGTTATTCTTTTTTAGAGCTTGCTCTTCATGATAGAGCATCGCCCTCCTTTCTAGAGGCATGAAGAAAATTTGATGCTTAGCAAGCAAAGAATCATGAACAATCAGAGTCTCATGTTCATGGGCTTTTTTGTTGTCCTGTGAAATGTGTGATATAGATTTGATTGAATCTAGAAGGGAATATCATGACCACATAACTAATCTATTTAACTGAAACAGTATTGTGCATACTGTGATGTTTGCTTTCACAAATTCTGCATGTAACTTACAGATTTACAAACTTGGTTTGGTATTGCTATTGATTTTAGAAATAGTAATTACGATATGATAGTACTGATCATCTCCTCATTGTTCATCTCACTTCCTAGTGACGCTAGTTAGGCTGGAGATTTACACTAGCTGTTTGGGAATTAGATGCATCAGCAAAGGCAAGTTCTGATGTATTTTCAGCTTTTCCTAGATCAAATTGATCCAACCAAAGCATAACTGACATGATAAATTAACTATGCTTTAAATACCAGTATATTGTTTTCTAGTGAACTTGCACTAATCTGAAGAAAGGAAAGAAAAAACTTGTAGGACGCCTTTTTTAGTTGGAATATATATGTACAATTGGAAAGGTTCTTTTCTACTTGTCTAGTGAAAACTGTATCCAAGGCCAAATGCGACATGTTACCTTTAGTAGGGGATTTAGAGCAGAACTGTTCTTGTTATACGAATTTTTATCAATGTTTTCAAATTGTCCGATTAATCATGATAAGTTAAGAAATCAGTCATTGCACATTGACCAGGTGCATCGACTTGATTAGTATGATTAGTTGGTCGGTCAACCAATTAATCATCTGTTAGTCATGAGGTAGTCAGGCTTGATAGTTCCAGCCTCTATGTAAGTCTGTATACACACAAAGCAACTTGGTGTTTGACTAGATCCATTTGCAGCTGCTGCCTATTTGTATTCTCTAGTCTCTATTGTCTATTCCATGCTTTGGAAGTTAATGTCCTCAAGCCTCAAGGCCTCAATATATGGGTATGGCCGACTTGGTTAACAAACCAAGCCAACCAACTAATCAGTCCTAACCGATAAGCGATGACTAGCTGTGGTTAGTCGACTAGTCAGTGCCCAGGCGACTAGAAGACTTGAAAATACTGTTTATATTCATAAGCTTTTGCTTTATCTCACCATTTTTTTTTCTGTCTGCAGCTACGCTATTGCATCCCGGAAGTCCTTCAGCCATATTCTCCAGTTCGCTGTCTGTCTGGGTCAGCTCTATGGATGCTTGGTTTACTTCATCACTGCATACTTGGATGGCTTCAACTTCTGGGTCGGCCCATTCTACTTCTGGGCATATTTCATTGGCGCAAACAGTTTCTGGATTTGGATACCGATGCTCATTGCCATAAGATCCTGGAAGAAAATATGTGCAGCATTTCAAGCTGAAAAGGTGAAGACCAAATAAAAGCTGTCTTAGCCACCATTTTATTGTAACTAGGACTTGTACTGTGGAGAACGTCATTTGTTCTTTGAAGTTCTAATGTTGGTGTTTGGAACTGCCTGCACTCTTTGCTCAAACAACATTGTGAATTTTGTATGCAGAAAAGTTGATTTTGTTTACAGGGTTTCTGTTCTATTTTCTGGGTGAAATAAATAATGTATTGCCAGTATCTTCTCAGTTTTCACCTTAACTCTAGAACTCCTTTCCTTCAGCAAATAAATGATTGGACTCGATCTTTGTAGTTGATTTTTCCGATAAACATGTTAGTAACGTCTGTTCTGATTATTGCTGGATGGGCATCATTTTAACTACAGACAGATGCAACATGTTGAAAAACAAAAGTAATGAGTTAAAGGATAGCCATCCTTTATAAAAAAAACTAGGTATAACTTCATTACTCAACTGCTAGCAAAGCTTATAATCTGCTCCTCGCCTCGGCACGCAAAAACCCAGCACAGCCAGCTCATGGCGGCTTGATTACATTCTAATAAAACTGGAAGCCAACTTCACCTCTACTAGATGACCAACCGCTGTGCCAGACTGCCAGCATGTTGGGATGGCTTCAAATTTGATGTAGTTCGGTTGCAAACCAAATTGCAGCGGGTAAATGCTGAGGGATAACAAATTCAAAAGCACAGCTCTGACGAGTGACGACAAATGAGAACAATGACCATGAAAAGCAAAAAATACTAGCAGAGTAGACCAGTGCAGGACAAGATGAAACCCCAGGTTTTTGCAATTTACAGACTCACAACTCGCAAGTAATTGCTCGTTTTCTATCAAAACCCCTGCAGGTACACAGGATGTAATTACACGTGGAGATCTGATTTACATACATCCTATAAGCTCACATTTTGTACATGCAGATTTATAACGTTTTGTCAAACCAAGGGCACACAGGATCCCCTGCAGGTACACAGGATGTAATTACATATGGACATCTGATTTCCATACATCCTATCTTATAACTATAAGCTCACATTTTGTACATGTACTGTAGGATTTATAACGCTTTGTCAAACCAAGGGCACCCTTAACTATCCTGAAATTTACACCAACAATTTCAGTACTTACTCTATGTTAAGCAATAACAAATATTGGGAGATAAGAGTTAACCCAACACCAAAAAGGAATTGATTGCATTCCAAATGTCGAATCATGATGTCCCTAGAAACAGGCAGTCAAAAAATCGAAAATCCTCACAATAGGCAATACAAAAATGCCAGCCGACAATGGCAAACAACATCAGACCCTCAAAAAATCTAGATTCGACGTTCTACCACTCAGAATAGCCTTGCTAGTCAGAACCTACTCATAAACATACAACAACAAAATCACCATACAACAGTGAATTATGGTACACAGCTTCATAAGCAGGCAAGATCCTGCAACAAAGTCAGGTACTCAGATTGGTCGACTCTATATTCTCTTGGGCATTGATGTTGCTCCTCAATTCAGCACTCTAGCTCCAATACCAAAATTGTCTCAACTCTGCCGCGGACTAAAAACTAAGGGGGGTGCCAAAAAAAACTGCAGTCATTCTCAAAGGACAACAGCTGCCTTGTCTGGAGTAACATGCTGGAGGACAGTGGCAATCAAAGGCTCATAATGGTCGGCACCAGCACCACACCATGCTGCAAGCCAAAAAAATGTACAGTCTAGTTAAGGATGAATGTGTCACTAAATAGAAACACAGGAATAGAGATTGATATGCATTCTGCAGATTATATTGATCTGCTGATGGAAGACATGGCCATGTTTGCATGTGGAACACACCTGTTCCTTTCATGAAAAGGAAAATTGGTGGTTCACAAATTTCTCCTCTAGGACGGTGTGGGAGGAAGAACACACAGTTATCCTCGTCGACCATTGCATCCGCTCCATGAGCTTGCACCTATCAGGGCACAAAGAAAATGGCCCAAAATCATATTACAAAGGCTATTTCAGCTATCAAATAGAGATAAAATAGTGGTCAGTTGTATAATGAGCAATTGGGCAACACATCATATTCATGAGTTAAAAAAGATTACCACGTAAACTTCTCTCTTGAACTCAGTTGCCAGGCATTCAATGGCGATATCATCACCAAATGCAGCTGCACGGCCATCTCGGTTCTCATCTATTGTCAGTAACCCCTCCTCTGTGTACTGTAGGGTGATAATGTCATGCTCATCCTCTGCAGAACCAGAAATGGACATGTACTTGGTCCAACTATCCCCATTGTCTACAGTGATGCATCTTTCCTTGTAGATAGTTTCAGCTGCTATTTCCCTGAAAGGAAGACATGATATATGAGCACATAACTGGATTTTGGAGGCACAGAGGGCTAGTAGCCAGCCTCTGTGGGTGTCACAACAGAACAGGTACAGGAAACCTAAGCTGATTAGTGCTAAACAACTTCAGATTCTTTGATTCTTTGATTAATTAAGATGTACTAGTAGGAGTACAGCTGTACCGGTCAAACAAGGGAGTACTAAATGATGTATTGGAAATAACAGGGTGGAGAAGCGTTGGCTCCCATTACATCAACACCTGATGTCGCAATACTTAAAAAGACGATTCCATCCTTCATTGACCATTTTATACGATGCAGAAACCGTGTGAGGCGATGCCCTGCATCTCCATGATGCCAAAGCCCACAAGATTGCATCAATCCGTGCTTGTGACGAGTGTTATGAAATTCAGGAAGAGCTAAAGAGATCCGAACTGCTACATGTAAATAAATTAGCTGAAAGAAATAAGCTTTAATAATCTCAAAGAAGCCAAGAACACTATTTGCGCGGGGAAAGACAGGACATTTTCTTTCAAGGTGGCAAGAAAACGACATTGCACGCGCGTCCGATTAGACCAAGAGCAAGAATGGCGAAATCATCAGCAAGGCATACGAAAAAGGCAAGGCCTTTAGATCCTACCGTGGCGAGAAAATCAAATAAAACAAGAAGAAGATTTGAGCAAGAGCAAGGCTCGCAAGGGCAGCGGCAGATCCGCGAGTGGTGGTATACCTCTGGAGGCCGAGATCGAAGAGCTCCTGGATGGCGGCGTCGAGCGCGTCGCGCTGGGCCTTGGGCACGAGCACCTTGACCTCCTGCACGACGTGGACGCCCCATCCGGCCCGGAGATCCGGCGCGTAGAGGTGCCTGACGGCGTCGTCGACGGCGCGCCGGTCGCCCTCCCCCGCCGCCGCGTAGACCTCGGCGAAGCGGCGCACGGCGCGGTGCCGGAGCTCGCGCGCGTCCGCCTTGGCGCCCGCCGCCGTCCGCGCGGCCGTGAAGAGGCAGTTGCCGTCGGCGTCCACCTCCCCGCCGTGGTCGAGGCGGAAGACGACGACCGGCGCGGCCGCGGACTCGGAGGAGGAGGAGGGGAGCTTCTTCCAGGCGACGCCGCGCTCCCAGATCCGGTGCAGGCGGCGGCGCTGCTGGTCCTCGAGCGCCCACACCGCGTCCCAGCCCGTGGGCGACGCGGTGGAGGGCGGCTCGGGGGCCGGGGACCAGGCGAGGAGCGGCGGCGGCGGGGCGGGCGACGGGGACGGCGGGGGCAGGGCCTCGGCGACGGCGGCGGCGGACGGGTCGCAGAGGAGCTTGCCCATTTCGATTAGGGTTTCTCTCTCCTCTCTTCCGCTTCTTCCTCCTCTCCCTCGCTTTCCTCTCGTTCTTGGTGGTAGGTGGCGCGCGCGGCTTCTTTTTTCTTCGCTTTTTTTTTTTTTTTTTTTTTTGTGCGGTCAAGGCGAGAGAAGCGACAACTGGAGGTGGAGGGGACGCGGGCGGGACGGCGGTGTGCTGGGGATGGGTGAAATAGAGCCGTTGGGTGAGGGGTGGGTGGACACGTGGGGACGAGTGAGTGGTCGTGGTGATTGTGCCGCCGGCGGGCGCAGCGTACAGAAGTGACCGTTGTTGGTGGCTGACCTGGATGGTGTCGTGACGTGGGAGCCAGCTGGACCACAATTACTATTATCTACCCGTAACCCATTACGACCCTGGATTTTGTAAATCTCCATTGATGGTAACAACTCATCCCTGCCGATTCTTAAAATCTTTCACCAACTCACCAATAATTTAGGTAAAAAAATTTATAATTATATAAGTACTAAATATAGTATCTAATAATCACCATAAATTTATAAGTATAAATGATATAACATAAAATAAATATTTAAAATTTTAAATGAAAGTTAAAGTGTATAAATAATATATGACATCCATGAAAGCGGAGTGGATTCTTCGATCGAAATGTGAATTTTGAGGATGCAAGGAAGAACTTTTAGCATCCATGCAGATACAGATAATCTAAATCGATTGTGTCTAGACGCAGGGTAGGAAAAAGAATCGGCAAAATCAAGGGATATGTTTTTTCTCTAAATTCTATGCGATTATTCAATGTTTCAAATAAAATATTTGATAAATGTCTTCCTGAAACAAGAGGAATTTAGGATTTACAAAGGCTTGTTACTTTGTTAGATGAGAACTCTTATTTTATGATGTGGTTCTTTAATGTTCTAAATTTTAAATTGAGAATTTGATAGTTGTTTATTTAGGCGAGTGTGTGATTTGCAACTATTTAGAGTAGAATGAAAATTTGAGACAAGTTTGAGGACTGCGAGTAAAATTTAATAATTTTTCTTTTAAAAAAGAGTTTATAACTCGGCTTTAAGAAAGCCACAATGTAACAGAATATATGTTGGGAACACCAGCTTACAATGACAAGTTCAACATGCCAAAAATAAACACAAACTCCAGCTTACAATGACAAGTTCAACATGCCAAAAATAAAACTAAAGCACTTAGCGCTCATGGCTTACTGAAACAAAACTAAATCTCTATGACAGCAAAAGATATCATCACACTAGGAGAGAAAGCTTTCAGCCATTCCAAAATCAACGTCTTGACCTGTTCAATCTTCGCTCTATCTTCTTCCTTAAGCAAGATAGACTATTTCTGAAGAAATGAGAGTGTGAGATATATGACATCAATAGGAGATTTAGGAAAAATCATCTCAATCGCCATCTTATTCCTAGTTGTCCACAATTGTAACATCCTAGATGTTAATTGCAACTAAAACTTGATTTAGAATTTTATTAAGGCCTAATTATCGAGCATCATGGCATTAATGCATTCATGTTTTAATATTATTTGTGATGCGATGCTTTGTTTTACATATGAAATGATGCTTGTGATTGCTAATGCCCGATTAGTTAGTGTAGAAATTAAATCGAGCTCCAACTCTGTTTCAAAAACCCCGTTTTCCGAAAACCCCGATTTACCCCCTTTTCTCTATTTCAAAATCTACAAAGAATTTGGGGTTGGTCCAAAAAGCAATATTGTGGGTCTTGATGAGAGCTTCAATGTTGGTGTTCAAAGTTTTTCAAGTTTCCAAAAAGAATTTCAAATAAATTTGAAAATACGGTTTTCCGACGTTGTCCCCTTTTGAATTTCAAATCATAATTCAAAAACTATGCATATTTTGGAAAAACTCTTTTTGGAGAAAAAGTGCAGTTTGAAAAGTTGAGTATTCCATAGTTTTGGAGTTTTTCAAGTTCTTTAGAAAAATCAAAAGTAATTTCATATATTTCATTCTAGGGTTTTTGTCCCCTTTTCAAATTTGGTTCAAAATTCAAATTTCCTTTCAAAATCTGAAAATGCTCCTTTTGAGAAAGTTGTAGGTCTTGAAAAATCAGTGGGACTTTGTTTCTGGAGTTTTCCAAGTTTCTATTTAAATTTTGGAGAAAATGGCGATTTGATCTGCTGACTTTAAGTGTCACCTGCAGTCTTGCCGACGTCATCCTCCTCGATCTCCCTCTCTGTTCCTTGTCACCGCCGAGCCATGGCGCCATGCCGCCCGGCCGCCGGAGTCCGCCGGCGCGCGCCCGGGCTCGAGCTTATCCGCCCCGTGTCGCCCTCCGTTCCCCGTCCTTGCGCCATTTAAGCCGTAGGCCAAATCCTTATCCCTCCTCTTTTCTCTCTCTCGCCGCCATCCTCGCTTCGCATCCGCCGAGCCGCCGCCTCGCCGCTGCCGTCGTCGAGCCATCTCCGTCAATTCATCCGCCTAACTAGCTCGCCTCGTCCTCGCGACCTCGAAACCCCGGCCAAGCCCCTTCGCCCGATCGAGTCGCCGGAAAATCGTCATCTTCCTCAGTCCGGCACCCGAGTCGCCGTGAATTCATCACCGTCGTTCGTCGTCGTCTCCCGATCATTTTCTCAATTCCTTTTTCTCGCCGAGATCGCTTTGATGTCCGGAGTATGATGCTTCCTTGGTCTTTATCTTGGTGGACGGGACCACGCCGTGACACCACCTCGCCGTCGGTTCGCGCCGCCGCAACCTCACCGCCATCCCCGGCTCGCGGTGAGAACCATGCTCCGTCACCTTTTTCTCCTCATTAGCATGCGCATCGTGGTCGCCTTGACCTGCTTGCTTGTGACGGTGTAGTCAATTAGGGCAGAGCTGCTTTGTCGTGGCCGGAACGTCGTTGTCGCCGCCGTCGCTCCGTGTTCGTCCGCAGGCACCCGAGCCTTGCCGTTGTCGGCCGCGCTGGGGTCAATTGGTAGGCTAGGTGCGTTCGCGCTGTTGTGCCGCAGTAGTTGCTTGCGCTTGCGTCGTCGGAGTCGCTCCGTGAGCTCCGGTCGAGCCGCCGCCATGTTCCGCCGCCGCCGTCGGGGTGTCTCTTTTGTGATGTCCGCCGCCGGGTCTAGGTGCCTAGGGTGTCCGCCATGGTCCAAGGGTCGCGTAGAGGCCTCGGCGCGACGGAATCCGCCGCCGGCGAGGCGAGCCGGCAATCCGCCGGCTTCCTGTTCTGTCTCGCAAGGACTATCGTCCTTGAATTTGACAAACCTCAGGGGCCTAGATGCAAAAAGCCCTGACTCAGGGAATAGTTGAAAGGACCTTTTTGTAATTTTATAAAACCTCAGGGGCTTTTCTGCAAAGTAGCCACGCCAGGCCTCTGGCGAGCCGAGTTAGGCGGCCTTTCGTCGCGCTTGGCCAGCGTGCGTGCTCGTATGCGTGGCCGAGCCGGGTCAAGCTGGGCCTGTTGGGCCGGTTTCGGCCCAAGTCGTCCTTTTTCTTTTTATTTTAGTTTTATTCTTTTCCCCGTTTTAGTGAATAGTGTTACAATTTGTTTATTTTGTATAGAATTTTTGGTAGCTCCAAAAATTATGAAAATTTATGAGTGTGCTCTCCGTCATGTGCTTGATCTAGGAAAAATATTTTATGCCTATTTTGAGTGATTTTACTATGTTATAAAATTAGCCCTTTTAATTGAAAAATTCTCCTTCCTCTATTTTTAGTTATTTATTTATTGTTTCAAAAATATTGAAAATTATTTGGTAGTCTTCTCAGGCCATGAGAAGCTTGAGTTTAATTTTTGAGATTTATTTGATAACTTTTATTTTGTCTTTATTTTATATTTAGTTATTTAATAAATCTTTAATTGCTTATTTAGTTCTTCATGACTTAAGATTTTCTTGAGTGACTTTGGGATTGATTGGAGACCTTAGGTCATTAACTTTAGTGACCTTGGGCACTTTGATGACTTGTATGAATTATCTTGATCTCTTGGTTATTTTAACTAGAGTAGCTTCACCAAGTGTAACCCTAGTTTTGTTTAATTAATGTTGTTAGAGTACAACCGTATCGTGAAGGAAAGTTGTACTCAAGTTAATCTAGTTGTTATGCTTTCATCCATGTATCATCATGCATCATGCCATGAGCTCATCGTTCTAAAGCACGCTTCATTAATTACGTGTAGTTGTTTCGAGAGCTGAGGTGGATTGTGTTGATCGACGTTCGGAAAGATGTTGTCCGACAAAGTGGTACTCGAGAAGGTGTCATCCATGGTGTTGATGTCAACTCGATAATTGAATCTAACTTCATCGCAACGCGAGCAAGCCCCGAGCATGCAACCCATTTCTATTTCGCAAATATTTTACACTATATGTCTAGTGTATTGTGCATTAAGTTATTAGGATTTGGTTGATACCGTTGCCGCATGACTACCTTGATCTACTTTTACATCATGATATCCCACTAGTATGTGTAGGTCGATTTCTTATGCTTAGCCATGCTTAGACTTCGGTAGAAGTTGTAGGTCATTAATTTTTTTATCATGATTTACCATTGTATCTTTGCTTCTCTAGACCTAAAGATGGGTCACGAGGGCATAAGAATATGGTTATATTAAATTGAGACCTATTGGGTAACTTGCATCGGGAATGGAGTCTTGATGTAGTGTTTCCGACTTGTCGATTAAGGACCGGCCGTTGTTTGGCCAAACTGGACAAGACTTTGCAACTACTCACATATCTACGGAAAAGCTTTACCCTAGGATAATCTAAGGACTAGTACGGTGAGCCCGCGCCGGAGCGGCGAGATGGCGGGAGTAGCGGGTATCCTCGGGGACAAGGTCTCGGGTTCGAGGAGTGAAAGTGTACTCTCGGGTGGCGCGGAAGCCGAGCCTAGTTCTAGAATGTCCGACGGTATTGTTGATATAATTGTGGGTTAGAGTCCCACTTATATCGTGTGTTTAGGGATCCTCAGCTGAGTAAATCGTTTCGAAACGTCGTGCTCCTCGGTTATGGAGACTTGATCCTCCGACCATACATCGTAGCAATCAAGCGAAATGTGAAAGAATTGGTTCTTGGTGGCTCGTGGAATCGAGAAGAAGGCAGCTGGAAAGATAATCTCAAGTGTGATGCTTAAATGATTGTTGAGAATAGAACAGGTGCAAATCTAGCTTTAATAGATATAATAGAAGTTGATGCTTTTATTCCGTTTAAAATATTGAAAGTAAGGTTTCAAGATTAGTAATGCTTTTCTCGCAAAACTCCCCTTTTCTAGCTCAACTACTCAAAAGGCCAAAGCATATCCTTGAGAGTCTTTTACTTTTAGTCGGGTAAGTCTTGCGGAGTACCTTCATGTACTCGGGGTTTGTTCTACCCCGTGCAGTGTGGACGGTTGCTCCAACCATGGTTGTGTCAACACATGATTTGGTTGCCTCTCACGACTTGGGTGTCTTACCTAAGTTGTCTTAAATAGCTCTACTCTACTTCCACATTTAAGTTAAGTTTGTAAAAGTTGACTTATTCATATTTTGTAAACTTTTTAATGTTATCATTCTTCCGCACTCGATATATATTTATATTTTGTAACAAATGTTGTAATGTTGGAGTTACTCCATTGTTGATCCCGGTATGAGTTTAATTGTGGTTCAATCGGGGTTCTTTAAGGACACCCGACGAGAGCTTTATAAGTCGTGTGGAACACATGCATAGTAATGAGGTGCGTTAAGACGAAGATTAGTGCATGTGGGCCACATTACTTTAGAAGGTTCCACGCCACGGTTGGTATCGAGCTCATACTTTGGATCGGCTACAACATTACATTTGAAAACTTCAAAATGATTTTACTATATAAAAGTTTTTGAAGTTAACAAATTAAAAATGGATCCTTATCTATTTTCTTTCTGCTGAAAGACTTTGAGAAGTTTCTCGGTACTTCTTCAAATGGTCAACATGGAAGTCAACTTCCTCAACAAAAGCTTATTTGAAGTGTCTTTTAACATTCGTCTAACAAGCCCTCTAATTCACTAACTTGGTGAAGTTGAAGTTTTCTAACATTGTGAGGACGTATAGGACGAGCGTATCATATGAAAATCTTTTGGAAGTTAAAAGATCCCCTTAAGGTTGGAATGGTTATATTCCTTTATGATTGTTCTATTGTTAAATCTCGCCATGTACCAGGATTGTTTATCAATTGAATCTTTTATTTCATAAATTTCGATCTTTGGGGATTTGTGGAATATACCTTGATATACATCATTATCTTAAAGATTAAACCTGGTACAAATTCTTGAGTCTTTTGTTGAGTATGTGCCATGCCTTGATTCTTTTCAACTCCGACACATACTATCTCCTTGGTGTCATTTGATGACATATATCTCATTTGTTCATAATTTGATTATGTTCTCTAAGGTACCATGATCTATGACCAAGGAAATAGCGATGAAACCCGGGTCTCCCGTGGCTTATGACCATAAGGAATTACCGCCATGGGCGTTCGCTAATGTCGGGGTCTATGATCATGAAACCTTATAGTTCACAATTAGTGTGTTCACATTCTTTGAACATGTTAATATCTTGACCTTCATATCCGACAAATGTTTGTCGAAAGTCATTATGATGTGTTCTATGGTGGTGCTTACAATTCCCTCCTTATGTTTGGAGGACAGTTATATCCTTTATAATTGTTCCATTGCTGAATCTCGTCTTATACCAGGTTTTTGCCACAATTAATAATCCCGTACTCCATAAGTTTCGATCCTTGGAAATCTGTGGAATATGCTCTGAAGTACACTATTACCTTGAAAACTGAAACTAGTGTGAATCCTTAATTCTTTTGTTAAGTATGTGTCACACCTTGATTTCTTTCAACTTCGGCACATGCTATCTTCCTTGATGTCGTCTGACGACGTATATCTCGCTTTCATGTCACTATAATTGTGTCCGTAAGGAACCATGATTCATGACTTGGAAACATCGTTGAAACCTAGGGTCGCCTGTGTGGTGTTACTGCTGGGCATTCGCCGTTACCCAAGTCTATGATCATGAACCCTTATAATCCAAAATTAAGTGTGTTCTCATTCTTTGAACATGCTAATCTTTTGATCATAATATTTGACAAATGTTTGTCAAAAGTCATTTTGATGTGTTATATAGTGGTGTCTCGACCCGTGACTATGGTGCCGTGTCAACCTGAAATCTCCCGTGATTTGCGACCACATGAGTTTTCACCGGGCTATGCACGAGTATCGTAGTAGATCACAATGGATGTACTTTACTTATTGAATATTCTTGGGATTCAAAGTTGTTCTTTGAACTCCCTAAATACCTTGTGGTTGTGACCGACTTCGATCTCGATTCTTGTATCAATGTTTCAAAATGTGGGTTACTTGTTGTTGTGCCCTATAGTGGTGCCGTGTTCCGTAACCCTGGTGCCGCGACGGGACCTAGGGTCTCTTGTGTGACCCGGGCACACAAGTTGCCGCTAGGTGCGCGCAGGTATCAATGTTTGCGGGCATGAGCCATTATAGTCTCATGACAATGTACCCTACTCTTCGAACTTATCTTGGGAATTATTGCTTTGAAACTCCTTGAAACTCTAAATACCTTGTCGCTTGTAACCACTTTTATCTCTTGGTTGTAACTCTCGAATCGAACCTTGATGATCTATGAACTTCGATCAAGTTGATTTGCTTGACACATTTCCTTTTCCATTACTTACCCCACGGGATTTTGTTGCTCCAAAATCTCGGACGAGATTTCTTTAAGGGGGAAAGGATGTAACATCCTAGATGTTAATTGCAACTAAAACTTGATTTAGAATTTTATTAAGGCCTAATTATCGAGCATCATGGCATTAATGCATTCATGTTTTAATATTATTTGTGATGCGATGCTTTGTTTTACATATGAAATGATGCTTGTGATTGCTAATGCCCGATTAGTTAGTGTAGAAATTAAATCGAGCTCCAACTCGTTTCAAAACCCCGTTTTCCCGAAAACCCCGATTTACCCCCTTTTCTCTATTTCAAAATCTACAAAGAATTTGGGGTTGGTCCAAAAAGCAATATTGTGGGTCTTGATGAGAGCTTCAATGTTGGTGTTCAAAGTTTTTCAAGTTTCCAAAAAGAATTTCAAATAAATTTGAAAATACGGTTTTCCGACGCTTGTCCCCTTTTGAATTTCAAATCATAATTCAAAAACTATGCATATTTTGGAAAACTCTTTTTGGAGAAAAAGTGCAGTTTGAAAAGTTGAGTATTCCATAGTTTTGGAGTTTTTCAAGTTCTTTAGAAAAATCAAAAGTAATTTCATATATTTCATTCTAGGGTTTTTGTCCCCTTTTCAAATTTGGTTCAAAATTCAAATTTCCTTTCAAAATCTGAAAATGCTCCTTTTGAGAAAGTTGTAGGTCTTGAAAAATCAGTGGGACTTTGTTTCTGGAGTTTTCCAAGTTTCTATTTAAATTTTGGAGAAAATGGCGATTTGATCTCGCGACTTTAAGTGTCACCGCAGTGGCCGACGTCATCCTCCTCGATCTCCCTCTCTCGTTCCTTGTCACCGCCGAGCCATGGCGCCATGCCGCCTGCGCGCCGGCGCCGGGCAGCGCCCCGGCTCGAGCTTATCCGCCCCGTGTCGCCCTCCGTTCCCGTCCTGCGCCCATTTAAGCCGACCGGCCAAATCCTTATCCCCTCCTCTTTCTCTCTCGGCCGCCATCCTCGCCGGGCTCCGCGAGCCTACGCTCGCGCCGCCGTCGTCGAGCCATCTCCGTCCACCATCCGCCTAACTAGCTCCGCCTCGTCCCGCGACCTCGAAACCCCACCAAGCCCCTTCGCCCGACTGAGTCGCCGGAAAATCGTCATCTTCCTCAGGTCCGGCACCCGAGTCGCCGTGAATTCATCACCGTCGTTCGTCGTCGTCTCTGATCATTTTCTCAATTCCTTTTTCTGCCGAGATCGCTTTGATGTCCGGAGTATGATGCTTCCCTTGGTCTTTATCTTGGTGGACGGACCACGCCGTGACACCACCTCGCCGTCGGTTCGCGCGCCGCCAACCTCACCGCCATCCCCGCTCGCGGTGAGAACCATGCTCCGTCACCTTTTTCTCCTCATTAGCATGCGCATCGTGGTCGCCTTGACCTCTTGCTTGTGACGGTGTAGTCAATTAGGCGGAGCTGCTTTGTCGTGGCCGGAACGTCGTTGTCGCCGCCGTCGCTCCGTGTTCGTCCGCAGCACCCGAGCCTTGCCGTTGTCGGCCGCCGCTGGGGTCAATTGGTAGGCTAGGTGCGTTCGCGCCAATGTGCCGCGCCAGTTGCTTGCGCTTAGCGTCGCCGGAGTCGCTCCGGTGAGCTCCCTGTCGAGCCGCCGCCGCCATGTTCCGCCGCCGCCGTCGGGGTGTCTCTTTTGTGATGTCCGCCGTCGGGTCTAGGTGCCTAGGGTGTCCGCCATGGTCCAAGGGTCGCGTGGAGGCCTCGCCGCAGACGGAATCCGCCCCGGCGAGGCCGAGCCGGAATCCGCCGGCTTCCTGTTTGTCTCGCAAGGACTATCGTCCTTGAATTTGACAAACCTCGGGGCCTAGATGCAAAAAGCCCCGACTCGGGGAATAGTTGAAAGGACCTTTTTGTAATTTTATAAAAACCTCGGGGCTTTTCGCAAAGTAGCCACGCCGGAGCCTCTGGCCGGGCCGGGTTGGGCCGGCACTCGCGGCCGGGCCAGCGTGCTCTCGTATGCGTGGCCGAGCCGGGCCGGGTGGGCTGTTGGGCCGGTTTCGCCCAAGTCGTCCTTTTTCTTTTTATTTTTGTTTTATTCTTTTCCTTTTTTTAGTGAATAGTGTTACAATTTGTTTATTTTGTATAGAATTTTTGGTAGCTCCAAAAATTATGAAAATTTATGAGTGTGCTCTCTGTCATGTGCTTGATCTAGGAAAAATATTTTATGCCTATTTTGAGTGATTTTACTATGTTATAAAATTAGCCCTTTTAATTGAAAAATTCTCCTTCCTCTATTTTTAGTTATTTATTTATTGTTTCAAAAATATTGAAAATTATTTGGTAGTCTTCTCAGGCCATGAGAAGCTTGAGTTTAATTTTTGAGATTTATTTGATAACTTTTTATTTTGTCTTTATTTTATATTTAGTTATTTAATAAATCTTTAATTGCTTATTTAGTTCTTCATGACTTAAGATTTTCTTGAGTGACTTTGGGATTGATTGGAGACCTTAGGTCATTAACTTTAGTGACCTTGGGCACTTTGATGACTTGTATGAATTATCTTGATCTGCTGGTTATTTTAACTAGAGTAGCTTCACCAAGTGTAACCCTAGTTTTGTTTAATTAATGTTGTTAGAGTACAACTGTATCGTGAAGGAAAGTTGTACTCAAGTTAATCTAGTTGTTATGCTTTCATCCATGTATCATCATGCATCATGCCATGAGCTCATCGTTCTAAAGCACGCTTCATTAATTACGTGTAGTTGTTTCGAGAGTGAGGTGGATTGTGTTGATCGACGTTCGGAAAGATGTTGTCCGACAGTGGTACTCGAGAAGGTGTCATCCATGGTGTTGATGTCAACTCTGATAATTGGAATCTAACTTCACTGCAACGCAGGCAAGCCCCGGAGCATGCAACCCATTTCTATTTCTGCAAATATTTTACACTATATGTCTAGTGTATTGTGCATTAAGTTAATAGGATTTGGTTGATACCGTTGCCGCATGACTACCTTGATCTACTTTTACATCATGATATCCCACTAGTATGTGTAGGTCGATTTCTTATGCTTAGCCATGCTTAGACTTCGGTAGAAGTTGTAGGTCATTTTTTTATCATGATTTACCATTGTATCTTTGCTTCTCTAGACCTAAAGATGGGTCACGAGGGCATAAGAATATGGTTATATTAAATTGAGACCGGTCGGGTAACTTGCATCGGAATGGAGTCTTGATGTAGTGTTTCCGACTTGTCGATTAAGGACCGGCCGTTGTTTGGCCAGCTGGACAAGACTTTGCAACTACTCACATATCTACGGAAAAGCTTTACCCTAGGATAATCTAAGGACTAGTACAGTGAGCCCACGCACTGGGAGTGGCGAGATGGCGGGAGTAGCGGGTATCCTCGGGGACAAGGTCTCGGGTTCGAGGAGGACCGTACTCTCGGTGGCGCGGAAGCCGAGCCTAGTTCTAGAATGTCCGACGGTATTGTTGATATAATTGTGGGTTAGAGTCCCACTTATATCGTGTGTTTAGGGATCCTCAGCTGAGTAAATCGTTTCGAAACGTCGTGCTCCTCGGTTATGGAGACTTGATCCTCCGACCATACATCGTAGCAATCAAACGAAATGTGAAAGAATTGGTTCTTGGTGGCTCGTGGAATCGAGAAGAAGGCAAAATTCTTGGAAAGATAATCTCAAGTGTGATGCTTAAATGATTGTTGAGAATAGAATGGTGCAAATCTAGCTTTAATAGATATAATAGAAGTTGATGCTTTTATTCCGTTTAAAATATTGAAAGTAAGGTTTCAAGATTAGTAATGCTTTTCTGCAAAACTCCCCTTTTCTAGCTCAACTACTCAAAAGGCCAGCATATCCTTGAGAGTCTTTTACTTTTAGTCGGGTAAGTCTTGCGGAGTACCTTCATGTACTCAGGGTTTGTTCTACCCCTGTTGCAGGTGCTGACAGTTGCTCCTAACCATGGTTGTGTCGCTGGGCTCGACATGATTTGGTTGCCTCTCACGACTTGGGTGTCTTACCTAAGTTGTCTTCTGTAGCTCTACTCTACTTCCACATTTAAGTTAAGTTTGTAAAAGTTGACTTATTCATATTTTGTAAACTTTTTAATGTTATCATTCTTCCGCACTCTGATATATATTTATATTTTGTAACAAATGTTGTAATGTTGGAGTTACTCCATTGTTGATCCCGGGTATGAGTTTAATTGTGGTTCAATCGGGGTTCTTTAAGGACACCCGACAGAGCTTTATAAGTCGTGTGGAACACATGCATAGTAATCTGAGGTCTGTTAAGACGAAGATTAGTGCATGTGGGCCACATTACTTAGAAGGTTCTGCCACAACAATACCAGGCAAATCCTGCAAAGATGAATATTAACACCTGAGCAAGCATCGGCCCCTTGCCTTGCAACCATTCACTAGAAAAATCCACCAGAGGCCTAGGTACCCTTCCCAGATTCCATATTTCCTTAAAAACACACCAGATAAATTTCACTAGGTGGCAATGGAAAAGGATGTGATCAAATTCGAAGACATCACAATACAACATTTCCCAGACCATTTCCAACCTTTTTGATCAAAGGTTGTCCCACCCACAATTTGTTGTTAAATGTTTGCCATAGGAACACTTCGATTTTCAAAGGGATTTTGCATTTCGAAATAAATCCTGCAATCTTACTAGACATCCCTCTATCTGTTATAAATCGATATAAAGATTTGGTGGTGAAAGTCTTAAATCTCTCCAAAACCTAGTCAAATGAAACAAATCTTCATATGCAACTCTCAAGGGGACATCCAACTTTACTGATTTACTCATTTTTCTATCATGGCCACACGAATAAATCGAACTAATATGTTGAGATAATTGTGATTAGATGACTGACAGGACACGAAGGTGGTCTGACGTGCAAAAGCAAATACTTGTCGTGCCAGAAATGACCCGCATGCCTCTCTTTCCCATGTTCCTTGTTAACACTTCATGAAGCTTTAGAGATACAACCTCTACGCATTGAAGTTTTTTTCTAGTATGTGTGTTTCTTGCATTAATATTTTAAGTTGTAGAATTACACAATGCACACGACGAATACTACGCATAAATCCTAAAACTATACATGCAACTGTGCAAGTTAGGCATTTAGTTGTATAATTTCCGTGAAGAGGAGGAAAAAAAATGATTTACGCGCATTCTTTATTTATAGTTTTAGGTTCACATGCTACTGTCAATGAAAGACACATGAGAGGTGACAATGGACCGGAATGTCGAGGTATTGGGATTTGACTTCACCAGAAAAAAGCAGCCCTAAAACTTTGGAGTTTTAAAAGAAAGCTTTTAAAATCTAACAAGTTGCAGTGAGGTAAAGCTAGCAAAGAATGAGTTTTGCAAAGACGAGTTGGCTTCGCCGATAGGAAACAAGATTTCCAGGTGATCAAAGTCAAAATATTGACTTCACTAAGAAAAGAAGAATTTGAAGTTCATAGTCCTTTATCAAGTATTCAAGCGAAGCAAGTGAAAAACAAGCAAATAAGGACCCAAAGAAGACAAGTGAATATTTAAATCAAGCGAAGAGGAAATTACCACTTCACCCTTTAGAAATTAGCCTGATTGTATAGGAAGTAGAAAGGGCAAAATTGTCATTTATATTTAATTTGTGAAGTCGAGGGCCTCAACCCCTGTACGATCAAGAAATGAATACAATCACAAGTTTTTGTTCTTTTTCAAATCCCATGTTTGTGTGATTTTTTTCACCCAACACGAACCATCATCAATCAAGTTTTTAACACTTTTTTATGTTTTAGTGAGTATGTTGTAGATTTAATTAAGCGTGGAATTGAAATATATTCTTTTTTTAGAGTTTGAGGGCGGATCGCCCCTGCCATTGCATTGCAAAGACAAATTGTTCAAAAGTTTACAGCACCGGGGTGGAACCTTTACCACCAAAAAGAAACCAGCCAACCTAAACTCCAACACCTTAAACTCTCACCCTCACACTCACCAGACAACTCCTTATCAACTAGCTTATTACAGTAAACCAGCTAGCCTATTACAGCATTTCATATCCCCTCATATCAAACCACTTCTGGCCGAGGTCTTCATCATCACCGCCATAGGTTTCAGCAAGCTTGATCTCCACTTCATCAGGCACTTCAGCCAAAACTGAGCAAAGCTTTTCTCGGTACATGTAGGCATCCCACTTGTTTGTTATCATCTTCGCGCCCAATCGCTATTGGTCTTGAGGCAATCTTCTTCACTTGTTCACCTTTGCCATGTATTCCCGGAGTTTTTCCTTGGGACCAGTATACTCCACGACTGACTCATCACCACTATCTTCATTAACAGATTGTTCATGTCTGACCAAAGCAAACCCTGAAAACAGATTGAGTTTCTTAGTTTCCATAGCCCCCACAGGGCAACGGCACAGATGCAATTCTCTACTATAAATTTCTTATCACTAAGCCACATCTGGCCAATGGAAACATAATTTGTACCAACTACTCTACCACAAGCTTCAGAGACATGTATCCACATTTGTTTAGCAACCACACAATCAAACAATAAGTGATGCACAGATTCATTGTCAGCACAGAAAATGCAACTGACATCATCTAATTGAGTTCTGATACTCAAGTTATCTCTAGTTAGGATTTTGTTTTTAGCAACCAGCCACAGAAAAAATTGCACTCTAGGAGGTATTTTAAGTTTCCAAATAGCAGGAACACACACAGGGGTAACACCTCTAAAGTTGATGATCTTGTATAAGGATTGAGTTGTGTATTCCCCTTTAGAGCTAAAAAGCCAAATAGGAGTATCCTCTTCTTCAGTAAAAACAATAGTAGAGGCTAGTTGCTTAACTTCCAGCCACAAATCCATTAATCTCCTATCAACAGTCCTTCTGAAGGTGCACTTAAGATCTGTCCCATCCCACAGCTCTGCTACTGTTCCAGTTTTTTCATGCACTAGAACATAGATCTCCCAATATTGTATTGCCAAGCTAGAATGGCCTAGCCAATTATCCTCCCAAAATCTTACCTTATTCCCTCTCCCTATTTTCCACATGTAACCTAATTTGGCAGCTCTAGCTGCCCACATGAACCCTTTAAAAAACTGGGAAGTACCAGTGGTATTAGAACACCATAAGTTTGGGTTCTCAGTCCCATATTTCTGATCAATGAGTTGTCTCCACAATTTACCCTCATCTTTATTGTACCTTTTGACCCAGGATGCTAGAAGACACAAGTTCATATCTCTCAGGTTAGGAACCCCTAAACCCCCATACTCTTTTTTCATAGACACACTCTCCCAATTAGCTAGGTGTATCTTACCTTTCCCATCACTATCACTCCACAAACAATTTGCTAGATGTGAATTTAGAATCTTAATAGCCCATTTTGGAAACTTGATAAAAGACAACAAGTAGACAGGAATACTAGTTAGACAAGCTTTAATCAGAGTAAGTTTTCCAGCATAAGAAAGCAAACTCCCTCTCCACCCTGCTATTCTTTTCAAGAGCTTGTCTACTAGAGGCTGAATATCCTCTCTTCTTAGCTTCTCATAGTGTAAAGGTATTCCTAAATATTTGATTGGGAAGTCCCCTAATGGGCAAGCAAACAGGTGTGCTATCCTATGAGCTGTTTCCTCTTCTAAATTCATAGGGATCACTTCGCTCTTGTGGAAGTTTATTCTCATTCCTGACAATTGTTCAAACCACATCAATATCCCTTTAAGATTCACTAAGTGTTCTTCCTTATCATCAGAAAACAGAATTGTATCATCAACGTATTGCAAGGAGATAATCCCTCCACTAATAAAGTTAGTTCCTAACCCATTAATAAGCCCAGCATCTGCTCCCTTTATCAACATCCTAGTTAACACATCACCTACTAGGTTAAACAGCAAAGGGGAGAGGGGATCACCCTGTCTTAGCCCTTTTCCAGTCTTAAAGTAGCTACTTTCTTCCCCATTAACCATTACACCAACAGATCCACCTTTAACCACACACTCCATCCATTTTATCCAACAAGGATTGAACCCTCTAGAAACTAAGATTTCAAAAAGAAAATCCCAATCTACCCTATCATAAGCTTTTTCATAATCTAACTTAATGATACAACCTGGATTCTTATCCTTGTGCACACTATGAACTATTTCATGAGCTACAACCACACTCTCCAGAATAATTGAAATATATTCTACAATTGTACACTTATATCTTATTAGTTTATGTTATGTATATGTACCATTTGACTCGGTACGGATGCTTATATGAATATGATGACCCTAGGCATGAAAATCAACCAGCTCGGATCCGCCACTACCTCTGCTCCTCCGCCACTACCTCTGCTCCTGATCAATGAAGTGACTGATGTTCGTTCTACACGGTCTTCACGGAACGTCGTAGTTGGCGTCATCGGTGGAGTCCATGGAGGACTGGATGTCCGGGGCGTACCATCCGAGCTCCTGCGAGATGGCCGCAATCCTCTGCTTCTGGCCCCTGGAGTCGCCGACGGCGGTGGTGAAGGGGTAGACGAAGGTGACCTTGGTGGCCATGCACCGGTACGCCACCACGCCGGCGTCCTTCTTCACCAGGAACTCCATCACGTCCCGGCCGACGCCGCCGTCCATCTCCGCCTCGATGTAGTGACCTGAATACATGTTCAATTCGTCAATGTTCGATCAATTCAGTACTCTAAATGGAAGCACGTCGTCAATCGCCGTGTATACTGCTCATCATGCTACTCCAACTCCGGACGATCGATCTACTGACCATATGGAGTGTCTTCATCGACCTTGACGTCCACGTTACTCTGCGTCTTCTGGATGGCTCGCCGCAACGACTTGCAAGGTACCACATATAGTGCCACAAAGTAGTAAGAGATCGATTAATTAAGAAATGCAAAATAAAAGCAAGCATTGCACGATCGACATTACATATGTTTAATTTGGAAATCAAAAGAGCTAGAAATTTCATATTATATAGTACTGTTTTCATTGCACTTTTATCAGCAGAAAGGAGAGGAGAAGCGCAGGGAATCGGTTCAGAGATGGGCAGTTGGTTAGTGTCTAGTGAGGTGGCTTACGACGACGGCCTTCTCCCCGGCGGATGATTCCGGGATGAGCAGTGGCGAGGCGAAGGTGCCGGAGGATCCCAGCGCGTTGGTGGACACGCACCCCGGGTTGGTGGACGGGCATGCCCTGATCTTTCTGCACCATGAACACCATACACAGCAAGCTCAACTAGCGGCTTCCATGATCAGTAGCAGAACATTTGTAATTGCAGAGGTGATTAGAACGAACCCGAGCTTGTCGAGGCCAAGCTGCAGCTTCTGAGACTGCGCGTACGGAGTGGAGGAGGAGGCGAAGGGATTTCCCTGCAGGGGAGGAGGACGGACGAACGGGACGGCCTGAGCGGGGTCCGGAGCGACGACTACGGCAGCGGGGCCGCCGCTAGCGCCGCAGACGAGTGCGGCCGTCAGCGCTACCTTCGCGACGGAGGAGAGGAGCCGCGTCCGGATCGGTGACGCTGCTGGAGCGGCCGGCGGAGGACCGAGCGGCGTCGCCGGAGCAGTTGTGCCCGGCGGCATCTCGATCTCCCGGCCTCTTGTCGGTTTGTCGCCGCCGTACTGTTCGCGAATCACGACAACGGTCTTATGATCTTATCGCGTCCTCCGCTGATCCGCTCTACGCGCCACTCGATTGGAAATTTGGAACGGAGCGGACCGTATGCAATAATGGGCCGGGCCGGATCAACTTCTCCCGGCCTAGTTTTACCTGGGCTTAACTTCTTTGTTCTTTTGTCGGAAAGAATTTCGTGACCAGCTGGAAAAAAAATGTGAATGTGAGTCCATGGGCGGGAAAAACCAGCCGCACGTGAACGCAAAGATAGATGTGTGTAAAGGAAAAAAAAGCAGCTATGGTCGGCAGTCGGCACAAGGGATCAAGCACGCCCAGCCAAGCGACCTGACCGTCTCAGTTGGCGTTGACCGTCTCAGTTGGTGTTGTGATGCACATTATTATTAACTGATGGTGAACTTGTGCAATGTGCCAATGGTGTTGCTACTGAACTTGTGCACGTCGACTGATTGAGCCCCCAAGCTTTTTGCAGCATGTAATTTATGCTAACGTATAGATAATACCGGTATTACCATTTTATGTCATAGCAGCAACAAAAAATGCCATATAAAATGCTGAATAGAAGTACTTGCAGATGCTACCCTGACCGGGACCATGGGCACTTATCTTCACCTCAAATCGTTATTGTGTCTGCCCTAGCTAATGTTTAATGTGATCGGGACCATCTATGAGCTGGGGAAGACATGAATATCGATTGCTTGTTAGATTATGATTTATTAGGCCAATCTTAATGAGTTTTTATATCCTGGTTTTCAATGCTCGATGTTTTGAAAACAGTGCAGAAGAGTTTCATCCAATAAAACTATCTTTACTCCTATAAAATTCTTATCATCTCTCTCTTTATTAGGGCGTTCGCAATGGTTAGTTATTTGGCTATTTAGATGTGACGTGACAAAAAAAAGTAGAAGAGAGAGGGTTCACTAGCTACATGCAAATAGTCTATCTATTTCACGTGGCCCCAGAATATGTGAGAGGAGCATGTAGATCTAGTAGTATAAAATAGTCTTTTTTCTTGTCTCTCACCTCCACATCAGCTGACTACGTAGCTAGTACTAGCTATTACCATTGCGGACGCCCTTAATACAATGTCACATCAGCATATTTGATGTCCATAAAACTCTGATGAAACTCCATAGAGACTGGAAAGAAGTCATCAGATGGTGTAGTGTTTGATTTGCACAACTAAACTTTAGTCCCCGTCATATCAAATGTTTGATACTATCTTTGGTCTCTTTTATAAGGCGGACACGTAAAACGAGATTTAAACTTCATAATATTTGAGCAATAATTTAGCAAGTAATTTGAACTAGTACGATACAAATTTGATATAGTTAGATCAAGAATCAAATATACTATCAATGATCATAATTTTTTTTAAAATAATACATACTAAATGAATGATCTCTCCCTCTTAATAAAATAGGGGTGAAGCCCTGTTCGTTTGAACTTATCAGCGCTTTCAACCAGCGATTCAACAGTATTTTTCTCTCATAACAAATCAGCAGTAGCAAGAATCAGCCAGCCAAAAACCAGAAGTTTTAGATATAGATTGACTACAAAACTAACCGAATATCATTAGACAAATTTATTAAGCCTAATTAGTCTATGATTAGCTATTGTGATGATATAGTAAACCTATGTTACTCTGAATTAACAAATTTGTCTCGCTACTTAGTCATGACTTATTATGCAATTAATTTTAGCTAACTCATGTTTAGTCTTCTCATTTACTCCCTCTGTTCCAATTTATAAGACGTTTGACTTTTTTGGTATAAACTTTGATCGTTCGTCTTATTCAAAAATTTGTTCAAAATATCACTTTTTTGATATGGCTTCCTTTATTAATAAATGTTCTTCAATAATGACTTGAATTTGACTGTTTTTTAACAAATTTTTTGAATAAGACGAGTGGTCAAACTTGCGGTCGAAAAAGTCAAACGTCTTATAAATTGGAACGGATTAAGGGCCTGTTTGGTTCCCCAAACTAAAACTAAAGTGGACTAAAATATTTTAGTTCCTTTTTAGTTCACCTTGAGTGGCTAAAGTGAATGCATACAAATAAAATATTTTAGTTGTTTAGTTCTCTTGTGTTTGGCTCTTTAAGTACTTAAAGTTTAGTTCATTTTAATTTTAGTACTAAAAACCAAACAGGCCCTAAGTATATCAAGCATCCGTGGATGTTCATCCACTGCTAGAATGCTCTTGGGTGGAGCGACTCGGGCCTGTGCCCGTGCTGACACAGCCGCACGCCCGCAGAAACATGCCCGCGTACACACACCCACAGCGACAAAGACACGACACGCCGCCTGCCCGTCATGGCCACCCAGGGCACCACTCCAGTCACAGGCGCTTGGATGCATCCATGGCCGACAATCCAGAGAGCGGTGACCAAACGAATGCCGCCAAGGGCCGCCAGCCCACGCCCACCTCCCGTGCCGGCAGGCTCCATCTTCTCTTCTTCCACCCGCACGAGCACGGCGCTGGCATTTCGTCGAACAAACACGCGCCGGACATGGCAACGCCCTCGCCCCGCCGGCGTCCTCTGCCGCCGCTCCTCCTCCTCCTGTTCCTCCTCCTCTTCGCCGGCGCCAACGGCAGCGCCAATGCCGCCCGCCCCAGCTCCAGCCCCATAAAGAACGTGGTGGTGCTGGCGCTGGAGAACCGGTCGTTCGACCACATGCTGGGCTGGACGCGCCGCCTGCTGGGGCTCCCCGTGGACGGGCTCACCGGCGCCGAGTGCAACCCCAACTCCACCACCAACGCCACCTCCTCGACCATCTGCGTGTCCGCCGACGCCGACCTCGTGGTCCCCGACGACCCGGGCCACTCCTTCGAGGACGTGCTGGAGCAGGTCTTCGGCAACGTCTCCGCTGCCGCCGCGGTGATGCAGCAGCCCTCCATGTCGGGCTTCGTCCGCAGCGCGCTGTCCGTCAACGCGCTGCTCTCCTCCGCCGTCATGCGCGCCTTCCGCCCGGCCCTCCTCCCGGCCTTCTCCGCGCTGGCGCCGGCCTTCGCCGTCTTCGACCGCTGGTTCTCCTCCATCCCGGGCCCCACGCAGCCCAACCGGCTGTTCCTCTACTCCGCCACCTCCCGCGGCGCCGTCGCGCACGACAAGACCGACCTCCTCCTCGGCTACCCGCAGCGCACCATCTTCGAGTCGCTCGCCGCCGACGGCCACGACTTCGCCGTCTACTTCAAGACCATCCCCACCGTGCTCTTCTACCGCCGCCTCCGCGCGCTCCGCTACGCCGCCCGCAGCTTCCACCGCTACGACGCCGCGTTCAGGGACCACGCCCGACGGGGCGTCCTCCCGGCGCTCTCCGTCATCGAGCCCAGGTACTTCGACCTCACGGGGACCCCCGCCGACGACGACCACCCCGCGCACGACGTCGCCAACGGCCAGCGCCTCGTCAAGGACGTGTACGAGGCGCTCCGGGCCAGCCCGCAGTGGAACCAGACGCTGCTCATCGTCACCTACGACGAGCACGGAGGGTTCTACGACCACGTCGCCACGCCCACCGCCGGCGTGCCCAGCCCCGACGGCATCCGGGGCCCGCCGCCCTTCTTCTTCAAGTTCGACCGACTCGGCGTCAGGGTGCCCACCATCATGGTCTCGCCGTGGATCAAGAAGGGCACCGTCGTCGGCCGCGCCGTCGGGCCCACTGACACCTCCGAGTTCGAGCACTCCTCCATCCCGGCCACCATCAAGAAGATCTTCAACCTCTCCTCCGATTTCCTCACCAAGAGAGATGCGTGGGCCGGTACCTTCGAACACATCTTCACTGAGCTCGACCAACCAAGAACAGATTGCCCAGGTATACTTCCATCTGAATTCCAATTCCGTTCACAATCAACATCTCAACATCGAGCTCGTGCACTAAATTTGATTGAAGACATAAACACAATGCACAGCTTATAGTTGCAATTCCATGCTCAATTATTAGCAGTTCTCATGTTACCCTTTTTATTACTTTCAGAGACATTGCCAGAAGTGCCATTTGAGAGACCAACTCCACCGAAAGAACACGGCTGGCTCTCGGATTTCCAGCGCGAGCTCGTCGAGCTCGCCAGCTTCCTGAACGGCGACTACATGCTGACGAGCCTTGCGCAAGAGAGCCGGAAGAAGAAGATGACAGTGAAACAGGCCGATGCATACGTGCGGCGAGCCATCACGAGCTTTCTGCAGGCGAGCAAGCAGGCGGTGCGTTTGGGCGCAAACGAATCTGCCATTGTGACAATGAGGCCGTCTCTGACAAGTAAGAGCAGCAGCTCATCAAGCCCTTGAACTGATTCAATCTGCTAATACATATAGCTAGTGAAGTGAACAGATGGATTTGAATCCATAGTATAATGTATATTGCCTCTGAAATGTTTATAGCTGAAATAGGGAACTGCTAGAGCCTTTAATTATATATAGCTTTTGTTTTTCTTACCCCTTATTACCAAATTACCAATGTAGTATAAGAGTTTTATGTTGAAATGTTGAGCTCAAATGTAGATGGGCAACCTCATTTTGATCTTGGATTTACGTTTTAGAGGAACACATGGAAGTGTTACATATATGTTTTTTTTTATTAGATAATGAAATGGAACATGGAGTGTTATATAGTGTCACATATTATTGAATATACATGTGTGATTTGCTTGTTTTCTTGTTGGTTAGCTTGCTTTTGAAGAGTTTCTTCTTTGTCTTTTAGAAACAGGACAGGGCGTTTGGTAGTGCAGTTCCATGTGCATCTTTCACACACATAGATCTGAAATGGTGTGATCTAAGAGATGCATGATTCATTTTTCCTGATCACGTTTTAGCGTTTCTTTCTCCATGGGGTGCCAATGTGCCATGTTCTATTCTGTCAAAAAAAAAATGTGCCATGTTCTACACGGCCCAAAGAGCCCATTGGGCTTTTGAAATCTCAAGACTGAAGAGACACGTGGTGAAGCCCAGCTAGTTGAGATTACGGTCTGTCCCTATCCACGGTTATTGTGATGTGGGATCTCGTTATTTAGAAGAATGTTTACTAAATCTAGTGAATTTATCATTGCCAAAGGTTAAAATCTAAGAAAAGATAACATAATTTAAAATAAATAAGAATTCTTAAAGGCCATCATACCTAATTTGACTTTTTACCAAGCCGAGTGTGGCGAGCGTTTGAATTTCGACCACAAGACAAGAGTACTAATGTTTGGCAAAAATATGTGCTGGTTGATTTGTCTATGTCATTTTTTAAAAGAATATATACATTAACAAACATGAACACTCTTGTCAAAAAAAAACATGAACACACAGATGATCCTAGTGAACATAGACACATATACCCCAATAAGCACATACGAGAGACTGAGGTCGACAAAGCCACCACATGCACCCGTTATTGACAAACATATTATCTGCCACTAAACGAATGCCATCATTTTTTCTTAAAAGTTAAAAGAAACCTAGGAAAATAGACACTCATGGCAACTGCCAAAATCTAGAAGCTTAGGTTGGCATTTTCTTCTACAAGAGTGATGCTTAGTTAGATGGCTGTGGCCAAACTTGGACAAACTAGCCTTAACCTAAGAAATATGAATAAGGGCCTATCTTACAGGACTCCTCTTCAGGTGCTCCTCCGGAGGAACCAGAGCACCTGAAAAGGAGTAACATTTTTTTTTTTGCCTCCGCCTCCTTTACTTGTTCACCAGAAAAAAAAGCCTCCTTCTTCTAAAGTATTCGTATGGTTCCTTTGCAAAACTGGTCGCTAGATCAAAGTTGGAGCTAGAGCCAGAGCCTTGCCAAACAAGTTCTAAGTTTCTTATCTCCCGCTTGGAATGTGGTACCGTAGGTCCATGCATTCTTCAGCATCTTAACATTTTTTTTATGGTAAACACGACACATAAGCGCGCATGGGCACACACTCTATTGATGTGTGAGCACCTCCAAGAGAGATTGAGCTATCTCAAGATTGCTAAAGCTGCTATAGGAATGTCGCTATTGATTACGAGCATATGTTGCCTACCGGCGGAAGAAGAATTGCACCATGCAGATTAATAACAAATATTTCTGTAGTTTGTTTGTATCTACTTAAATTAAAAGGAGAGAAATAACAAAAGGTTTATTCGTAAGCTTTAGATAACTAATCTAAGAGCTAATTAAAGCCATGTTTGTAACACGCTAGTTTTCACTGAATCATGTGTTTTTTCCTGTGAAATTTCTATATGATTACAACTGAATTTCTATGGTCTAAACATGTCTTAAAAAACAAGTATGACCGTGTCACGTGTCACACCTTCTTTCTTTGACAAGTGGGCACGCAGGGTGTTCTAAACATATTCTTAACACAAGTGGCGCGGATAAAGCGCGATCTTTTTTTTTTTTTGGCGATGTGGTAGTCAGCCTTTTTCCCTGCAGCCACGCAGGCCCACAGGAGTGCAACACTGCATGCAAAGAAAGCCGTGGTGGTCTTGTGATCCAATGACGGCTGCGTCGTGGGCTCCTTCTGGCCTCCTCCATCCGGCCCACCCAAGATGGTGCTGCAAATCTGTCTTTTGCGGAGGTAATAAAAGGCACAAGCACAAAGCCCTGGTGCCTGGTGCCCCACAAATTGTGTCGAGGAAAATCTGCCTTTTCGACGCAAGTGGAAGATTTTCCTAACTCCGTTTATTCTGACGTATGTGCAACTGCATTATCTCCTCACTTTCCACCAGGAAGAGCGAGGTCGCACATATATACTAGTAGATCCTGCTAGCACCATCTTCCTGTTGCAGGTGTAAAATGAGGAGCGGTAGTGGTAGTGGATTCCAGAAAGCAACAAGACCAACAAGACACCTCAGGCGATCGATCGAGGGTATGTAATTAAGATGGGATCGATCAACATCGATCATACAGGTCAAATCTGAATTCCTTTATTTTTAGATTTGGACTTTGGGCAATCGAAGCGTCCCCATCGCAGTGCCATCTCCTCCTCTTTCGGCTCGACTTTGACATCTCACTGGTAACGCTGTCTGAAAAACATGTACTTTGGTCATATCATCGTCGGGTTTCAGGAACACACGGAAAGCTTCTTTTCCCTTTCCGAGTGATGGCGTGTCATTGAATTAAGCAGCTGAAGATTAGAAAGGTTGGAAATCATATAAAAACACACAGAAAACATATACTGTACTATCTACAAAGCGCGCGGCGGCATCTTGGATTCATTTCATCAACTAAGATTGTTCCGGTTCCGGTGGCAACTGTGCAAACCCTTAATAAATACTCCCTCTATTTCAAATTAGAAGTCATCAAACCCCACTAGATGATTTCGCTCAAAATGCAAAGTGTCCATATCATTTCCCACTAAGTGTCCCCCACTAAACACTATCTCTTCATGCAATATGTCCACATCATTTTTCACTAAGTTCAACTCATCCCTTATTACTTAAAAAAAATGTTCATGTCATCTCTATTATGATGTGATACTTTAAATATTTAATCAATCAACATACAAGTCATCTACATACACTTTTTGTTTCATCACATGTTTATTGATTTTCTCTTATTAGCTTATCAATTTTTTACCAGATTTGATACATATTTTATTAACATACAAGTCAAATTCATATAGATGTATACACAAAGAATACCATATAGAAATGCACCATGGGTACTTAAACTATTGGGGTAGTATCACGGGTATTGAAAAAAACTACCACTGGGTACTCAAATTATTGGATAGTATCATCCGGTACCAACTATAAAAATTTCACTGGGTACTTAAACTATTGGGCAGTACATCCGTACGCCAGAGCGCGAAAATAAATTTTTCATTTTCTAAAAATTGATGAATAGCACGGAATTTGTTATTTTTGTAAAAACATAATTAGAGCTCCAAAAATTATAAAAATTTTTATGTAGCCTCTCCATGATATACTTTACCTAGAAAAATATGAAACTTGAAAAATGAGTTGTTTTTGTATGTTTAAAAATTACATATTTTAATCTTACTTTATTTTAATTATTAAAATTCATGGAAGCTCATTTATTAATTAAAAGAGGTAATTTTTAAATATACAAAACTATTTATTTTTCAAGTTTCATATTTTTTCTTAGGTAGAGTACATCATGGAGAGGCTACACAATTTTTTTAGATTTTTTAGAGCTCTAATTATGTTTTTACAAAAATAACAAATTCCAGCGCTATTCATCAATTTTTAGAAAATAAAAAAGAATCAAAATTCATTTTCCCGCGGTCCTGGCGTACCCAGATGATAATGCCCAATAGTTTAAGTACCCAGGTGGGAGCTTTTATAGTTCGAGTACCCAGATGATACTATCCTAATAATTTGAGTACTCAGGTGATAGCTTTTTCAGTTCGAGTACCTACATAATACTATCCCAATAGTTTAAGTACCCAGTGTGCATTTTACTCATAATATTACGCATATTAACAAATTCACTTTTAAGAAAATCCCGCAGCAACGCATGGGATATACCCCTAGTTCTAAGAACGCTGGAGGGTCAAAATATCTCAAGTTTGACTAAAATTTTTGAGAAAACTATAACGATTTATAACATTAAGTAGGTATACAATGAAAATATAATCAACAAAAAATCCAATGATATTTTTTTTTAGATAATGAAAATAATGTGCCCAGCAGGAGGAATCGAACCCACAACCTGCTGCTACACAGAGACGGGTCGTTACCACTAGAACGCTCACCCATTCGTAACCGGGAAAAAAATATTATCCTATCATATAAATTATTTTTTTTGAAAGGCGGCAAAAAGCTTTTACCTTATTTTTATTAGTAGGAGAAAGAAAAACAAGTACAAAAAACCCACTAGTCAATTACAAATGTTTACCATACGAAATCTGCCTCCAAGCTAAGGCCAACGAGCGTGGCCACGTCGTCTGCAATTTCCCGGCCGTCGGATCGCGATTGGATGGCTCAAGCCACTCCACAGGCCACCATCTAAGCACTGTTTATGCACTATTCACATGTCAGCCATTCTTCACCATCCGAAAAATCCAAAAATAATTTTTAAATCCATCTCTTTCGTGTTTTATCAATAAAGTTACAAAGTTTATATCTCATCTATCCTAACTTTGAATCACGTAGTTTTTTTTTTACCAAAAATCTTCTAAAATAAAACCCTATACATTCAAAACATTTTTTCCTAAATGTTCACCACTTCTTCATCATCCAAAAATCCAGAATAATCTCTACTTTTATCTCATTCACATTTTATCGATAAACTTAGGAAGTTATATCTCATCCATCCTAACTCCGAATCTTATAATTATTTCACCAAAATACTTCTAAAAATAAAAACCTACATATTTAAATCTTTTTTTCTAATTTTTGGTGGTACACCATCTTCATCAAAAAAAATACCAAAAACAATTTCCATATTTCTCTCATTCGCATTTGTCAATAAACTTAGAAAGCATATATCTCATCCATCTTAACTTTGAGTCCCGTCATTCTTCCACCAAAAGAAATTCTAAAATAAAACCTATATAATCAAATCTTTTTCTTCTATTTTTTAGTAATTATCATTTTCTCATTAGAAAATCATAAAACTATACAACCACTATAAAATCAACACGAGCAGATTAAACATGGTGCAGCAACGCCACGTACCAAGTTGTCTAGTATAAACTAAATGAAACTTAAAATATTTTGACTCTTCAAAATTTTGAAAATGATTTACAATTTGAGACAGCGAGTACTAGTGAACAATCTTCGACGTCTGGGCCTGCTGCAATGTTGTTTAGGCAGGAGCAGTAGGTGAAACGAAGCGATCCTGTACGTCAGTGTTAGAGAGCTTCTGGTTTGGCTTGGTGCGAGTGGCTTTGTGGTAGTGGCGCCTACAGTTGAGGCGTCCTGCTCCTTCCTACTGGACTGGTACCCACTACTCCCTGCCCTGCCCATCCTTCCACTTCCATGAGCTCCAGCGCCGGGGACAGACGACGACGACGTGCACCGGATCCGGATCGGACTGGATGATTTCGATCGGATGCGGTGGAGAGATAGATAAGCCAATCCAAGCCGATGACAATTGTCATGTGATGCCCAGCACAGCATTACTACTCGGGCATGCTTTGCAAAGTTGAGAACGAAATTCACATTGCCCGTCACTAACATGCAGCAGCAGCGCTGGCATTTCAGGGAGACGGCGGTCCTCTTCATTCTCTATTTGTCAGTTATATCTGGGTCTGGGACAAACTTCCCAGTGGCCAGTGGATTGGACCAGATCAGAGAGGAGATGAAGTACAGCACGGCAGGAGACAGCGGGGTTGACGACCTCTAGACTACAGCACGTATTCCTTTTGATGACCGGCACACATGTCCTGTACGGCTGTACGCCACCGCCATCGTCTCATCAGCATCCAGTACCAGCAGTGCAGCACTGCAGCGCTGGATTTTTCGGTGCATCTTAAATAATGGCCCAAAATGCAATCTGCTTCCGATCCTGTTCCAAATTAATCACAATAGTGTAATAAATCCTTGCGTTTTACTCTTAATTCAAGCTTGTTTCGGTAGCATCATCATGACATGATTGCAAATACATAAAAAAAAACTAGACAACCTAGGAATTTTTCACTGAGAAGAAAATGGGCACCCAAATTCGCTTCCGACGAGATTCAAACCTAAGTTGCCAGGTGTATTGCCACATTTATTCACCTAACCAAGTGAGCTAGTGCTCCTTTCCTTGATTGCAAATACATACAGTACTGTAATATGAACTTCGATTCCCTTCCCTTCTCTTCTCTCGCCAGTCATGGACGCTATATGTAACGTCCATCTCTGGACTCTGAATCATGATTCATGTCTATCTGGTGATTACTGAGTACTGACATTTTTTTAGATTATATGTAAGGTAGTTATTTATGTAACTGTCAAGAAGATCCAAAGGCTACACACCAAAATTCAGGTGCAAGTCCTGATTGAAAGTCATATGTAACCCAATAGAGTATGTAGTGGTGCTTGGTGGTGCCACACACTTTGGTGGTGTTAAAAATTACTCGCAGCTCCAGTTTGCCCATGCAGGCATGTGCATGACAGCTCTGTTGCAACCTCCCTTGCATTGGACCCTTGAGTATAGGGCACCTATATAACTCTGTATCGCTTAAAAGGAACCTGCTACCTAGCAGGACGATCGAGCGTGAGCGGTGAGCAGTGAGCAGTTACATATATCTGTAGAGAGCGAGGTGTCATCCGTGAAGCCACGCAGTCCATCTCTAAGAGATATATAGAGATTGTTGGTTGAGAAGAGATAGATATAGCTAGGCGCAGCAACAGCAGCATCATATCATCGAAAGATTCAAGAAGAGCTAGGAGGAGCAGAGAAGGAACAGAGAGAGAAGCGCAAGGAATCGATCGAAGATGCAGGACTGGGCGCCGGTGTTCATCTCGCTGGTGCTCTTCATCCTGCTGTCACCGGGCCTGCTGTTCCAGATGCCCGGCAAGTGCCGGATCGTCGAGTTCGGCAACTTCCAGACCAGCGCCATCTCCATCCTCGTCCACGCCATCCTCTTCTTCGCGCTCGCCGCCATCTTCCTCGTCGCCGTCGGGGTCCACATGTACCTCGGCTCCTAGGCGTAGCTCCAATGATCAATTACTATTAGCTAGCCGCCTACCCTTGCAGCTCTCGTTGATCACGCCTTCAATTCAATTCCTTCCTGTCAGGCTGTCTGCCTGCCGATGGCTGATCACCTAGAAGCAGCTAGCTAGTAGTGTTATTATTCTCTTATTAGTATCATGCCCAGCTCTAGTATCTTCTCTTTTTCTCTATATATATGTGCTAATCACAATAATGTACGTAATTATCATCCATGTTTATTTGTGTCTTCTTCTAATTCATAAATGAATTCAGTTCTTCAGTTTTTCTGAGTGATGAGCTTGCTAGCGTCGTTGTTCAGAAAGTGTAGCGTGCATGATAATATGTATCAGATTGACGAAGAGAACAGGCCGGTTTCCCTTGTGCCTCTAATCAGAGACAATCATCTGAATTTATCAGATTGATCCCATCAATCAGAGACAATCATCTGAATTTACCGATCCCATTACTCGCTTTTTTTTAACTTCATCAGACTATCTATCAGAATGAGTCAGAATACATATATCGATCAATATCTGAGTTTATTAATGTTTCCATGAATCGCTTTTTATTCTCTTTCCGGCCGCCGGTGCAGTAACATAACATGCATCCCACTAAGCCCAACGCAAAAATCAGCCCAACGCATTGCTGATGCAGCATTAGTTGTTTTATCTCAAACTATGTATATGCACCATTCCACGAAAAGTTATTCCGATCCATATTTATAGCCAGCTTTAATTTAATTTATCAGCCGCACTTTCTCATCCATTTTCTATAATATCACATATATATCACTCATGGATTCAGCGTAAATAATCAAATGCTCACTTTAGTGTCTGTCTCCTAAATAAACCTGTAACTATCTAGTGTAGTGCTACCAGTAGATGACTTGCAAACTGCAAGCATGTTGTATGATAAAAGCTTATTGATTTCTGCATTCCCGCGCGCAGTGTCCAATGTACTACTCTCTGAATCCAACTTTTGAAGATGCTGCAAGCACCAGGCAGCAGGGGATTATATGATCTGAATGAAAGACTGAAAGGACTGTTAAGCTACCCGCCGGGCATAATGGCACTACGTACTGTAGGTGTACGTAGTGTGAGTAGGATAGGAGTAGCTAGCTACAGTACCCAGAGAGTTTGGTGGCGGGTCGCAGCGTGGGCGGTATGATGGGCGTAGCAAAAGAACAAAAGGAATTGATACGCCGCACTCGATCAAGCTCGCGAACATGAACATCATGTGTCGACCACTGCACTGCTACACAGGACGGGACGCCGTAAGATACAAATGCCATGCCTATCTAGGCTGCCCACCATCGAGATCGAGCTGAGGGTCGCTGCAGATTATTTTGGCATCGTCTGTGATCCATGTTCCTTGAGATATACTCCTATATGCTAGCTATGGGATATTGGGATATGATGCATGTGGTTGTGGATGATATATAGCTTCTGCTCGTGCTCACCATTGGAGACGAATTGGACGGCCAATGTAAAACCAGGAGCTAGCTGCGAACCAGCTGATGTGACGCAAACTCAACTGAGACCGTAGCGTTAAGCCACGTACTATACTCGGCATGCAGCTACTTATCGTCCTATCCTATCGATCCTATACAGACGCGTAGCATCAGCATATGCTAATTATTTTGCATGTCCCCTGGTTCCAAGAAGATGGAGCTTTCTGCAGTTCAGCTAGGCCTAATTGATCAGTTCAGAGTATGATCCCAGCCAAACTAAACTAAAGGTGTTTTGATTAGTTACCCATCTCGGTTCTTCTGAATCTAGGACTGACAGATCGATCAGTCCGGTGCTCTTCAGCTCGACTAATGCGTGTTTCTGTTCTTCAATTTAATTGTTAGGTTTTAGTGTTAGGTCGCCGTACATGTGGCCACCGGCTCGCTCTCTCAGCTGACTCAGAAAGTGAACAGCTAGCTGCTGTATCGTCGTTTAATTTTCTGGTCGAAGTGAGTGTGCCTTTTGCCGAAGCTACCTGCTCTTGCCTTCAGAGGCACAGCGGCTGATGGACATGGCAATCGGAATTATTCGGAAGCAGAGGAGTAGTTGGCTAGCAGCTGTCGTACGAGTTGAAGAAGGCACGGTGTGCCCAATTTTTTTAAAAAATATATATATACACACCAAAACATATTCAGTAGCTAAGCATAGGACTTAAACTTAGTACATATCATATGGTTGATAAACGTGCAAATTAAAGAAGATACTTGCAGCACAAGCTGCTAAATCGTCTCATGATCGACGATCGGCTGTTAAGTGATCCGAATGAGACTTTCCGTGAAGGGCTTGACATCGAAGTCGATGTGTTTTTTCCACTTGCGTCCCCGCTGGTACCTCAGGCGCCTGAATTTGCACAAGACCCTCAGATTGGAAGTTGCCAGGTCGTAGCAGTATACAGTGTCTTGACTTCTTCTTGCCACAAGATGATCCCGTCGCTGACAGGGGGAAGAGCCATGGTGTGGCAAAGACCTGGTAACAGCAAGGCGTGGCAACGATCTGACAACTGGATGGAGTATTGCCACCGCCATAGTGTGGCCAAGCCCTCATCTGCTACCGGTAATGTCCATATATTCAGCGTCGTCTCAACACTGTTACCGGACGTCAGACATAGATCCCGGCCACGTAGCACGTCCAGCGTGAATTCGTCGTCAGGATTCAAATGATTTGGCAGCCCAGTGACCCCGAACTCCTCTTCTTCCAGACTAAGATGAAGGATACCGCGTAGCTCACGCTCAAGTTGGCGCTCGGCGAGGCGCCAGAACATGAACCCGCCGACGGCCGTGGCCGCCTGGAGTCTCTCGGCAGGGTACGGTGGGTTGCTCGTGATCTCCCTCCAAGAACCACCACCGTCGTCGTCGCCGCCAGCGATGGTGAACACCTCCATCCCCATGTCTGTCCCCATTCCTGTGTCGGGATCCTGTGAGCGGTAGAAGGCCCGGACCACCTTGTACTTGCCAGTGCACGGGTCCAGGCCGAGACCTAGACAATAGCAGGTGGCTCTGCTTAGATTGTCGCTGACGCGGGGACTGTTGGGCAGAGTGACGGCATCCCTGGTGGCTGGGTTGAAGAGGTAGAGGTTCGATTCAGTGGGAACAAAAACCAGGCCATCGCAGTGGATCAAGTGGCGCAGCGCTCCGCACTGGCCTGGGAAGTCCTTGGAGTCCAAGAAGGTGGCCACATTATTATTTTGTTGCAGCTGCCATTGATAGAAGCGGACAGGTGTTCGGGCTGATGATGAAGCACTGGCTCTTGGAGGCGGAATGGCGCAGGTGATCGCGGATAAACATGGGCTCGTCGATCATGGCTCGCCAGGCCTTGCACACAGACCTGAACCGCAGCAGGGACTTGGCAGGCAGGCGCAGCAGGATCTCCAAAATAATTTCTTCCATCAGCTGTGGCCATGGCGCCTTCTTCCTCCCCCTCTTGGTGCCCGCCGCCATCTGCATCTTCATGGCATACATACATGCAGCCAAAGAGATCGAAAGACTTACATCGATTAAATATCGACACGATGTGGGCATTATATATACTAGCAAATATGCCCATGCGTTGCAACGGGAGAAAAAACTACTAAACAATTACACAAAAATGATAATTTACATGGTAAATGACTACTTATGTTTTTTATAGTGTATTTTTTTATGATCATCACGTCCATGATATAAATTATTATTGACAATAAATAATAATGTCCTATTAAACTTAAATCAGTATCAAATTAAAATATACATTGGTATAGTTTTCTTTCTATTGCAAAATGCATAATTATTTTCTATATAAATATATTATAACTTTTAGCTTTTTTCTATTAGCCACGTGTTTCTATGACTCAATGTCGACCTATTTAGCTACTTTGACACATCGTATCAACCTTTGTAACTTTTTTGTCGATGTGTCATGTTTAGTCTATCCGCCAGTGATCATGACGGGTGATCTCTCTTGTTTTTTTACATGGGGTTGTCAGGTTTTACATGAATATATTTGTTTAGATTTTATTAGTCTATAACCTACCTAAGTTTCCAATTCAAAAAACAATTACTTACACCATTGACTAATCCATACTTTAGTAAATACCAGATATTGTAAATCTTTCTCTTCAAAACTTAATAAGCAAACAAACATAATAAGTGTTGAAAAGTAGGGATTATGCACTTAGGCTTGCCTTGGGAAGGAATCGGACAGCGAAAAGTTAGTGAAGGTTTTGGAACATCGACGACAATGACATCCTCCTCATACTATTCAACCACCTCCGTGTATTTCGGGTCCGCCTCTCGCATTTTCTCGGTCATTGACGAACCTATATATATGCAACATGTACAATGATGATTTATAACATACCTATAGATAAAACATAAACTAACTACATTCATAACATCTATATAGATAGATCATATTTTTATAATTCTAACAAAATAGGTCTGATATTTTTTTGGGTGAATTTGGCAAGTTCTTTTTTTATGGGGAAAGTGAACGATAAAAAAATAGAAAAAAATTGCATGGACTTGGTCCAACTGGCATTTTACATGAGCAATTCTGATCTATTTGAATTGATATTTTATTTTTTCTCTCTCTCTGATATCTTTTACTACTAAAACCTCATATTTATTTGTATTTGATGCCCACTTCTAATCTAGGTTTTGCATCTACAGACGGCACGACCGATGACGGGCCCATACTTTTTTTGTTTGGAATTGATGGAAATCTTCATGCATGCATGCATACATACAGTAGCCAATCAAATATCTTTGATTAATTAGCACTAAGTTGGACACGTATTTGAGCAGTTGGACATGGAGTTCGTATCGGATAGCCCCAAGACCTCTTGCCGTAGTTGATTTTTTTTTTTTTTGAAAAAGTCTTGACGTAGTTGATATCGATCCTGATTTGGGCTGGCGGAAGAAAAATCACGGTGAACAAAAAAGCTGCGGGAAATTTTCATGATTAATTATTAGGTATAGAGTTATTGGCAACAGTCATGATATTCTACGCCAGGAAAACACGGTAGCCGTATCCGTGTAGACACCGTTTCCGATCCGTCTGGGAAACGAAACGATTCTTTTTTCTTTCTTTCTTTTACAACCGCCAATATCACAAGCAACCCGATACAAGAACATGAATTTTTTAGAGGTAAATGTACGTTTAGGCCACTAACTTGCGCGGGTGCGTCGATTTGGGCCACCAACTCTGAAAGTGCAGTTTTTGGGCAAAAACTTGACTAGGGGCGCATAAAGAGTCCATACCACTTCGTTTTATGTTTATATTTGTGAAACCCCCCTATATTTAGTTTCCTTAATGGATACAGATGCAAAAAGGAAACTAAATATAGGGGGGTTTTCACAAATATAAACACAAAACGAATACAGAAATGAAAAGGAAACTAAATATAGGGGGGTTTCACAAATATAAACATAAAACGAAGTGGTATGGACTCTTTATGCGCCCCTAGTTAAGTTTTTGGCCCAAAAACTGCACTTTCAAAGTTGGTGGCCCAAATCGACACCCCCGCACAAGTTAGTGGCCTAAACATATATTTACCTCAATTTTTTTAATAAAAAACCGGGTGTCAGAAGACTGAACCATTTTTAGCAAACTTTTATACGGGCAAAAGTGGTGATTTTTTCTACCCAATCGATCCAATGATAGATAGATAGAGATAAAAAAAACACAAAGATGAGCCGTGGGAAGACAATAAACTTGTAATATATTGGTGGTAAAAACGAAGCTAGTTTATCTAATGGGGCGTCCCCAACAACTTCTTGTCCACATGGAGGAAAGAGAGCGTAAAAAATTACTTGCTCTTGAAAAATTTGTCATGAATATTGCACGACCCCACCTATATATGGCCGTGTAGCCCATGGCCCGGTGTTTTGGCCCGGCCCAGAGGACTAGGCCTTGCCTGGGCCACCACCCAGGCACGTGGCACGGCCCAGCATCGAGGCGGCCAGGCAAAAGCCCAACAGGCCACCTCGCGCAACAAGGCAACAGCCTGGCAGCCCACTGTGTCTCCTTTCCCTAAATCCCGAGTCTGTCCCTTCCCTCCACCGCACCGCTGCACTTCTCGATCCTCCCTCCCCGCGCCGCATTCGGCTTCTTCGTCGCGTCGCGGCCCCCGTCCCGGCTTCACTCCGTCGCGGCCAACCCATGGCCACCCCCGCATCGCGCCACGACAACCTCCAATGGACCGGCCCTCGCGCAGCGCCGCAGCTCATCCCCGCGCCGCACACGCACCGTTGCTGCCATCCGCCACCGCCGGGGGCTCTCACCACCGCCCTCCGCGCACCCACGCCACAGAAGCGTCGCCACCACCCGTCACTAAGCATGCATGGACGTGGACGCCCCCTGCCCCTCCCTCTCCTCGCGGTGGCCACAAGCTCCGATCTGGTGCCAAGGGTTGCGGCCCCTCTGCCCCGACGACAAACGCTGACCCTGCTCTGCGGCACACCCTAATTTTTGGCAACCTCCTCCGTGCAGTCCTCCGGCTGCCGGGTCCATTAGCGACTAGGACGGGTTCATCGGACCAGGTTGGGCCGGGGAACGACCAAAGTACCCTATATTTAGGTAGTGTACTCTACCAATTTTTTGCCGTGAACAATAGTCTCTCCCCAGCTGTTGGCCGCCGTGACTAGTATCCAGCTCACTCACCTTGGATCAAGAGGATAGCCAGGGATGAAGAGTATTGATTAAATGAGATTCATGAGAATGGCTGGGGGAGATGGGATTCAATGGGGCCATAGTGGCGTGGAGGAGGAGGTTGTCGCCGCTTGAAGCCAACGTGCTCAATGCCGCTCCACTCGAGGGCCAATGCGCTCAATGCGCACGGTAGGTAGGTCGGTCGGTCTGGCGGGCGGGGTCCCTAGAGAGGTCTAAAAATCCTGATATTTTAGGTTGGTAGAGTGAATAAAAAGGAAGATAATGACATAGAACATGCTAAATTTTTTAAGTAAAATTTGAATTATTGCATTTAAAAATGGTCAAACTTATACATTTTATGAATTTTTAGGGTATTCAATGACAATAGAAAATCTCAATAAAATCATATTTGTCCATCATTTGAACTCTAGTTACCCCTTTCTTGCATCGTAAGTTGAATTTTAAAAAAATGAAAAAAGTCAAAAGTTACTATTCATACGCCAAAACAGCCCAAGGTTGAAATCTGAATTTTTTCGAGAGTTGGAGGGCCAGTATTATCCGGTTTTAGAGTTCGAGGTTGAAATTCGGACTTTTTGACAAAATAGGTTTTAGGACATGTTCATCCAACGTCTCTAGAGAATATTTTGTTTTGGTGGCTGTTGTTTTTTAGACACCCGTGAACCCAACGCTGCTCATAATCTCCATCTCCTGTGTTCAGAATTCAGAAATATCGGTGCGAACCAAACACAACATAAGGCATCTGCCACGTGTAACAAAATCTTCCCTGACTCGTCCATTTTCTCTTTAAACAAACCAGATCTGATGTTACGAGAGCGGCGGCGCCATGGAATCTCAGAACAAGTGATGGACGCACCTCGTTGCCTCTGCATCCTCATTGGCACGGGTTCTCTCTTGATCATCAGGTCAAGTAAACGCACGTACTTACCTGGCACGTTGCCTCGCTCGGTACTGACAAGGACGAGCTTCCAAATTGCCGTCTACGGGAGCATCTCCAATTGGCACGAGCCGGACTTGCTTTGACATAGTAGCCGCGGCGGGCGGCCGGCCGGCGACCGGCGACGATGCAGATATATATAAAAATATATACAGTAGGGTGCACTATATATAAGCCAATTGTGGTCTCTGAGACAATGAACCGCACCACAACAGCAGAAGAGAAGGGATCGGAGCCAATCGAATTGAGAAGAGGAAGATGGGTGACTGGGGGCCCGTGCTGATCGCGACGCTCTTCTTCGTCCTCCTCACGCCGGGGCTGCTGTGCCAGATCCCCGGCAGCGGGCGGGGCTGGCCGGAGTTCCACAGCATGCGCACCAGCGGCATCGCCATCTTCGTCCACACCCTCCTCTTCTTCGGCTTCTGCGCCATCTTCATGGTCGCCGTCGGGGTTCACCTATACGCCGACTAGGGGCACCGATTCATCCATCCATCCATCGAGTGCCCGTGCACGTTCAAGCGGGCTCAATGTTACTCTTTTTTGTCCATATAATTTTTAAGTGATTTTCAGATCCACAAACTTTTTAAATGCTTTGGCGTAGAAATATATACCTTTGTTTGACCTTCAAGTTCAACTCCCAAGTCCATGAACGTTTTAAGTAGTTCAGCGCGGGTTTATACCCCTATGTACCCTCTCATTTGACCCTTAAAGTTAACATTCATGTCCACGAACTTTAAGTGATCCACCGTAAGTCCATACTTTTCATTTCACTCTTAAATTCAATTTCTAAGTCCATAAACCTTTGAAAAGATCAAGAAGATGAAGAGGGAGTGAATTGAGCTCAACCAAAATTTCTCGTCACAATTAAGTCCTATCACTTAGCCCATTTCACCCCTAGTATCTAAAAGTGTTTCTATTTATTCTACCGCACAAAAGCTTTGCACCCTAGGTTCCAATTATATTCTAGCATTGGCAATTCTAGTGACATAAATACAAGAATGTAAATACTCAAAAATAATTGCTCAAAATAAAGAGAGGAAAAGGATGGCGATATTTTACCGATGTATCATAGAGTCGCCACTCTCCATTTAAGTTGATCTTCAGTCCTCGTTGGAGCACTTGTGCAAGGGTGTAGCTTCCCCCTTGATTAGCGTAAGGATCAAATGCTCTGTACGGGTTGATTTTTTGACACTCCATCGTGGTGAATTGCCCACAACCGCTCATAAGACAACTTGGGTCATCCACAATCACCAACGGATGATCACCAAGCCTCCAATCACCACCGTGTTATCTAGGTGGTGGCGATCTCACCAAGAGTAACAATAACAAAATCTCACTTGACCATGACAAGCATAATGAGAAAGGTGGATATGCACACTTGCTACTCCCTACTATGTACTAATGAGGTCTTTAATCTTGAATTATCAAATTTGAATCTCCCCACTAGGCTCATGTACTCCCTTTGAACTCCAAAGGTATTTCTTAGTTAAACAAATTAGCATTAGAGCCTTCATGGACGAGTAGGAGAAGTTTATAAATACTCCCCACTCAAACACATAGTCGTTGGAGGCAATTTCACTTTTCTGCATGAGACTGCACCACCTCCCTAGTGTCCGGCTCTCACACCCAGCACATCGTCTGCAATCTACCAGAGAGAGTGTTGAGAGGATCCACATTCTAGCCCATGGTCAGAACACTACCAACCAGACTTGATCCGGTTTGAAAACACGCCCCGGATGCTTACTATACTTGTCCGGGCGCTCCTCACTCAGCCATTGTTCATTAGTCCGGACACCCTTGACAGATACCCTAGCAACCAAACCATGGCTTAATAGTCCGGACGCCTGTGTAGCTAAGGTCCGGAGCAACAAAGTGCATGAGAAGCTTCATATGCTTGCCACGTGTTCTCTAGACCTACACCATGGTTTGGGGCAAAGTTTGAGCCTCAGTCTGGATCAACTTTGAAGCCCTTTCTTCACTTCCAATTTAAATTATTTGTGAATAAGGGTTGTTCCATTTGGTCTTTGGGCCATCCGAGAGCTACTTAGTACTAAGTTTGACAAGTGTGCACCACACCAAACACATTAAATTCACCTAGGTCAAGCATTATACTTCCCACATAGTACGGTCAAAGAAAAACAAAGTCCTAAGCTACTCTAATTGTCTCTCAACACTAAATGACACTTATAACTAATCCCCATCCTTAACCTAAAATGAGATTTATATTGATAGTGGCATGAAAAGCATTGATCGCCCAAAGTCACCATTATCTTGACCTAACTTAAATTGCCTATGCAAAACACACAATAGTCACAATAATATCATGTTGCTATTAATCGCCGAAATCCACTAGGAACCTAGATGCTTTCAACCTTTTAAATGGCTTGTCCATACACACCCATTTGTCCCTTAGATCTAACTATGGAGTTAGCAACCAGTGTGGCATAAATTTTGCAATGTTAGATCTAAGGGATTGTCAGATCTGACATATTATGTCAGTGTATAATTTTTTTTTGCCAAACATGTCAATGTATAAATTTGTCCCTAAAAGTTGTAATAACCAATTATTTTTAATAATGACAAAGCATGTAGTAGTCAAGATATTAGCAATTCCCAAAAACTAATCTATCATAATAATATAACATTATTCTAATAACTTTTTTCATCCAAGGGGGATCCCCCATTTCCATTACCAGAGTTAACGGAAATGCAAGCAAGTTTTAGACGGTTTAGAAGAGGAAAAGAAGACTCGGCCCAGACAATCTGATCGACTGCGATCAGACATGGCCAACGACATAACAAACTCCTACTACATCCAGCAATGAAAATGATTTAGCATTGAAAATCACAAAAGTCTCTGTTTGATGATCATCGGCAACTCCCATCACTCCTGGCTTTCTTCCATCTGGATATCATCTTGAGCTTCTTCCACCTGCATATCACCCTCTTCGGTTGTCGGCGCCGGCAGCAGCAAAAGAGGTGTCAGGGTCTTCATGGCCAGGAGCTTTACCGCCATCTTGTACATCTCATCTACGCCAGTCATCTCAGCGCGTCTTTGTCCTCGGGTTTCAGCAGACCTGACCAATTTTTCATTAGAGCACATGCATGACTAATAATAGACAAAGGGTTTTGGTATTGTTTTCCTCCAAAACACATATTATTTCTCATCTTCCAAATAGCCCAACATATGGCACCTGTGCCAATAGCATGGAACTGTTTGGAGCTTTTCAGCCATTTTGCACACCATGACCAGAATGTGTGGGAATGTCATTTGCACCAAGAGCTATGGCAGCAAATATCATACGTGTAAGGCATACGTGTAACAAAAATCTTTTTTTTTTAACATAACGTGTAACAAAAATCGTCTTCCCTGATCTGCGTTCGTCTTCTCTTTATAAAACAAAAACCAAGCGGCGGCGCGCCTTTGGAGTCTCAGAACAAGTGATGGACGCACCTCGTTTTGTCTACATTTTCATTGGCACGTACTACCGGCGGTCACTCTTCTTTGGATCAGGTCACAAGCACACGTACGTACCTGGCACGTTGCCTCGGTACTGACGAGAATTGGAGGAGCTTACAAATCGCCGTCTACGGGCGATCGCCAGTTGGTATGTAGCCGGAATTGTTGCTTTCACATAGTAGCCGCGGCGGACGGCTGGCCGGCGACCGGCAGACGACGCAGATATATATATAACATATATACAGTATATAACGGTGCACTATATATACGCCACTCTGGTCTCTGAGGCCATTTACCGCGGTTGCAGCTACCAGAAGAGAGATCAAGAGAAGGTAGCCAGCGGGCAGAGTTGGAGAAGGAGATCGAAGATGGCTGACTGGGGTCCCGTGCTGATCGCGGTGCTCTTCTTCGTGCTCCTCACGCCGGGGCTGCTGTGCCAGATCCCGGGCAGCGGGCGGGGCGTCCCGGAGTTCCACAGCATGCGCACCAGCGGTGTCGCCATCTTCGTCCACACCCTCCTCTTCTTCGCCTTCTGCGCCATCTTCATGGTCGCCATCGGGGTCCACCTCTACGCCGGCTAGCTAGGGACAGACATGCATGCTGCAGTTATCATCATTGTTTCGATCGATCGGCTGCTCAATTGGCGCGCACGTCTCTTGATTCATGCCATGTTCTTTTTTTTCTTTGGTTTGTCGATTTTGTTTTCATGCCGAGTTTTCTAGCCACTACCCACTACTTACTAGTCACTGGCAAAAATACCAATATATACGGTGTACGCAATTAATGTAGTATAGTATAGTCTACCAACTCGTGTATTCTTTGCACGGGTTATACTTAGAATACATGATGTTAAATCTCGTGCTTATTGTTTGGTTGAATTGTGAGTTGTGAACTTTTCAAACACAGTTGTGGTTTGTGAGCTTTTGAAAAGCTCAAAGTTGTTTGGTTGACAGCTATAGTTTTTTTTTTTTTTTTTTTTTTTTTTTTTTTTTTTTTTTTTTTTTTTTTTTTTTTTTGAAAAAGTTGCTATTAGCCAGGCTCCACGTATCAGTTTCTTCCCTCTTCCTCGTCTTCTCTAGCGTGCTAGATCTAGGGCTCCACTCGTCACCGGTCGTGGATGACTAACTATCTCTCTCGTGCACGGTGGAGGTCGGTTGCAACGGCAGGGCACCGATGGTGTCACGATGAGAGGAAAGGGAAGAGAAGTTTCGTTCGGGAAGAAAGAGAAGTTGTGTATAGAAAGAAAACAAAAAAAAAAATGAATCGATGCCCAACATAACCCATGGTTAGTGGGGGGTTTTTACCCAAAAGCATATGAGACCAGGGGGTGATTTGGGGTTGGTTTTGCTCCCCAAATGCCAAAAACAAAACCAAAAAGGTTGCTTTTGTAGGCTACTTTTTCAGAAGCAATAATTTTTTTCTTAATTTTTAAAGCATCTTAGACCTTGCTTTTGGCTTTTAACTTTACTAGTATAGTGCCCGTGCGTTGCCATGGTTTCTTTTAAAGAATGTACTTAAAGTTAAAACAAGACGATAAGATTTTTCAACAATTTTTATCTAATGGACCATAAATATAATCCAGAATACATTTATGTATAACAAGGCATAATAAAGACCGGTAAGCCAACTTATGATGTTTCATTGTGAAAGAAAAAGACTGTACCATGACTGCTAAGTTCCAGAGCGCTAACATTCATTACAAGCCATGATACTGCCACCGGACAAAACATCCGGAGCTCGGCCACTACAAGTACACTGCAACAGTTGAGGAAAAACCCCATCCCAGGTAACTAATCACTATTCCATAGAACCAACATTCTGTGCACTCCGCATTATTGTGGCAGCGATCTGGTTACACCTCTCTGTCTTCATGCCACTCTTGTTATGTCTCAAATCTCTCGGAACAAATCTGACATAAACTTTATATCTTGGAGGTATGCAAGCCTGAGCCTTATTAGCTGCAAATTGACTGGAATGACTAAAGTGATCAGAATACTTGGAACCAAAGCTACAAGAACAGCAACAGTTGATGCCTTCATAGTTCATATCATCTGCATCAAGTGCTAGCGTAACAAAACAGGATAGAATAGCAGTAAATCAGCACAAAACATATATTATGAGTAGATGAAGTGACTTAAATAGATGAAGTGACTTAAACTGAAAGAAGATAACTATGGTACCATGGTTTAGGCATGGAAGCAGATCACCTAACCATTTAGTTCACAACTTTCTTCTGTCAGATAATTGCACTTGTCTAATCCATCCGATGAAAGCATTTGTTTCCAATAGGGGAAAATATGTTAGAAATAGATGTAAGAATAAAATTACCAGCCGATGGAATCCGAAAACAGCAAATTTCTAACTGCAATTTGCTTTCTTAGGTGAGTTGCAAGTATCGCTATGTTTAACTAACTGAAAATGGCAGCTCACAGGAAGACATGCAAATATGAAAATGAAATACTATAGAAGTTCAAATGCAGGAATAGCTTCCAAGTTGTCACCCTTGACTACAACCATAAATCAAAAGAGCTTGCAGAGAAGTTTGTAGGGATATCAGTGCAAAAGAAATGTAGGACAACACTAACATATCCTGTCCACGTGCAATCAAACCATTTTAATTTATTTAGAAGAGTTTATAAAAAGAAGAAAGAAAAAGAAAAATAGAAACTTTATTGCTCAGAACTTCCATTTATATGTTTTCAACAAATGACAATGGCTCTAAAATAATTGAATTTAATCCTTAACTCTGAGACTAATCAATCCAGAATTTAATGTATATCAAGAATTGCTCACTTTATAGTGTTATTGAGTCCTGGAGTGCTTCAAGACTCAAGAGTAGATTTGCAGATCCTATAATCTGCATTACAAAACCAAAGCACAAAGTATACCAAGCAAACAACTTTCACAAAAATAATTGAAGTATTAAAGGCTACAATAGTCCAATACAATAAACCATGTCAAATCAGCTGTATTCAAAACTTGATAGGAAAAGGAGATCACCTGTCAAATTAGCAACATGTATGAACTTTGGGTTTGAGCTTTGGGAGGGCTACCTTAAATTCAAAGAAAATAGACTTCTTGCACCTTAAATTCAAAGAAACTGGTGAGAATATTGTGTTCTGACAAAAATATGATGATCAATAAACTCAAGACTGTTGAACTACCTTATGAGATCTTAAGGAAGGTCCAGTTGAATCAGCGAAACCTTGTGACAGTCAGATCATGCGAGGGCAGCCAATGCTCCCTTATGTCAGCTGCAAACAAATTATTGACCAGGAAACCTAAAAACACCATGAATTACCTATTTACAAATAGGCTATTGTAGCTTATGTAACCACTATGCTCCAGAGTATCCTCTGCAACTCCACATTCTGGAAAACAGAAGGCACTTTTTAGTCATAGATTTCAGAAATGTCAACCCAATCATTACCAGTAAAATTTTGCCTATTCTTAGCACTTCAGTGTTAATTGTCGAGAAAAAAAATAGTTTGAATGAAGCACAGCCAGATTACATTTTGGAGATAGCAAAAACAAATTACACTGTATAAGCCTACGAAGCAGGCCAGTTAGAGTTTGGTGAATTATTACATTCTAATTGCAAGTGTTGCTATATGATCAAATCCAATACCTCAAACCTCCTCATAGCAGTGAGAAAAATATCAGGGGATGTTTGCCAGCCTTCACCTCCAGATCATCATCCATGACAATATGATGCATCAGGTAATACATTTCCTGGTTGTTCTGTACCTTCAATGCAAAACATTTCCATTTATTTATTCCTGCTAAAACACCATCAAGGCAATACCTGTGCATATGAGGTCAAAGTTACATGGCTGGCAAATACTTAAAGGCAACACCTGTGCATATGAGGTCAATTGACAATTTAAAGTTTTTTCAGGACACCTACCTTGTTGAGCAGCAGAATATATATGGGGGTATATACATCTTTACATGCGTGATAAACATACTCCAACTTCCTTAGTAGACTACAGTATGAAAAAGAGAAAAAAATCAGATTTACAATCAGTGAAACAATGAAGACATAAGAGCATTTATTTTAATTGGCAGGAAACACTAAGCATACAAACGATGCCCTTCTTTTTAACAGGAAAATAACAGCAGATAAAAAAACATTCTATACTCTTTGCATTTTATTCTGCCATGGTTCTCATCAAAACACAGTATGAAGACGGATTACTATATATGTTTACCTCAATTGAGTCATCTTGGCAGTGCTCTGTACACGAACAAGAGAAAAAAGAAGGCTCTGCAAAGACAGGGGACACCATCCATCGGAGAAACAGGGGACGGCAAACCATCCTCTGCCCACAATCAAGCAGCGAACAGGGGTTTGCAGCAGGGACGACGGAAACAAAACGAACCTGAGTGGCTGCAGACCAGGATGTCGTGACCGCGGCTGGTGGCGGATAGTTTCCGGTGTGCTTCGATAGCTTCGCGCAGACCTTCAGAATGGGCACCGGCAGCGGCTGATACAGGGCGGATCGGGGTGAGGGAGCAGAGTCGCCGGGGTATGCTTGTGCCGGCGCGCCGCCAGTGAGGGCGCCATCACCATCACCCTACGCCCGCCGCTGCCTCGGGAGATAGATGGAGAGGAGGGGAGCGAGATCGGAGTCGGAGTCGCCTGAGGGCCCGGCCGCTTGGCGCAGCTTCGTCGCCTCCGCCGAAGCTGCAGCGGCACGACACGGGGAGGGCCGTGCCCACGACCGGGCATATGGGGTCGGCACGGGAAGGACAACCGGAGCCTGCTGGCCTCTGCAACTGACATCCTCTTCGCCCAAACCCTAAGCGCGAGCACTATTGTGCGTGGAGCTGCTGCCGTCATCTCTCCCGACCCTGTCTGCGGCTCCGATGGCTGGCTCCCGCGGCCTCGCGACCGCGAGTGGCAAAGCCCACCCAGGGCCACGAAGGCGTCGCTCCGCGTCGTCTTGGCCGGAGCGCCATCGGCGCCGGACCTAGGGCTTCGAGCCCGCGCTTGGGGAAGAGGGAGGGAGAGGAGTCTGCGTCGGGCCGCGAGGGAGACGGGGCGTCGGGGGAGTGGAGGAGTCGGAGTCGTGCCTGGGGAAAGGAGAAGTCGCGCGCGTGGGCTGGCGGCGTGCAGTGCCGTGGGCGTGGGAAGTGAGGAGTGAGGTTTGATCCAAGCAATCTTGTGCGTCGGATGTGGGTGAGTAAGAGAAAGTTAAGCCTTAGAGTAAATCTAGACCATTTATTTTGAATATGTAGATTGTTGTGGGTGCATTTGTTTGTGTGTACTTAGAAGAGATTAGGAGAGATAATGATTGTAGGGGATAGTTTGTTGTGTGGCTTTAGTAATGTTTTTTTGGTGCATTATATGTAGTAGAGAAGAGATGCTTTTAAAATGGGTGGAATAAAGAACACCATAGTTATTTCAAGAGAAACAAGATAGGAGTATAATTTATACTTATTCAATCAAACAACTTTTAGCTTTTTCAAAACTCACAGTCACAATAGTTTTTCCACAGCTCATAACCCACAATAGGTTTTTCCTTTAGCCACAACTGAACCAAACAGACCTTTTGTACTAGAGCAAAATCAACTTTTGGCCTAAAGAAACTCATCAGGTGAAGGCTCCTCTTCCATACGCAGATTTGAGCGTAGGACAAGACCCTCTAGTTCTCCCATCCTTCGGTGATGTGGTCGTACTCGGGCCTCACACCTACTATCTTATGCTTTGGTTTTGCTTTTGTGAAATGTGGTATGCAAGGGTAGGAGTAAAAAACCTACTATTTGGCTTTTAGTTTTTCTATGCAATTTTCATCATTAGGTAATAGTTAATTCTCTAGTTTTAATCCCATTATCCATCCATCACATCCCAAATCCATATATAAGGTCACCACATTCTCACATCTCATCATCACTCTCTTAGGCGATAAGAGCAATTCACTATTGTCCTTGCCTCAATGGCCTAAGGACGGATCCTTATCCACACACCAAGGGAAGAGAAGAAGACACTACTATCTAGTCAAGTGAAGCGAGCATCATGGCTGAAAGAGGGAGATCCTTATCCATCAATTCAATCCACCACTAAAAGAGTGATATATGGGGATCGGGAGCCTTCTCTCATTTGTTGGCTCCCACCTCTATTGCTTCATAGCAAGGAGTTTGCACGTAAATCTCAGTTTCCTCTCTTGATTTGGCATGTCCATCAGTATATGTGTTGATTAAGTTACCATTTTGCTTGATATTGGTTTATAGGTGAAGTGGTTGCTTGTATGAATGAGTTGTCATTAAAGAGATTTGTGTGTTCTTTAATATGTGGGGTAATAATTGATACAAATACATTGTTATCGGAAGATTTACACATATTTTAGAGACCATTTTAATTAATACAACAACGTGTTCACAATAAAGCTTATAGCCATCGCTTGAATAACATCAACCGAATTATCAGTCTTAGAAACCATCAATCAAAAGACCCACAAAGAGGAGTAAGTTGTGGAGCGAGCCTTTGATCGATTTCATTGTAACTGTAGTGACCATGACGCACGCGTACGTACTCGACAAGGTGGTGCCGGGCCCGGCGGTGGGCAAGAGATGGAATTGGATGTTGGTACGACACACCACAAAGTCGTAAAGGCGCCCGGGGTCACGACACACGGCGCTGGTGAATGACGGGCCGGAGCGGAGTGGGCAGGTGGTGGAGTGGATGCACGGAGCACCACGGACAGATGAGACGAGGACGTGAGGCGAGATGAGATGGCAACGTCCCAACTTCTCCCCGCGCAGAAAGCTACGTCCATTGGTGTGCCGCTGGCATGAACCAGTGGTCCAGAAAGCGTGCCCACACAAACTCATCTCCGCCAATGGCAACAGCAGCGGTAGCAGTGTATACAAGTAGCATTGCATTGCTCTCCACCAGTCACCAGAGCCAAAGGCCAAACTGCTAAAGCTGCAGAGCAAACCAACTGCTTTGGTTTGATTTGAGGTTTGGTTTGGTTTTGGTTGGGAGTATAGTTGATCTCGGTCGGCATCAGTGATCAGCAGCGCCTCCCTAGCTTTTATACGCAACCGCGCCGTGCGCTGCCGTGCTCCTGCTCTACCACCACCTCTCTCCGGCCTGCATCGATCCGCTTCGAACAGCAGGGCAGGGCTCGAGCCTCAAGGTCAAGGATGGCCGACTGGGGCCCCGTGGTGGTGGCGGTGGTGCTGTTCGTGCTGCTGTCGCCGGGGCTGCTGCTGCAGCTGCCGGCCAAGGGCGGCCGCTTCGTGGAGTTCGGCAACTTCCAGACCAGCGGCGCCTCCATCTTCGTCCACGCCATCCTCTTCTTCGCGCTCGCCGCCATCTTCCTCATCGCCATCGGGGTGCACATCACCACAGACCCTTGAGCCGTCTCTGCCCGCCCGGGATCGTTCATGCTTATTACCTTCTGCCTGCCTACTAGCAAGTGTTTCTATGGCTGTCAGTACCTAAGCTTTATGTCAGTCAGTATCTGTATCAGTAATTCAGTACCCCTGTGCATACACCTAGCAAGTGTTTCTATGGCTGTGATGCTCTGCCGACTAATGCCTTGTTTAAATTGCAAAAAATTTCAACCCGATGAATAGTACCACTTTCGTTTTATTTGACAAATATTGTCCAATCGTGGACCAACTAGGCTCAAAAGATTTATCTCGTGATTTCCATCTAAACTGTGTAATTAGTTATTTTTTTACCTACATTTAGTGCTCCATGCAAGCGGCTAAAAATTGATGTGATAGAGAAAGAGTGAAAAAATTTGCAATTTCATGCCAATCTAAACAAGGCCTAATTATATGTCGACGCATCAACTGTAATCTATTTGTTCAGTGAAGCAGCAAACCCGATCGTTTACTTTCAGAGACTTCGATTACTTACTTTCAGAGACTTGCAGTCGATTTTTTTACTTTCAGAAACTTGTAGTATAGGCCCATCCATGATCTTACTAGATATACACGACTTCACACAACTCAACTCGAGATTCTTCAATTTCATCTCGCACGACCGGTCCCCTGTTTCTCTTGCAATTGGACCGCAACAGTCTCCACCTCACCCATAGTTCTATGTTCTTTGATGCTTTGCTGACTAATTATATGTCGATGCATCAACTGTAATCTAGTTGTTCAGTGAAGCAGCAAGAAACCTGATTGTTTACTTTCATAAACTTGGCAGTCGATTGTTTACTTTCAGAGACTTGCAGTCGATTGTTTACTTTCAGAGAGACAGAGACTTGTATTATAGCCATCCATCATCTTACTAGTTACACGACTCCACACAATTCAACTCGAGATTCTTCAATTTCATCTCACACGACCGATCCCCCTGTTTCTCTTCTTTTAACATGATCTTCTGTTTATATTGCAATTGGGCCTGAAACAAATCAGAACTCAAGCTGGCCAACTCATCGAATCTGTTGGCAAAATAAAATAAGAAGATTGAGACGCTTCCTTAGAGGATGGGCTAGGAATTCAGTCTCGCAAAACAAAAGCCACAAATCTAATCTCTTGGCTAGCATAGATGCCTTAGATAGAAAGGCAGAGACTTGTTTGTTGTCACCACAAGAGCAAGACATTAGATATCATCTAAAAGAGCAGTTAACTAAGTTGTTGAGAGAAGAGGAGATTTATTGGCTCCAACGATAAAAAACAACGAGGTTATTGCAAGGGGATGATAACACTAAGTATTTCCACCTGGTGGCCAATGGGAGACATAGGAAAACAAAAATTGTACAATTAGAGCAGGAACAAGGAGTCATTGTTGGAGATGCGAACCTAGAAAATTTCATAACTGAATACTACAAAGGACTGTTTGGACCTCATATACAAAACTCTTTCTCAATGGACGAGACTTTGAGATATGACATACCTCAAGTGTCGGAGGAGGAGAATCTAGTATTGACGGCTCCATTCAGAGAGGAGGAAGTTAAAATAGCAATCTTTGATATGGAACATAACAAGTCACCCGGTCCGGATGGATTTCCCGCTGAATTCTATCAGTTCTTTTGGGAGGTTGTGAAGTCGGATTTGATGAGCTTGTTTCATGACTTCCATAGCGGGAGACTGCCTATTCATAGTCTAAATTTTGGAATACTTACTTTATTACTAAAGGTTAGTGATGCCTCGGATCCAACAATATAGACCAATATGCCTCTTAAATGTAAGCTTTAAAATCTTTACAAAAGTTCTAAATAATAGGTTATTGAAAGTGGCAGACAAATTGATAGGGCCCTCTCAGACGGCTTTCATTCCTGGTCGCTATATAATGGAAGGAGTAGTGACTTTGCATGAAACAATACATGAGTTACATAGGAAAAAGCAAGATGCTGTTATTTTAAAACTAGACTTTGAGAAGGCTTATGATAAACTAAAGTGGCCGTTCATACGACAAGTTCTTCGAATGAAAGGATTCTCACCAACTTGGTGTGAATGGATTTCGAAAGTTATCTCTAGTGGGAGTGTTGCAGTGAAGGTTAATGATAATGTAGTCCACTATTTCCAAACAAGAAAAGGGGTGCATCAAGGGGACCTACTATCCCCGATCTTGTTTAATATAGTGGTAGACATGTTGGCTGTCCTTATTTCAAGAGCTAAAGAGATGGAACAAATTAAGGGGGTTGTTCCACATTTGATAGATGAGGGACTTTCGGTCCTCCAGTATGCAGATGATACTATTATCTTTATGGACAGTGATCTTGAGAGGGCCAAAAACATGAAGCTCTTGCTTTGTGCTTTTGAACAACTATCAGGACTCAAGATTAACTTCCATAAAAGTGAATTGTTCTGCTATGGGGCGGCTAAAGCAAATCAACTTGAATATACAGAAATTTTTGGATGCGATGTAGGATCTTTTCCGTTCAGATACTTAGGAATTCCTATGCACTATAGAAAACTTTTGAATAAGGACTGGAAACATGTTGAGGAAAGATTCCAAAAAAGACTCAATTGTTGGAGAGGAAAGATGTTGTCAGTAGGAGGAAGGCTTGTTCTAATCAACTCGTGTTGAGTAGTCTCCCTATGTTTATGTTATCCTTTTTTGAAGTTCCGAGGGGGGTTTTGAAGAAATTAGATTATTATAGATCTCGATTTTTTGGCGAGTGATGATGAAAAGAAAAAATATAGGTTAACTAAATGGAAGGTAGTTTGCACACCGAAAGACCAAGGAGGGTTGGGAGTTCTAAATCTAGAAGTTCACAATAAGTGCCTCCTTAGCAAATGGTTGTTTAATCTAATAAATAGAGATGGGGTTTGGTAGCAATTGCTTAGGAATAAATACCTAAGGAAAAAAGCTTGGCACAGGTTCAACACATGCCTGGAGACTCTCAATTTTGGGCTAGCCTTACGAAGGTCAAGACTGAGTTTCTCGCATTGGGCATGTTTGATCTAGGTGATGGGTCCCAAGTGCGATTTTGGGAGGATTCGTGGATAAGATCGTGTCCACTAAAATTGCTCTTTCCTGCACTCTATAACATTGTGAGAAGAAAAAAATGCATCGGTAAGATCAGTGATGTCTACAATACCGTTAAATGTATCTTTCAGGAGATCTCTGACAGGTGTGAACTTGCAATCATGGCACAATGTAGTGGCTATGGTAGCAAATATACAATTGACAAATCAGAGAGACCGTTTTGTGTGGGGGCTACATCAGAACGGGTTGTTTTCTGTCAAATCGATGTATTGAGCTCTATTAGCATCACAAGCTATACCTTATAATACTTTTATCTGGAAACTAAAACTACCTCTCAAAATCAAAGTTTTCTTATGGTACTTGTACAAGGGAGTAATTTTAACCAAAGATAATTTAGCACGACGGCAGTGGCAAGGGGATAGAAAATGTTGTTTTTCTCCTCCAATGAGTCTATTCAACACCTATTTTTTTACTGTCATTTTGCTAAGTTTATTTGGAGAATAGTTCAGATTTCCTCAAATTTATCACCACCAATTAGTGTACATAATATATTTACAGGCTGGTTGGAAGGGATAAATAGGAACCAGAAATGATGTGATTTTTAGCAAAGTTGTAGCACCATCTTATTTGCGTGGCTATCTTCGGGGGACCCTCTTGGATCGGATTCTGTCTTTGCTACGAGAAAGAGGATCGCCATTTGATGAAGATGGGTTGTAAGACCATTGAGAATTAGTTTTTAGTACCAGCTTTCAATCTTTTGTTATCTTCATGGCTCAAAACTGTCTTTGAGATACACTAGATCTTTGTTTCAGTTTTGTAATAACGAACAGCTATATGCATTGGTCAATGCGGAGGCTGGGATATTAATATATTCCCTTTTCTAAAAAAAATTTATGCCCTCCTTTCCGAATTGCAAACCATTTTGGCTTTTCTAAACACATGGTTTTACTCGCAAGCTATATATATTTAAAAAAGTAAAAACGACATACTATTTGGAATATAGGGAGTACATAGTACTTAGTACAGACATCACAACAACGGCACCACCATTTCACCACTAAAAGTTTGCAAACAGACATTCCAGTTCGCAAAAACTCCAGCCACATTTCATCTCGTTTCAGTCTTCCTTCTGCACCTAGGACAACCACTCGACCATCACTGTCCATAGCACATCACATTGCATTCAAAAGAACAGAGATTGAAGCATGCAGAAGGTTCACTAAGCAGCACAAATTATGTACTGAGAACAATTGAGCGACACGATCCATAGGCCAGCAGGTCAGTCAGGTCACCACCACCTTCCGAAGTTCAGTCACCTCCGGCTGCTCCTGCGAGGAGATGATGCGGCCTTCTTCTCCTCAACATAATCGGCGAATCTGACCCTTGGTCCCTGAGTTCAAACAACAGGTTAGCTTTCCATGGATCAGATCACATTTGCCTGACTGGTCAGGTCAAGCAAAACTAGGTCATTAAGTGGTTTTAGGGCACAGCGACTACTCACGGGGATTCTGCAGTGGGAGTTTAGATCCACGAACATCTGCTGGCAACGGCTTCTGGCCACCTCCTCCACTCGAGAGGCCTGTCTGCAAGCTGCTTGTGTTGATTCGCGCTGCAATTCCAAACAACGATAAGAATTGAGGATTTTCTAAACTTCGGTGAATGCAAAACTGTTGTGCAGTTAGCAAGCATATTCAAAGCGAATTTCAAACACTGAAAGAGCCAATCAATAATGTGAAGGAGATGGGAAGCTCAGGCTGAGGACAGTCCAAAGCTATAATCCTTTGTCACTTGACAGCATCAGTTTCTATGTAACAATTCCAAGTCCACTCTCAATTGTCACATGTAACAGATCTTTCTCAATATGAAAATAGGTAGACAAGTAACAAACAATGATGGTTTTCCCCCTAGGATAACCGACAGATCATACATGACTAACACAAACCACAAATATATAAGATGTACTGCAGCTAAGCCATATGTTTTACAATATATGTGTGGATACTGGGTACAGATCATCTTGTTGTATCAGCTATTCAGCTAGAGTAAGGTTAATATGGACTTTTATAATGTCTACATGTCATCAGTGACCAACAAAAAAAGTTTAGTTCCACAATGGTTGGGTCAGTTGTGGCATCTGGCATGGAATGCATCCTTGCATTTCTATGGTTGCCAAACACACAGGTTCAGACATATTCTACAACCATGCTGCTTAAAACCTATTATTGTGGGGGTTATCATGAAAAAGTATTCCTAAAAGCCTATCAAAATTCTAATATAATATATCCTAGGAGATAGGTCCTGATCCTAACAAAGTATTCAGATTAGATGATCACCACATGTCAACATAAACTCGTCATACAAGTGAAGAGTGGATATAGCATTCCTAAATGCAGAAAAACTTCATGGTAAGGAAAAAGAAACAAAATCTGCACGGATTTATACTTACTTGGCCAGCAGGCTTCTCCAGCAGACTCCTAAGACTGCCCACCTCCTTCAGTAAGTTACTTATTATGTCATCTGCTTCTTTCATCTGCTTCCTAGAGAACTCAAAAGCTCGGTCAGCACGTAGACGAAACGTACAGCAGTCCAAGCACATGCAGATACCCTTACAGCCCCTTGTACTCCTCTTGAGTATTCCTTTCTTTGGAGAAAGCTTCTTAGGAGACAGAATTCTTTTTCCCATTGAATGGGCACCACTTGGCCGTGATATGCCTGCTTTGCTTGATGGTGACTCAATGAACGGAGTGGACAGAATACATCCAGACATCTCCTCCATTGATAAGGATCTGTCAACAGCACAGGGATCAGAAGGTCTGCAGACCATTTGTATGTCATCGTCAAGAAGCTGATCATCAAGAGAATCCTGAGGTTGCTGTGCACAATGCTGATGCAACAATGGTATCACTCTCTTGGTAGGGCTACCAAATCCAACATCATGACATCCTGAGTCCATGTTTTGGCACTGCAGTACTTCAGCGAATGCAGCATTATCTTGCAGCTGTGCAGCCAAGGACTCATTTGTGACACAGAGCTGAGCCTCTTTGGAAACATAGTCAACCTTGTCTGAATTTTCCTCAACTCCATCTAATGGTAACGGTTCTTCTTGTGCAGCCCCTTGCACTTCAGCCATGCTTTTTTCTGAAGGAGAGACTTCTGATGCAACAGGCTGAACTTCTCTGTTATCCAGAGCATAGCCCCTGTCTGAGTTTACTGCTTCATCTTGAATGCTTCTTTTGACTTCATCTCTTTTACATTCCTCTGGAGACTCTTCTGATACAAGAAGCTGATGCAGTCCAACAGCCTTGACATTGTCCACATCTGATGTTAATTCACCCTCAAAAGAAGTTAGGGGGCCTTGACTTGAAGGTAAAGCTTCTTGCTGCATGACATTTTGCACTTGAACTGCACTGCAATCAGGAGACACTTCTACAACAGGAAGTTGGAGCTGTCTGTCGTCAAGAACATGATTCTCATCTGCTTTTGGTGGCTTCTCTTCTTCCATAATTTCAGCTTGACCTCTGCTGCATTCCTGAGAAGAGTCATCATAGACAACAAAACACTGCTGCCCACTGGCTGAGGCATCATTCTCATTTGATGCTGGCTGCCTTTCCTCTGCAACCTTTCGAATTTTGACCCTGTCACTTTCCTGAGCAGAGATTTCTGTGAAACAGCAAGGCAATAACACACAGTGAGGCAAACGAAATCTAAACGAGGTACCACTTAATCACCATCAATTAAACAAAGAGCAGGTATCTTACCATTCTCCATGAGAAATGGCAGCATCCTCTTGTAGCTGAACGAGCTTGGATGATGAACAAACCTCGACCTTGTGCATCGGGCAAGCAACTGAAACACATAATAAGAACACATATTCTTCATTAATTTCATAAAGGAATCTGGGGCAATCTGAAAATGTGATCATGGAAATGCCTTTTCCCACAGCAGACAAACCCCAATTGCATAACAGAAGAAACGAAATTACAGGGTTTTGGACTTTTGGTCATCCCCCAAGGTTTTAATCCTGCTATACAGTTCACGAGCTTATAAATGACAATGAAACTAGCTGAGTAGCAGCAACATGAAAATGCCTTTTCCCACAGCAGACAAACCCCGATTGCATAGCAGAAGAAACGAAATTACAAGGTATTGGACTTTTGGTCATCCCCCAAGGTTTTAATCCTTCTATACAGTTCACAAGCTGACAAGTAATAATCAAACTAGCTGAGTAGCAGTAACAAAGAGTCTTCGTACACAACTAGTAGAGAACCACGCGCATAACCATATCCTGCTGCCAAAAACAGCTAGTACAAAATACGAGCATGAAGATTTTCCAACATCAAACTCACCGGCTTGTTGGTTAGGTCATGAGGGAGGACAGTCTTCATCTCTTCCGTGACATCATCGCAGGCATCCTTCACATCGGCGTCTCCTCCATTGTACACCACCACAACCTCCATAGAATCCACGGCATCAGGTTCGCAGCGGCTAACGCCTACAGATCCATCAGCCAACCGAGACTCAGATCCGCCGAGCCCATCCTTCGAGAGCGCCGCCGCCGTGTCCTGCGGGAGCACCTCCTTGCCGACTGAGCTATCTGAATCCCACCAAAACACAGGCGCGCAGGGAGACAGCGTCAGAACAGGAAACGCGAGCCGGGCCAAACGACGACGGATGGATCTAGGAGGGAGACGGCCGGGGAGGACGTTACCGTTCTTCGTCATCTCGTTGAGGAACGGCAGCAGGCGGCGGTACCCGAACGAGCGCGGGTCGCGGACGAGCTTGGACCGCGGCGGGGGCACCTGATCCGGCGGGGAACCAACGAACCAAGCCAGAAATCAGATGCGGAGATCACAGAAAAGGCAATGCGAGACGAATCTGGAAACGCGCGCCCCGGCTTACCAACTTCCGGTCGAGGTCACCGGCCGCCGCCGCCGCCGCAACAACCACGGTTTCGGGAGGCGTGCTCTCGACAGATCCGGGCTTGACGGGCGCGGCGCACTCGGGGGAGGAGGCGTCGAGGGAGCCGGCGGCGGGCGGGACGACGCGGCGGAGGCGGAGGTCCTTGACGGAGGCGGCGGCGGCGCCGTCGACGCCGCTGCGGAGGAGCAGCTCCGCGTGGCGGCGGGACGTGACGCCGCTGCCGAACCGCGCCGCGGCTGGGGGTGGAGGTGGATGGCCCGGCATGGTGGGGTGCGTCCACGCGCGCGCGCTAGGGTAGGCTGGGCTAGGGGCGTGCGCGTGTGAATGGGGCCGTGGGACGGGGAGGAGGGAGGGGGGAGAAGAAGCGGCGGGTTTTGGCGGCAAAAAGTGGAATCCTTTGGCGCCAAAGGGGTAGAGGGGGCGGGAGAGGAACGGGATCGTCTAAGGTTTGGCTTCTCGACTGCAGCTGCAGTCATACGATCTGCGCCGTTGCTTGCTAATCTGACGACAGCTCGGTTTAATTGATATGGGCTGCACAATAGCAAGGCCCAACACAGCCCACGTAAGTTTTGCCAGTGGCAAAAGCTCCTGTGGGTGGGGAACGCCCAAACGCATTTGTCGGAGCTCCTAGGATGAAACTATTGAACTGATATTCTAGCTAATTCATGAGCAATATTGTTTGCTTCTCGATTGTAGTAATCAATGCAAATAGAATCAAATTCCTGCCACAGGGAACGGCATTCATCATAGATTGGGGCACTTACTGTCACCGAGACACCATCATTCTTCATTGTTTCCACCACCTCCATACAGTCCGACTCAATCATGTTCAGATTGCATCCCAGCGTTTGAGCCAGAGCTAGTGCTTCCTTGAGTGCCATCGCTTCTGCCGTTGTTGCATCTGCCAAATTTTCAAGAGTAAAATACATCCTAGGTACTTAAACTATTGTGGTAGTATCATCTGGCTACTCGAACTGAAAAAGCTACCACCTGAGTACCCAGATGATGTTACACCAATAGTTTAAGTACTCAGGGTGCATTTTACTCAAATTTTCAACATAGCATACCCTGGCGCCGATAAAAGCTCCTGTTGAATCTCTTATAACAGCTCCAGTACTCCCCCTACCTGATTCGGCTTGATTTTGTTTTCTGTGTTTTCTATGGCCAATGATGTAAAGAGATTAGATGTGGTGGTTATTATTTCTCAGGTCATTTATCAAAACGTGGGATTCATCCATCCCAAAATGCTGTCACAGTGGTTTGGGTGGACGAGTCTCACGCTCCATGCCTGCTCTGAACTTGTTTAATTCATTATACGCAATTCTAAGGCTAGATTATGAAAATACGATTTATTTTTCCCCTTATAAGGTTTATAAGTTTTTGTTGTCTATGGTTATCATGTCTGGAAATGGGGTTTCCTCTCTCTGGTAGCCGTTGGCCTCTCGGTGGTGGCGGTTGGTGCTGCTGATGCCGTCAAGGATGTGCAGGCTAACAAACAATGTCCTAGCCTGGCGGTTGGGAGTTAGATGGGATGCTTGCCACCCCGTGCAGACAAACAAACACCAACCCAGCCCCCAGCCAGGCCGAGGTGGGACTGGCTAGGTGGCACGGGCCATGCCGAGCGGGTGCAGAGAAACAAACACGCTCATAGATGATTAGAAGGACATGACTCCAATAGTTGGTCAGTATAACTTTATTCTCATTGATTGTCTATGGCTAAAGTGGCTTTTGTGTACTATCTGTCTGACGTTGTTTCGGGAATATGGTGTAGTGGAAGGAAAGAAAATGTCCTATATCATATATATACATTAACGACATGTTTCATACAACAATTAGAATATGATATATGTATTATTTATATTCATCAGAGTAAAGTTACAAACCAGCAAGCTAGCAACAACTATATTATGCTTAATGGGTGACACTTATTATATATATGTATATATATCATATTTATAACCCAAGAGCAGAAAGGACAACACGGAGGCATATATGCATCCTAGATCCTGCTGCTAACTGACAACATAGCCTTGTGTAGTATTTAATGCCATATATAGTTCAAGCATTATTCATGGGTAGATCTCGATTACTGAAAAGGGGCCCAACACTGGCATGATTTTGTAATCGTCACTGAATCCAGCATCAGAAAAGATCTTTTTCCATTCATTTATGTCTCGTTCCACCCCGTTGATATATAACATGAACATGTTCCGTATGGCTTCCATCTCGTTCATTCTGCTATCTCCCTGAGATAATCCTCTCACCATCTCTATGATTATCACCTTTCCTCCTGCAGTTCTAGAAGGAATAGCTTGCTTGCAACGACGAAGTATCTTGACGCAATTCTCATCACTCCAATCATGTAAAATGTTCTGTAACAGAGGTAGAAATTAAAAACAATTTGTATGAAAAAAGCACAAACAAAATGACCTGAAGTCAGAATTTGTCTAATTTTAATGAAATATTATTTTCCATATGGAGATTCATAACATAGGATCTGTTTGATTTGCCCAACTAAATCCTTTTAGATTAGTGGTACCAGTATATTCCATATACGATCAAGTTTTGATTCATAAGGTCCACGAAACTTACAATTTGTTTGTTTCACTATATATATGCAACTTTTCTGTTAATTTTTGTTGTTCCAGTAGTTGAATAATTAAACATAGGAGTGGGAAATAACACATCACTTTTCAATTTCTTTTGTCATAGATTTTCTTCTTATATATATATATATATATATATATATTATAGATCTTGACTCCAATCATTAACATCTGATGAAACATTGCATTCCAATTGAATCTATCCCAACAACATGAAACAGAGAGGTTTATTATGTTCTTCAATCTTTGTCACAATAAAGTGTAAGCGATCCAAAAATATACTGTGGAGAGCACATATATAAACTTTGAACGCAAAACCAGTCCTGTACTGAAATGCGCCGGGTTGTGGTACACCTGTTATCGAGATCAATATTTTTCCATTTTATTTGGCATGCTCTCGTATCAGAATTTCTTGTTGATGCATGCAATGGAAATTAAGTGTTATTATTATTGTGTTGTTTTCTCGTCTTAGCTCAAATTCAATGCGACAAACATTAGTTCGATTACGACGAGTAGTAGACTATTCGATATGTATATTATACTAATTATTAAGTGTTGTTTTCTTGCCTTAGCTCAAATTCAATGCGACAAACAAGTTAAGAACTTAAGACTAGTCCGATTAGCGACGAGTAGTAGACCATGCTATGTATATATTAATAATAAATACCTTTAGTAAGACAGCGCCAGCAGGTGGAATGGACTCAAACATGTCCCCAGCGATGAAATGGATGTTACCATCACTGGCAGTGACCTCGTCGACGACGTGAGGAAGGTCCAGCACCATGCACTTAATGCGTGGAAACGCACTCGCGATGACCTGCGTGGCGGCGCCACGGCCGCCACCAACGTCGACGAGCGAGCTCAGCCCGCGAAAGATACGGCCCTTGTCCATAATAACTACCTCGAGGAAGAGCTCGCTATCAGCCGCCATGGAGTCGTTCAGGACGCTGCTAAACGCGGCATCCTGGTTCGCCATCTCCCACTGGGAGCAGCCGTGTGCCAGCTCGAAGAGTGACCCGGCAGCAGCCGGCTCTTTTCGTAACCAGTCAGACATGCCAAAGAAGGAGGACACGACGAGAGGATTCACCAAGAACGGCACCATAGGGGACAGGTTGCGATGTCCGACGAGGAAGCGGCACGCCGTGGTTAATCCGTACAGCGTGTCGCCACTGTCTTTGCTACTAGTGGCAGTGAAGATGCCCGTACTGACGAGTAGTTGCACCAGGCGCTGGAGGTCTGGCATCTTGGCTGGATGTATCTTTGTGTCAGCTGCGATGTCGGCTAGGGTTGCGGCACCACCGCGGCGGTGGATAGTGTCGTGGATGCAAAGATCCACTGCACACTTGAGAGCCATGGACTTAATGTAACCGAGCACATGGGTCTGGAGCTCGGAAAGAGCTACGAGTAAGTCCTGTGGGCTCACTTCGGCCAAGAGTCTAAGCGCCATGATACAAGGTTAACAAGCTCCACTGCAAATTAAAACTCGTATCCAACGCCTTTTATAGAGGATGGTAGAGTGCGCGGAGGATCCCAACTCCCTTTTGTATTTCTGAGCCGGCGCCACACAAGGTCCAGATCCATTAAAGCCTATAACATATCAAGGTCTCTGGCCTAGCTCTACCCAGAAAACAGCCTCATAGGTAAGGGCTGCCTCAATCTTATACGTTGCGCTCCCCTACCACGAACTTCCTATAACATCTCAAGCCTAGCTTTACCCAAAAGGCAGCCTCATAGGTCAAAGGTTGCCGCAGTATTATAGGTTGTGCTCATCTATCATTAACATTCAAAGCTGGCCAAGAAATGTCTCTATACCACACAACCAATATGTAGCGACAAGTTTCTCTACTAAGATCAACAAGGCTTGTAGAGCTCAAAACAAACAAGCATCGTTCTATAGTGGCTTCATCAAATAAGGAAAAAAACATATTTTAGCTTTAGTAGGAATTTTTCTCTATTGAGGAACTTCTAGCATGAAACTTTAATCATTTTCAAAACAAATTCCAGGTTGTTTCAACAATTCCTCAAATAGGTCAGATGATTTATTCTAATAATGTTTGCCACAACATATCTCATAAAAACTCATACTTGGTTCTAGCATTTGCAACCCACAAAAGCATTCAAATTAAGATGAATTTTAAATTCACATGCTCAAAACTTAAGAAGTAAAGTGCTATATACGAGCTTTTGGAAAGTATCATAGAGCAACTATTTATCATTTCAATAAGAACTTAAACATCAACTCTAGAGCAGGAGTTATTTCAAGGCAATTTTTTATTTTCATCTCTCTATATTCTAAATTGATTGTTTCATATATGGGCCAAGGTTACCCTTACCGCCCGTATATCTAACCGCGTCTAGCTATCAAGTCAAAGGAGGCCCATGAGGGCTAGACTGAGCGATCAACTTGAAGGTCAAGGCACGACAGGCACATCCAAAGTCGGATCCATCTATAGTCGATCGCTCTCATTGTAACACTAACCCCTCAGCTATAGGGACCTTGCTATCAAGATCCATCTCACTCAACCCATCTACTAATTAAGTAGCTAGGAGCAACAGCCCCTACGACCGATCATACGAATACAACAAGAGAAGCACAACCCTGACTGGAGTCGCGTTTTACGCGATACTGCAGCCTGAATTAGTATAAATATAGTCTCTCATGTACTACCATTTGATTCCTCTTACATGAATTCATCGCTAGGCATTGCCAAAGCTAAATCAGCCAACAAATCCCCTACAAGTCAAATCCCCCTCAGTCCTCTCTGATCCCCTCCAGCCCACTTGGATTAGAGATGAAACAAATAGGCCCTCAGTGGGCTCCGTGAATGGTCATTAGGTCAATGATAGGCATGACCTTGTCATAATTCATGTTCGAGCTGCCAACAAGAACATTACCATTCAATAGCGTCCTTGACTTTGGTCTTGTCACCGTTCATCTAGCCTCTCATATCCCATTAAACATGTGATCGTTGTTGGTAAAGATGCCTCTACCAACAATAAAACTATTACAGCTTCTGGCTAAGGTGTTCCACAACAATGGATATCTAGTCCCACCAAATAAAACCTTCCATCATGTGGAGAAAGCCTCCCTGGGGTTATGGCTAACATTAAGGTGCTCGATTAGCTTGATTTGATATTGAGGTGTTATTATGACTCGTGGAGGAGCCTTTACTACTATCACCGTTACACAAATGATTTTGCAAGATGGTGGCCTTTTACTAACGAAGGCTGTCACAAAATTCGACTATCTTGATTAATGCCTACAATAAACAAAGGTGAGCATTTTTATTTATCGAGGCAGGCGATCAAAATCCAACCGCCTTTGAAAATCAATTTATATGGAGGTGGTTGTCTTATGTTTTCCACCTCTCTAATCAATTTTTGAAGGTAGACATGCTATGAGGCTTGCCTACAAAAAGGTGAGGACCATCAGGCCTAGCGAGGCCTGATTTCAAGTATAAACACATAGATTTGGTTTTTTCACTCCTCAATCTCTCTATCTCAACGCCTCCCTCCCACCGAGATGACATAGGGCGTTTTCCTCCCTCTCTACCTTCTCACTACCCCACGCAGAGAGGTCATCTCCCTCCCTACTGAGCCCGTTGAAGCCGGCATAGGCCCCTCCTCTACCCATCTCCTGGATCCGGCAGGTGCTAGCTCCGTCCTAGCGGCTCCACCATGGCGATGCTTCTTCGGCCCATCGACGCGTGAAGGGGCGGTAATAGGGTGGCCCATGCCCTAGCCAGATCTGTGGCCCGGTGATGGCGCTCCCCTCCCATAGCTAGATCTATTGCGTGCGGGGAGGCAACAATGGCGCGCGCAGTGGGCCTCCTTGATGGCGCTCCTTACTAGCTTCTTCCCTTGTAGCACCTCCACTGCCATAGATCTAGCGCCACCACTACAGATCTGGTGGATCTTGGTCCACTTAGGCAGATCTAGCTCCATGGTAGCTGACACACTTGTGGTAGACCTAGCTATCTGGTGGTGCAGGAATGACAGGTTCAGCAGCGGATGGGCTCGACGATAGGCCTAGATGTGCTCACTTTGGGCTCATCATTTTTTTATTTTATTAACAAAGGCGGGCAACTCGTCTGCCTTAGTAAATACAGATGCCTTTAATTCAAGGCCGACAGGTTGCCCGCCTCTATAAATGTTTTTTTCTCCACCTCCCTTAAGCTACTGTAGTAGTGTATCTCTGTTCTTTTGTGTTAAGCTGCTCATGGGCATCATTGACCATATGAATGCAAAACCATATTTGGAGATGTTGATGAAGCGCTCTTGTTAGTTTTACTATAATTATTATTTTAAAAGATAAAGTTGTTGCACAATTCAATATGGTACAATTGATCATTGGGTGTAATCTAAACATAACCCTTATTTTCATGGAAACGGACTCATTTCACTGTCGCGGGAATAGTAGCACTCCATAGCCGTCCGATCGGGTCCTCACAAATCACACCCGTCCACGACGCGGTCGTCGGTCTCTCCTGTAGCTTCTCGCGGCTCCCCAGAGCCCTTCCCCATGGCCTGTGCCGGCTCTATGCCCGCTCAATTCGTTCCCCATGTTGCCCTCTCCGCCCCTCACTCTGGTCGTCATCATCGCGACGCCGCGTCTTCCCTCGCCTCGGTATGCCCGCAACTGTTGTTTTGCTATTCTGGGTTTGGACTGCAAAGGTACGTGTGTTGTCTGCATCGACAAATGCAGGCTCTAATTACTCGAGGAGTTAGTTTACGGATCCTCTTCTACCTATGGATATGGTGCAGGAATATATTTTTAGGGATTGTAGGCTACGGCTCTTCTATCTTCCTCCATCTATAGTTTTGGAAAGATCAACATGAATGACTGAAAGGAAAGTGAGCCTGGCTCACTTGGCTAGGTGACTCAATGTGGCACTACACCTAGCCACCCAGGTTCGAATCCCGTCAGGAGCGAATTTGGGTGCCTATTTTCTAAAAAAAAATCAGTACTGTGAGGGACTCCTTCACAGTCTTTTCTGGCTACTGTATATCTCAACATCCAAGTAATAAACTGCTCTTATTGACGACCTCTTTCTTGGCAGTTTTTCTCCTCAATCCGTCAGTATGCTGAATCTGAGGTTCCTTCACCTCCCTAAAATATTAATGATAGCCCTTTAATGAATTGGTAAGTTGTATGTCCACGCAATTCATGGCCTCTGTATCTATTTCCTACTTTTACCACTGCTTGCTAACTCTAAATCCTTTGTTTGCCCTTCTATTCCTATCGAGTAGCAATTTTTTTAACCATCACACATTATGAGTACGATTAAATATTGACTCCAAGTAGACTTGAAATTTCTTCATAAGATTTGATTTTCTTATGTATCCGCAGTTGCAATATTTCTTATGCAGCTGTTGCAAGACTTACATGTTGACACATAACACAGTCTTATGCTGGATTCTTTGTTGACGTAGAGATGAAACTGCCAAATGTTTCAAAATGATCTGTTTTCTAATATCGCTTATATATGTCGAGTTTCCCAAAATTATTTCCTGGGACTGATATTTTGTGTGTTATGGATTCCTTGTGGAAGCTTAATGTTGTTGACGTAGAGACGACCCTACCAAATGTTTCAAAATGGTCTCTTTTCATATCGCGTATATATTTCCAGTTTCCCCAACATATTATTAGGACTGATATTTCGTATTAGACAAAATCGAGGCCTCTTTCCCCTCCCCCCCCCCCCTCGCGTCGCTCCCCGGGGGCGGCTCGGGCGGGCGGCCAACCCTAGCGCCGCCGCCCCCCTTCTCGCCGTCCTCTCCGGCCGCCGCCGTCGCCCTCAGGTGCACGGCGGCGGCGGCCAACTCCGGCTGCCCCAAAAAGGGCCAGTCGCAGCGCATTTCCCCTCCTCCCTCCTCCACGCCCGGCCTCCTCCACCTCCCCCCCTCTACCTTCAACTCTCCGGCGTGGTCACCATGGTGGCTGGTGGCGGCTCCATCCCCGCGCCCCCGAGGCCCGGATCTGCCCCTTCCTGAGCCGGTTCTGGCCATGGTACGGCCGGCACGTCTCCCCCGATGATGGTGGCTGGCGCGCACTGGCCGGCCGCCGGCGGGCCGGCGCTCCTCCCCTCGCCTGGTGGCCGACGGCGGGTCCATGGCCGGATCCGGCCGTTGCGTGCCTCCCTATGGATCTGGCCACGGGATAGCTGGCGTGTTTCCCACGGTGGTGGTGGCCGGCGTGCGCCCTCGGGCGCGTCTTGGTCGCTCCTGGGCGTCTCCCTCGACCGGATTCGGCCACCGGCGGGCCGACTCTCGCCTCGCCTGGTGGCCGGCGGTGTGTATGTGGGGCCCAGATCTAGCGGCTCCAGGGCCGGATCCAGGCTTTGCGCGCCTCCCTATGGTGGTGGCGGCCGGCGTTCCTAGGCAGGGACCTCGACGTTCGCTGCGGTTCCTAGGGCTGACACCTCTTGCCCCCCCTCCCTCTGGCGTTGTTCTTGCCTTCTGGGGGTGGGTGTGGTGGGGTGGCCCTGGCTGCCTGGATGGTCAGTATGCCTGCTCGAGCCTCCGATCTGGTTCCCTAGGCTCTGATCCGGTGGGCCTTGCCCCGGTTCTGGGGGTGGCGGTGTCGTGGTGTCGACGAAGTTGTGCAGTGTCGGTTGGTAGCCGCGACCTGCCATCCAGGCCGCCATTGCGGGTGCTTGGAGTGGTCTGCCTTCACGATGTGCACTAGCTGGGTGAAAACTTGCCCGGCTTGCCTGGGCCGGCGGCAGTGGCGCCACTGGCGTCATGTTCCTCGTTGGAGGTGCCGTCGAAGCTCCTGCACTTCCGGGTAGAGTATGGTCGAAAGACCTACTCCTGCTTCGGTTAGCGTCCTTGGTGTCCGTGGATTTCAAGCTCCTTCATGAAGGCTTCGCTACAATGCCTATGCTGCCTACCTCCTGCCGCTCCCGGTGTCGCCCCTTGTCTCTGCCTGTCTGTGTCTCATGGTCATCTGCACAACGTTGTGTCAAGTGTTTGGTGTCGCCATCGTCGTTTATCCCGTAGCGGCTTCCTGGTGTTGGCGGTGCTTAAACTCATTTCTAACCCCGCCAACTTTAGTCTAGGCAACACTAAAATTCACCTAGAATAGGCCTCTACTCTAACTATTTCCACAGTATGGTGCAGATCCTTTGTTTTGCAGGACACACTTGATTCACACCTAAAATGGACCAAGACATGAAGAAAAATACATGGGTGAAAACACCTTTTATTTTGGTCCAAGCAAAACAAGAGAAAAAGAAGGAAATCCAATTTCGAGGCCAGGCCCAACCCGAATAACCAAGCATGGGCCGACCGGGGCCCAACAAAGAGGCAACCGACCAAAGCCGAAGGCCGGCGGGGCCCGCTGGCGCGAGCGCGCTCGAGGCGCGCGCGCCGTCCGAGCGCGGCCCGGGCCCGGCTTTGGTTGGTCGGTTTGTTTGCCGCCTCGATGGTCGGTTCGGGGTGTTTTCGACATTTGCCCTGCGGAAACCGACCATCCCACTCCTATATAAGCATGGGCAAGCCTCCCCCTTCAACAACAATTCATTATTCATTTTAGTTCTCACTCTTCACCATACCTCCATTCCACAAGTGTACAATAGAGAGAGTAGAGCCACTCTACCTAGCCTAGCTAGAATAGAAGTAAGGAGTGAGAGAGGAGCAAGAGTAGAGCATCTCTTCAAGAGAGCTCTCGGGAAGCTAGTCTTCCACGGGCGGAGTCTTGGACTTGTCGGCTCCCTCCTCGCTTGTACCTCTACGGCGTCTTGCTACTTGAAGTAAGACATCGTGTTTATCTTTCGGTAATACCTTTGAGTAAGTTATTCTTGCTTGTTATCTTCTTGCGGGTTCGTCGTTCGTCCCCGTGATGGAAGCTCTAGTAAGAGGACCCCGATAGAGACGGAGCTCCCGGCCACCGCTAGAGTTGTAGCAACCGGCATAGACGTGGTGTCTAGGCTAGGACCTACCTTCGTTTGCCTCGTAGTCCACGGTTGAGGTGGTAGGCGGCAGGTGGTGACAGCCCTGTCCGTCCCTTGTAATCCCCCACGTCCGGCTACGGCGTAGAGCTACAGGCCGGCATCACTTGGCAGACCAGGTGCGATCCGGTGCCCGAAGTAAGAAGTTTAGCAACAAGTTTAGCCATCTCCTAGGCCCATTACCTTAGAAAACCTCACTACCTAAGCTATCCTACTCCATCTCTGGGCAACCTCTGGTTAGAATTAACTCACAAGCCGTTCTTCGTGAAAGAAATACGATACCCGATAACTCACCGGGTGAAGTGCTATAACGGTGATTTCCATGCGCTTGCGGATTTGGCTGCACACGCTAAGAAAGGCCAACAAGCATTTCGCGCCGTTGCGGGGAACGGTTGTCGCAGCTTAGCTCGAACCTAGATTGCCCGTGTACCTTGACCTACCTTTGCTCCACTTCTTTTGTTTTATTTTAGAAAACAAAAATATTCATGGAGCAACCAACCATTTACAACCTATCCGCTCCGAAGGGCGAGCTCATTCAAACACCCCAATCCTCGAAGCCTATCACGGCTTCCGAGTATGAGCTCCGCCCTGGCTTTATAGCCATGGTTCGGGACCAAGCCTTCTCAGGCTTGGAATATAAAAACCCATATGATCACCTACGGGAGTTTGAGCAACTCTGTGCATGCCTGACCATTGCGGGCATGTCACAAGATACATTGCGGTGGAAATTGTTTCCCTTTTCCCTCCATGAAAAGGCGAAGCAATGGTACACCCAAAACGTAGGGAAAGTAAACGGAGATTGGGAAGAATTGCGTAAGCATTTTTGCTTCACATTCTACCCCATTTCTCGTGTCGCTTCTCTACGACGGAGGTGCTCGGCTTCCAACAAAAAGAGAACGAAACCATAGGTGCAGCCTGGGAACGCTTTTTGATCCTAACACGATCGAGGCCCGGACTGTCTATTCCTAGCCATGTACTCTTACAACACTTTTGGTTAGGATTAGACAGAAATTCTACCCTATTACTCGATGTAGCTGCCGGAGGGTCGTTCCGGACAAAACCACCGAAGAGGGCAAGCTCTCTTGGATCGCATCCAAGAGAATGCTCCTCCCTTAGAACCCATCCGTGTAGAACCCGAGCCAATAAAAGAGGATGTCTCTTCGGCATCGGCCAACCTTCCCAATCCATAGAGACCCTCTCCCGAACCCCGGAACCCAAGACGGAAGAACCCATGGATCTTCCGCTTTCGAGGATGAGCTTTTCAAAAATTTAGGAAATACCTCGAAATATGAGTGTCGCGCAAAACCACCAATTTCCGTTGCTCCTAGCGAACCCCTCGATGAATTTTTCCTCAAGGAGTCCGTTAGAGAATTAACTTCTGTTATGAGCTCGGAGTGGTTGGCAGAAGGTGAGCTCGCGTCTGAAGTAATTCAGATTCGCACCCCATCTTCTACCCGCCGCTGCAAAATCCAGCGGGAATGGGTAGATGTTTTGTACAATCCTACCGTTGGGGCGAATATAATGTCCTACTCCTATGCACTTACATGTCTAGGAGTAACGTCGTTTACCCCAACGACACGATCCTTAAGAACACCAGATTCCATTCAAGAAGGACTAGGGATTGTGCATAACATGACACTCCACCATGGAGATGTCGAAATGGCCCTGGACTTCATTGTCTTTGACATCCAGGAATTCGACATACTTATAGGGCATCCCCTAGAAACACTCTTTGACAATCCGTCAAAAACAGGGGAAATAAACATGAAACTAGGGAGAGAAACATTCCCGATTCAAGTCACTAGAGCCAGGAACTCAGTGACCGAACCTCCTCCTAGGATGCCCTTAGAGGTTCTAGCGGTTGACATGTTTGAGTCACCCGAGTCGTCTTTAGACAAAGATGCCGAATTCTTTGTAGAAGAAAAAGACGAGTTCGGGGAGACAGTTGATCTTCCTATAGGGGAGAAACCGCCTAGATCTCCAGTTGAGCTTAAGCCCTTACCCAAAGGCTTACGTTATGTTTTCCTGAACGGCGATACCCAAACTCCTGTCATCATAAGTGACCAACTTAGCGATGAGGAGTCAACCAAACTCATAGCCATCCTAGAAAAACACAAGTCGGTCTTTGGGTATTGCCTAGACGATCTTAAGGGGATAAGTCCAACGCTCTGTACCCATCGCATTCCCATAGAGCCATCTAGCATACCTTCGCGGGAACCTCAGCGCAGGCTGAACAATGCGATGCGGGAAGTCGTGAAAAAGGAAGTCCTAAAACTTTTTCACGCCGGGATAATCTATCCCGTACCACACAGTGATTGGGTTAGCCCAGTCCAAGTGGTTCCCAAAAAGGGAGGAATGACAGTCATTGAGAACACTAAAAACGAACTCATACCTCAACGAACTGTCACCGGATGGCGAATGTGCATTGATTACCGAAAACTTAACAAGGCAACAAAGAAGGATCACTTTCCGCTCCCTTCATTGATGAAATGTTGGAACGGTTAGCGAAACACTCCTTCTTTTGTTTCCTTGATGGGTATTCGGGATATCATCGATTCCCATCCATCCGGATGATCAAAGCAAAACGACCTTCACATGCCCCTACGGAACGTACGCATACCGTAGGATGTCGTTCGGGTTGTGTAATGCACCCGCGTCATTTCAACGGTGCATGATGTCTATCTTTTCGGACATGATCGAAGAAATCATGGAAGTTTTCATGGACGATTTCACCGTCTATGGAAAAACTTTTGATCATTGTCTGAACAACTTAGACAGGGTTTTGCAAAGGTGTCAGGACAAAGATTTGGTACTTAATTAGGAAAAGTGCCATTTCATGGTCCGAGAGGGCATTGTCCTGGGGCACTTAGTGTCCGAGAGGGGAATCGAGGTAGATAAGGCTAAGATAGAGGTTATCGAGCAACTACCTCCCCCGGTAAACGTAAAGGGAATCCGTAGCTTCTTAGGTCATGCGGGGTTCTATAGAAGATTCATCAAGGATTTTTCACAAATCTCTAGACCCCTCACGAACCTATTAGCTAAAGATGCTCCTTTTGAGTTTACCGATGAGTGCTTGAAAGCATTTAACACTCTCAAGCAAGCACTCATCTCTCGCACCTATCATCCAACCTCCCGATTGGTCTCTACCTTTTGAGATCATGTGTGATGCAAGCGATTATCTTGTTGGTGCGGTCTTAGGCCAAACCAAAGATAAAAAGCATCACGCGATAGCTTATGCCGAAGACTCTAACGGGAGCTCGGCTCAATTATGCCACGACGTAAAAGAGCTTCTTGCTGTAGTATTCGCTATCGACAAGTTTCGATCTTACTTAGTGGGCGCGAAAGTGATCGTTTACACGAGATCACGCCGCCTTGAAATTCTTGCTCACTAAGAAAGATGTGAAACCACGCTTGATCCACCGGATTCTTTTACTCCAAGAGTTCGATCTAGAAATAAAAGATAAGAAAGGAGTAGAGAATACCGTAGCGAGATCATTTGTCGCGTTTGCAAGTCACTAACATGCGGGATCTGCCCATCAATGACTTCCTTCGCGACGACATGCTATTGGCGATAATGGACTCCAACCCCGGTATGCAAACATTGTGAATTACATGGTTGCGGGTCATGTACCACCCGGCGAAAGCGGGAAAAAGCCGGAGGTTGAGAGCCGTCGTCATCGTGGGATGACCCGTGCACTGTATTGAGTGTGCTCATACGGCATACTAAGAAGATGTGTGCCGACGACGAAGGGATGCGAGATCATTGAAAGCTGTCACTCGGCACCATACGGAGGCCACTATGGAGTATTCCGCACTCAAGCAAAAATGCGCGGTGCGGATTCTTCGGCCGACGATGTATCTTGACACCAAAGAATTCATTCGGAGGTGTCGGAAGTGCCGATTCAAGGTGGCATCACGGCTCGCAATGCGATGCCCCTCCACTTCAACCTTCAAATAGAAATATTTGATGTGTGGGGCATTGATTTCATGGGGCCCTTCCAGAAGTCCCAAGACTGCGAGTACATCCTTGTTGCTGTCGACTACGTCTCCAAATGGGTAGAGGCCATGCCATGCCGAGCAGCTGACGCAAAACATGCTCGAAGGATGTTCCACGAAATAATCTTCCCTCGCTTTGGTACACCACGCATGGTGATCAGCGATGGAGGATCACATTTCGTTGATCGAACCTTCGAGCATTCCCGAGAGAGTGGGGCCAAACACAACATCGCCACACCTTACCACCCACAAACCAAAGTGGCCAAGCCGAGACCTCGAACAAACGGATCAAGAACATCCTACGAAGACCGTCGATGACATGGGGAAAGGATGGAAAAGTAAGCTTCGATGCACTCGGGCATACAGGGATCGCTTACAAAACCCCCATTGGCATGTCACCGTTCCGGCTCGTGTATGGAAAGAGCGCCATTTGCCGATGAACTCGAGCATCGAGCCTCACCGGGCAATTAAAAGCCGGAACATGGACCTCAAGCTAGCCGGAAGAAACCGCCAGAGGCAGATCTCTGAGCTTGAGGAATGGCGAGAGAAGGCGTACCACAGTGCCAAGCTCTACAAAGAGCGAACAAAAAGGTGGCACGATAACCGGATAAAGCCCAAGGAGTTTCGACAAGGCGACAAGGTCCTACTATTCAACTCCAAGGTAAAATTGTTCGGTGAAGGAAAGCTTAGAAGCAAGTGGAAGGGGCCATATACCGTCGTCGACACATCATCTCATGGCGCAATCACGATCCAGGACGACAACGGTAACATCTCAAAGGTAAATGGCCACCGCTTAAAACCTTTCCTTGAGCCTTCTTATCGTGCAAGGTTAGATCAAGAAATTGATAGAATAGATTTAGTCATGCCAGATAATTCCTTGATTTAGTTCAAGACATGACTTTCATCTATTCTATCTTTCTTGTGTCTTTAAAAAAAAATGTGTTTATATATTCTTATGTTTATGTTCTGTGTGGGAACCCTCTAATTTCTCTCTAAAATTTTTTCTAGGATTTTTTCCACACAAAAACAATTTTATGTCCAAAATATCCAAAATCCTCTAGATTTTCATTCACAATCGAATTTTCGCGCCGAAGAGGATCAAAATCACCAACAAATTCGAGAATCAAACAAAGATCGCTGAGATGGAAGAAAACCCGGGCCGAGCGGCGCCCGGGCGCGCGCTCGCGCTGGGCGCGCGCGCGCCTAACTGGCGCCCTCTGGTGCCCGATTTTCTCCCATCTCTTTCCTGTGCTGTGCTGATGCTGATGATCCTGGTGATTCTGATCCTGATGCGCAAGAGATGCGAGGATGGGTCATTCTCTCCTATAAATACCACCCTCCTCCTCTCATTCTCTTCACACCAAGACAAGCCTTGTCTTCTACCTCTCTCTCCCTCTCCACACCAGCAAGGGTGCCATTGGCGAGCCATATTCTAGCCCTCTACAACGCCGCTCGCACTCCCAATAGTGAGGCTCCTTCCTTCACTCAAGAGGACCTAGAGAGAGAGGCCATGGCTATCGAACCTATAGCCACGCTAGCACCATGGAGCAGCGGGTCCAGCCATGGGGACAGCATGAGGTCAACAGCAAGATCAAGACCTCCGCCCGGTGCCAAGGTGAAGGCCGCACCAACAAGAAGGCCGACCACGGGGGCAATCCGCCTCAAGTCCAACCTCTCCAAAATGGGAGCATCAAGCAAGCCTTCATCAGCACCACTCTCCAATGGCACTTCATCCTATCGTACGGCTGCTAGCAGCCCTTCAAAAATTGCTGTAGGAATAGACCTGCCTAACGGTGGCCGTGGGAAAGGGGTCATTCCAAACCCCGCAAAAAGGACCACACCTAGGCCAGTAGGAGCATCCTCGGGTCCCTCTCCACGAATCCCTAGGAAAAAACTTGGAAAAGCTCCTACTGAGGACAAGAGTGGCGAACCTCAGCCAAAAGTTCCCACTATAGCTTTCCTCAATAGTCGCCTAAACGGGCTCTATGACATTGCGGCTGAGATGCAATCAGAAATAGGAACTAGGGACCTCAGGCACCTTGACTTAGTCAAAGAAGTGAGGGACTTGCGCCATAGTTTCTCCACTAAGCTCGACAGGGTAGTGCGCGCACTCCAGAACAAATATGCGCGCAACCCACCGCAGTAGAGTTCCCACTTGCAACTAGGCACACACACGCTCCTTCCCTTTCAATCATTTCCCTTTCCAAAGTTTTCAATTCCCTAAAGTGTGCCTCTTGTATCAAGCTTTGATTTATCAATGAAATATTTTATAGATATATATATATATTGTGTCTTGTCTCCACTTGTTTTTGTGTGCATTTTAAAGAAAAAGACAGGTACAAAAACAAGTGTGGGGGAGGCACCTCGCTCCTTGACGCGCAAAGATTTTCGACACGACAAAAACACAAGTTTGCGCGCACTCTCACTCCTTGCTAACTCCCTTTATTGCTGAAAATAAAATAAATAAAACTAAAAATGTTGCAAACTCCATCTCCTATTTTCACCAATTGAGAAAGACTTGCATACTTTTTATTCCTTGCTATCGTGATTGTGTGAACATCCTGTGTAATAGGGACCCCATGTTTTATCTAAGTTATTGGCAGGTGAGATATAGTAGAATGATATGATACTTACCAACTCGTGCAATGGACTTGGGTATTTTTATGCAAAAAAAAATTCAAAAACTTTTTAGCAAATGTTCCTCATGTGATAAAGTGTTATGTCCTACCAGAGCCAAATATCTACGCTTACGCTTACAAAACCTGTTTAGCCACTTATAGTGATGTCAAGTCTTGAGATTCTTGCTAGAGATGGCCTTATCCCCAAGATCATTGCATTCACCCACCAAATAAATATGCCGACTCTCACATTGAGAGCCGCGCACAGCATTCGCCCGCCAAATAAATATGCCGACTCTCACAGTGAAAGTCGCGCACTCATTTCATCTACCATTCCACCAAAAACGCTCAAATTCTTACACCGAGAATTGAGCACATATATTCCACGTTTTTCTCCCTCTTCCACCAAAAGTACTCCTGTCACAAGTCATGCATCTCTCTCATTCATTCAAGAAAGGTATGGACTCATTATTAGAAAATTCCTACGAAAAAGAAGCATAGTTCGTGAATAAGGAAGAATTCTTTTTCTCCAAGGTCTTGAGATAGAAAAGAAAAAAAAAAGAAGTGAAAAAAAAAGAGAGAAGAAAAAAAAAAAAGCGAGAGAAAAAAAAAAGAAATAAAGCAAGTTTTAGAGTTGTTCTTCAAGTCCATACCTTCTTGCATCTTCTTTTCAATAAGAGAGAAAGCATGATCAGGAGTCCACAAAATATTTTCTACACTTGCACTTGCACTTGCATCATCTAGGGATATGGCCTTCTCTTCATGACATCCAGCTGGCTTGACATTGAAACTCTATTTATCATCCATACCCAAAACTCCACAAATCAGCCTGTAGTGGTAGGATGATCAAGAACACCTGGATAGGACTAGCCACCTGAAAAAGAGCGACTTGAGAGTATCACATGGGGAGCTAAGGCTAACTTTTGTGAAAATTCTAAAACCCCGAGTCTCAAAGCATGGGTAGTGTGAGTTGACTTGATTTCAAGCTATTCCTCCTTCAATAGCAAGAAGATAACTTGGTAGCCACCATGAATGTTCACAAATGCGGGAAAAGCTTGGAATAATCTGTATGCGTGACAACTCTTGGGAGAATGCAACCACCTAGTTCTTCATCCTTTACTCGAGGACGAGCAAAGAGCTAAGTGTGGGGGAGTTGTTGGCGGTGCTTAAACTCATTTCTAACCCCGCCAACTTTAGTCTAGGCAACACTAAAATTCACCTAGAATAGGCCTCTACTCTAACTATTTCCACAGTATGGTGTAGATCCTTTGTTTTGCAGGACACACTTGATTCACACCTAAAATGGACCAAGACATGAAGAAAAATACATGGGTGAAAACACCTTTTATTTTGGTCCAAGCAAAACAAGAGAAAAAAGAAGGGAAATCCAACTTCGAGGCCAGCCCAACCAGAATAACCAGCATGGGCCGACCAGGGGCCCAACAAAGAGGCAACCGACCAAAGCCGAAGGCCGGGCGGGGCCCGGCGCGAGCGCGCGCGCGAGCGCGCGCGCGCCGTCCGAGCGCGGCCGGGCCCGGCTTTGGTTGGTCGGTTTGTTTGCCGCCTCGATGGTCGGTTCGGGGTGTTTTCGACATTTGCCCCGCGGAAACCGACCATCCCACTCCTATATAAGCATGGGCAAGCCTCCCCCTTCAACAACAATTCATTATTCATTTTAGTTCTCACTCTTCACCATACCTCCATTCCACAAGTGTACAATAGAGAGTAGAGCCACTCTACCTAGCCTAGCTAGAATAGAAGTAAGGAGTGAGAGAGGAGCAAGAGTAGAGCATCTCTTCAAGAGAGCTCTCGGGAAGCTAGTCTTCCACGGGGTGGAGTGCCGGACTTGTCGGCTTCCTCCTCGCTTGTACCTCTACGGCGTCTTGCTACTTGAAGTAAGACATCGTGTTTATCTTTCGGTAATACCTTTGAGTAAGTTATTCTTGCTTGTTATCTTCTTGCGGGTTCGTCGTTCGTCCCCGTGACGGAAGCTCTAGTAAGAGGACCCCGATAGAGACGGGAGCTCCCGGCCACCGCTAGAGTTGTAGCAACCGGCATAGACGTGGTGTCTAGGCTAGGACCTACCTTCGTTTGCCTCGTAGTCCACGGTTGAGGTGGTAGGCGGCGGTGGTGACAGGCCCTGTCCGTCCCTTGTAATCCCCCACGTCCGGCTACGGCGTAGAGCTACAGCCGGCATCACTTGGCGGACCAGTGCGATCCGGTGCCCGAAGTAAGAAGTTTAGCAACAAGTTTAGCCATCTCCTAGGCCCATTACCCTAGAAAACCTCACTACCTAAGCTATCCTACTCCATCTCTGGGCAACCTCTGGTTAGAATTAACTCACAAGCCGTTCTTCGTGAAAGAAATACGATACCCGATTACTCACCGGGTGAAGTGCTATAACGGTGATTTCCGTGCGCTTGCGGATTTGGCTGCACACGCTAAGAAACGCCAACACCTGGTCGTTGGCGGATGTGGTGTCTTGCCCCGTAGTGACTACCTGGTCACTGGCGCGGCCCTTTGCGCAGCGGCTTCCTGGTCACTGGCTCTCTCTTCGCAGTGACTTCCTTGTCGTTGGCGGACTCTGTCGGTTATACCCCGCAGCGGCTACCTGGTCGCTGGGGAAGAACTCTACCATCCTGGTGAACATTGCGTCGATGTATTTTTTTTTCTTTGCAGGCATAGATAGCTGGTTTGGGGTTGAGGTGGGGCTGTCCCCTTGCCCCGTGTATTCTTTCCGTTGTTTTTGGGTTCGTGTCTGTAGAGCTTTGCAGGTAATCTTTCGATTACTTGTGAGCTCTTTGTATCCGTGTGCTCTGGCCTTTCTTTTGGCCCCTCCTCTTAATAAAATACGGTATAAGACCCGCTCGTGGAAAGAAAAAGAAAAAAAAGGACTGATATTTCGTCATTGTTAGCTGTGATAGTGGTTTTAATCATTTTTATCAATATCAAGTGCTTCAAGACAGCCGCGTTATATTAGGAACCCGAGCTAAAGGATTCAAAATCTTTTTGGCAAAATATTGCAGGTACCGTCGTCCATATATTTTTCTATACATTTCCCATACACGCACTAGAAACTAACAAGTTTTTTGTTCTAACATTCAAAGGGAATCAATTTTTTTGGGTGATACACGACTCACGGCTACTTCCCTGTTCATATGATGCATTTTTTTTTTTTGAGAAAGGATGCAATTTATGGTTTAACCATGCAACTAGCAATGTTTTGAGTTCTGTCTGTTGTGCCTGCAGCAACACGCAGGGTTTCTGCTAGTATTCAAGATTCCTATGATTTTGAGCACTCAAATCCAATTTAAATTTCCTAACTCCTGCCCATATTGACATTTCTTAAAACATGGATGCTGTACCCATAACTACTAATGTGTACCACTATCCTATATCGGGCCTTTTTCACATAGCACCAGCAATCAAGATTGGTTGTAACACCTATGGTTAAATGGAACTATATTGCCAAATTTATTGCTTTAGCATAATTGTAACCGTCACAATCTATCCCGTTGCTGCTAGTGTACATAAACTACTTGGAAATTTTTCAGAAATCAATTTCAAGTCTCTTTTTTCATGGAGATTCTAATGAGCTGGTCAATTTGCCAAGTGGGAAATGGTCACATTTTCAACAACCGACCATCATCTCTGCAAGAGGGAAAGATACTTTTTGGGGCTGAATTTGCACTGCTATTGCACCTTGCAAAAAGGAGCTACTTTCTAAAAATTGATCAATTGTTAAACAATCTTCTTTAATCTTCGTAGTGTAGTTGATATTTTTTTATTTCTTTTTTATCTTAAATCCTGCCCCCTGCTCTTCAACCACTGTTTTTATTGATTGTGTTATTTCCTTCTTTCAATGAACCAAGTAGGGGTACGCCCCTTTAAAAAAAATAAGCTGCATCGTTTTCATTGCTGGCTGGTAAGTGATGGTAGTTCAGACGAACATGACGACCATTAAGTATACAACTCATAGTGGCTACCTTTGATTTGTCACTCGTCAAGCCAAATCCAAATTGACAACTAGCACTGGCATCCTAGTAGATAGCAATAGCATCCGACCTATCGTTCTTCCATCATAGTAGATAGCAATAGCATCCGACCTATCGTTCTTCCATCATAGTCCTTTTGCTATGTAGCCCCAAAAATCACACTGTTTGCCACCTTCATAACCCACTTAATCTTGAGTTTTTTTTTTCGAGTCACTTAATCTTGAGTTGAGTGATAAACTTCAACATAGGTTTAGCTACGAGGATGTACCATCAGTGCTGGTAAATATGTACCAACATTTTAATTCTAAAATTTTATTAATCACACGGTAAAAAAGGATTTTTAGCAATGTCTTCTTTCTGGACGGATCAATCTAAAGGAACACCTACAGATGGTTTCCCAAAAGAGCTGTCGAATTTGAATTTTTCAAACGACCTCGGATGGAGAAACGGCAAAAAATAAAAGTTGTAGATCTCGAAAAGCTATAGAACTTTACAGTTGACAACGTTTTCATTTTAAATCCTTTTCCTAGGAAAATTACATCCAAATTTCTCAAAATTTGAAATTTGAATTATCAGATGGGCTGAGATGGCGAGATAATGAAAAAAAAAGTTGTAGATCCCAAAAAATTATACAACTTTCTAGTTGGAAACTTTTTATTTGAAATCATCTTATCAAGGAAAACTATGTCTGAATTTCTCACATTAGAAATTTAAATTTTTCGAACAACCATGAATAGATAAATAACAAAAACGAAAGATGCAGGGGATTATACATATTTTTCTGTCGGTAGGGGATTTATCGACAGGAAATTTTATGTTTCTAGTAGTGAAAGTCTTACCACGACAAAAAATTAATAAACGAGAAGTACAAAGGTATTTATTAATGCATCTTGCTTCTCTTCTCAATGAGCAAATATAATCTATTTAAAAGTCAACAAGCATGCAGCTGAGAGTCTTGCCAACTTCCAACTATACGCTAGAGGACTCGGTTAGCGGCTAGAGACAAGACAGTTTGTAAGGGCAGCCGCCCTACCATAGGCATCAATTAAACAGTTCATTAACATTTCCGATTATCCCGTATAGTACTCTCCCCATATTGAAAAGGAGGTTATTTAGGACAGCGACACGGTCTCTAAAACGCAACTTTATCCTCTTATTTTTATAAAAAATATTTATGAAAAAGTGATACCTATGATTTTTAGCACTCAACTTCAATTTAAATTTCCTAACACCTGCCCATATTGACATTTCTTGAAATATGGATGTTGTACCCATAACTATTGATGTGTACCACCATCCTATATCGGTCCTTTTTCGCATAGTTCCAGCAATCAAGATTGCTTGTAACACCTATGATTAAATGAAACTATATTGCCAAATTTAATGCTTTATCATAATTGTAATAGTCACAATCTATCCCGTTGGTACTAGTACATAAGCGGCTTGGAAAGTTTACAGAAATCAATTTCAAGTCTCTTTTTTCATGGAGATTCTAATGAGCTGGTCAATTAGCAAGTGAGAAATGGTCACATTTTCAACAACCGACCATCATCTCAGCAGGAAGGAAAGAGAATTTTCGGGGCTCAATTTGCACCGCTATTGCACCTTGCAAAAAGGAGCTAACTCTCCAAAAACGGATCAATTGTTAAACAATATAGTTTGATCTTCTTAGTGCAGTTGATCTTTTTTTTTTATTTCTCTTTGTATCTTGAATCTTGCTCCCTGCTCTTCTCCCTACTATTTTATTGATTGTGTTATTTCCTTCTTTCAATGAATACCAAGTAGGGGTACGCCCCTTCAAAAAAAAAAAAAAAAAAAAAAAAAAAAAAAAAAAAAAAAGCGGCATCATTTTCATTGTATAAGTTTTGATTAAGTTTTTGAAAATGTTTTACATCGAAGTTCGAACGTTCCAAAAAATATCATGTAGCTTTAGGCCTACGTCTGCTTCTTGTCGCATAGACAAGTGGAGCAACATTGATATGTGGTTATGTTGGAATAGTCTTCTGCAAAGCAAGGAGTATCAATGTGTTCCACGAGTCAATATTGTACAGATATCGGCCCCATTTGTTTGGTCGTATTGATTCTCACTGCTGCTGATTTTTTATAAGAAAAAACACTACTAAATTGCTGGCTGATAAGTAATGATAGTTTAGATGAACATGACGATCATTAAGTATACAACTCAGAGTGGCTACCTTTGATTTTTCACTCGTCAAGCCAAATCCAAATTGACAACTAGCACTGGCATCCTAGTAGGTAGCAATAGCATCTGACCTATCGTTCTTCCATCATAGTCTGTTCTTTTGTAAATACAGATGCCTTTAATTCGAGGCCGACAGGTTGCCCGCCTCTATAAACGTTTTTTCTACACCTCCCTTAAGCTATTGTAGTAGTGTATCTCTGTTCTTTTGCGTTAAGCTGCTCATGGGCATCATTGACTATATGAATGCAAAACCGTATTTGGAGGTGTTGATGAAGTGCTCTTGTTAGTTTTACTATAATTATTATTTTTAAAAGATAAAGTTGTCGCACAATTCAATACGGTACAATTGATCATTGGGTGTAATCAAAACATAACCTTTATTTTCGTGGAAGCCAGGATGTCCACCAGCGGACTCATTTCACGGGAACAATAGCACTCCCTAGCTGTGCGACGGCTCAATCTAAAAGAGCACCTACAAATGGTTTCCCAAACGAGCTGTCGAATTTGAATTTTTCAAACGACCTAAATAGAAGTTGTAGATCTCAAAAAGCTGTAGAACTTTACAGTAGACAACTTTTTTATTTTAAATCCTTTTTCCTATTAAAATCTGAAATTTGAATTATCGGGTTCAGATGGAGAAATAATGAAAAAAAGAGTTGTTGATCCTAAAAAATTATACAACTTTCTAGTTGGAAACTTTTTTATTTGAAATCGTCTTATCAAGGAAAACTATGTCTGAATTTCTCACATTAGAAATTTGAATTTTTGAACAACCTCGAATAGAGAAACAACAAAAACAAAAGATGTAGGGGATTATACATATATTTTCTGTCGGTAGGGGATTTACCGACAAGAAATTTTAATTTTCCAATAGTGAAAGTCTCATCGTGAAAAAAAAAACTATTAGGAGAGAAGTAGAAAGGTATTTATTAATGCATCTTGCTTCCCTTTTAAATGGGCAAATATAGAATCTATTTATAAAATCAACAAGCGTGCAGCTGAGAGTCTTGCCAACTTCCAACTATACACTAGAGCAGTCGGTTAGCCGGAGACAAGACGGTTTGTAGGGGCAGCCACCCTACCATAGACATAGACATCAATTCTAACAGTTCATTAACATTTCCTACTATCATGTATAGTTCTCTCTCCATATTGAAAAGGAGGTCGTTTAGAACAGCGACACGGTCTCCAAAACACAACTTTGACCTCTTATTTTTATAAAAATATTTATGAAAAAGTGATATATGTATACATTTGTGAAAATACTTTTAAAGACAAATCTATTCATATAATTTTCATATTTACAAACTCAATAACTTAAAAGTTATTGATGATTTATATTCTTAACATTTGACTCAAATCTTTGTCCAAAATAACTTTCTTTTCAATACGAAGAGAGTATGAGTTAAGCATGCGGCAGCGGAAACCTATCTCATCAAGCCTATAAATTAAGCCTGGGGCAGCTGAAACCCATCTCATCAAGCCCATTGTGAAAAACACTCATCGGCCATGATCAGAGCTCAGGCCGCAATGCATGAGAGTCGGAGCATGCAGCACAGTGAAGGCCCTGCTGCGGTACTTGCCATCGGAACAGCGAACCCGTCGGGCACCATAGTGTCCCAGGATGATTTCGCCGACCACTTCTTCCGCGTAGCCAAGAGCGATCACCTTATTGGCCTCAAGGAAAAGCTAATAAGGATAAGTAAGTAATATAAGCATGAATATATAATATGCTACCTGTTGTTAACGTCTACCTACATCAAGCCACGATATTTGTTATAATATCATCGAATCCATGCGTATAGAATCACTGGACAGCTACACGTATTGCAAGTAGCTGAAATATATCATTAACAGCTCAATATGTTTCATAGCTTCAGCTCCTTATATCAATGACAAAAGGGTTTTGCTGTGGTATATCCAAATGATTGTAAGCCGTTCATTTGATTAAATCCGATGGTCAGAATCATTTATTAGTTCAGGTACGTAATAGGTTAAATATATATTTAATTAATTAATTTTCTATTTTAGAAAATAGAATAAATAAGGAAACTTTAGGCATAAAAATATTTTATCATAATATAATTGATGCTTGTGTGATCTATTGGCTATGGTAAATCTTTTATTTCATTTTTAGACAAAACATAATTTTGTTAGTATAAATTGTTAATCACTTTTCATGCTGGTTCCACATATGCACATTATAGACTAGTAGAGTTTGTTCCCAGAGTTGTTCCAATCGTCCGTCTTTTGATTGTCCAACCCCACGTGACAGTTAGGTGTAGCCTTGGATAGGTTTTGGTTGGCTCTCGTAGTCTCGTGTACGTCCACATATGCACATTATAGACTATGTAGAGTTTGTTCCCAGAGTTGTTCCAATCGTCCGTCTTTTGATTGTCCAACCCCACGTGACAGTTAGGTGTAGCCTTGGATAGGTTTTGGTTGGCTCTCGTAGTCTTGTGTACGGTAGGGGTGCTCGGAAAATGTCGTTGTAGGCCTGGTGGCCTCGCTCCTTGTTCTACTCCCCGAATGATGAAGAAGTCTGACTGTTTTTTTTAAGATCAAAGGCATTCCCCCAGCTTTATTAGAAAGTGTAACGAACACTCTGATTCATTGCTGGGAATACCAGCTTACATGATAGTTCAAGCAAGTTCATAACTCTAAACGAGAAGAAGAAAACAAACTCTAAGCGACAGGACACTTTGACATCATCTAGATCGGGAAACAAACTCCTAGAAAAGATCCCACTAGCCCTATTACACAGCAGCAACATTGGCCGAGAGTAAGCTCTGCATTTCCTCATCTTGTGGCTTCACTTTCAGCTTGAGGAGGGGGCACCGATTCTTGGACGACATCACCGTCTTACACACAAGAGTCATCGGTGAGGCAACCATCTTCTTGTTGAAGAGCACGTCGTTACGATTTACGAGTTTTCCAGATAGACCAAAGCTTACCTACACATGAAGAGAGTCACCTCCTGCTTCTTACCTCTCTGATTTTCCAATATCTCCTCAAAGAAAGAGGGGCAACTTGTTGGAGACACATGCCATCCCAGATTATCTCGAAGAAAAGACCATAAGAACATAGCTAGAGAACAGTGGAAAAGTATATGATCTGTAGTTTCATGTATGTCACAGACACGACATTTCTCAGGCTTGACCATTGCTTCACTGTATTCTATCATGATTGGCCATCCATCGGAAAAACTTCACTTTCTGAGGAATATGACATTTCACAGTAACACTTCTTATGGTCATAGATCTGTATAAAGATTTAGTGGAGTATATCCCTGAACTCTCTAGGGCCCATAAAACTTTGTCTGGACCTTCTGACAGAGTCACATCTGCTAAAAGATCTTGTAACTCCAGCCAACTCTCTCTAAGGTGTGCATCAAGCTGCCTTCTTAAAGACAGACCATTCTCCATCCACAAAAGCAAGTATTGGCAACCCCAATGCATGTCAGGGGTAAAAGCAATCTGATATAGCTTGTGGAACCTAATCTCAAGTGGACAACCCAGCCAGCAATCATGAAAAAACCTGGTTTGTAAGCCAGAGCAAACCTCTATATTCCATCCACCCTGGTACCAGCATCTGATCTAATATCCAAAAATGACCTCCAAAATTGGGACCCTTTCCTATTCTTAACTTGGAAAATGCTCATTTTCCCCAAGTATTTTATTTTCATCAAATTACAATAGAGATTGTCACTACCTCTTTTAAGCTTGTCAATCCATTTGGCCAATAAGCAAGTGTCCATAACTCTAACACCCAGAAACCCCAGGCCTCCAAAATCTTTTGGTCTACTTAGGGATTCCCACTTAAGCATGTGATACTTCCTTTTTTTCATGGTTCCTTGCCAAAAGAATCTAGCTCTAGCAATAACCAACATCTAAAAATTCCCCCCATATAGCTGATACACACCCATAGTGTACATAGGTATGCTTGACAAGTAGAACTCAATTAGAGTGCCAGTTTCCAACCTCTTCTCACTTTTATCATTTATATATCTTAATGGGCTTTGATTATTTTCTTATAGCTAGCAGGCATCCCTAAGTATTGTATGGGGAAGGACCCAATCTTGCATCCCGGCAAACTTACCACTTATGATTGCTCTTCCTCGGACAGTCCCATAGTAAACACCACATTTTGAAGTTAACCATCATACCAGACATTGCTTCATAGCATGAAAGAAGCACTCTAACATTTCTAAGATTATCATTGGAGAAGTGAAGTAAAACAACTGTGTCATCAGTATACCATAGGTGACAAATGCCACCATCAATCAAGTGAGGGAACAGACCTCTTATAATATTAGCATGGCTAGCTCTATGTAACATGGAAGTTAGTGCATCTGCTACTAAGTTGAAGGGAAGTGGGAAGTGGGAAAAGTAGATGGAAAAGTGGGAAAAATTAGTTCGAACAACGTCTAGCACTAATTGAATTAGATGAATCAGATGGTAGCACACAAGACAAAGGGATTATACTAGTTCGGGCACGTGGGGTGTCGTATGTCCAGTTTGAGGGTGGGTCTCTGTATTTGTATGCTTGGTTACAAGGGCTGCTTCTCCTAGGTATATGCTAGAATGAAGATAATGGGAATGGAATCCAGATCAGGGCCCCTAGCTACTCATCCTTTTATATCTTGATGAGGGAGTAGGACTACAACATATTTGATTAGCTTACAGAATGGCTTCCTAGTTTGCTAAAAATGTGCAATAGATTGGTTCTGTCCTATCGCATGAATCCGCATGGCCTTCGTGGGCCTCATCCCTCGTTGTCTTCAGCTTGGTAGATATGCATAGTCGAATATATATATGGGCGGGCCTATATATATCCGACACGGAGGTGAGAAGGAGACAAAGTTCCAAGAAGATGACTAAATGAAATTAAAAAGCAAAATAAGCCTCTATACATGCATCGCTCACCTACCACTCTAACTAGATATATTTTAGATAACAGAAAAATTCTGGGTTCATCTTCTAAGAAGAAAAAGCATCACTCCAAACTTATTACACCAACACCCACCAAGAATTGAAACTTATATTATAGGTTCAAAAATATAGTTCAAGATCTAGGCGAGGAGGGCCAAATCTACGCACCGGACACCCCAAGATCACCGAAGCTGCGGTGAAGAGTAGAAGGAGGTAGAGAAGAATGGAGGAGGAGCTCATGACTGAGAAGAGGGGGCAAGGGAAGTCGGATGCACTGCCAGCCGGCTGCCCTGCGTAGTACCGATAACCGCCCACACGATCTCCATGAGAGAGAGAGGGAAGGAGAGAGAGAACCTGGTTGTTGTCGTGCTAGCCGTCTGACGGACTTCTGGCGTCGAGCCCCGGTGGCAGCCGGGCCAGAGAGGGATGGGGACAGGCCCTGAGAATGGTATGACTTTTTGTGTGCGTAAAACATTTGCATAGGCAAACCCTTAAGAGGTCTACCTCTATAAATTTGCATTCGTCTTAAGAGATTGTTGTCTCTGAAAATGGAGTAACAAACCTGGCCTTGATCATCTTAGGCCCGTAGGTGATTTATTAATAGTATCTACAAAAAATGCTTTTATATGGTAGTGGTTCTTTTGAATTGAAGCATTTATTATGGTGGCATTTTGTAAATTTTCACGTGTCATGGTTGTCTCCATTGTACAGGGTGTAGGTCCGCTGGATCACTTACATGTTCTGTATATGTTGCCTTTTCAAGTATGGGAAATAGTATAAGCTTAAGCGACGATTGACTCTTTTGCACACTCATAGTTGTTTAATTCCATTCAATTCAGTGGAGATCCAAACAATGGTAGCTACTTGAACTATTGGAATTTTGAAATTTTATTTTCAGGCCAAAAAACAGGCATAGAGAAGCGGCACTTCCATTTGAACGAAGAAATACTCCGTGCCCACCCGGAGTTCCTCGACAGAGCTCTTCCATCCCTTGATGCTCGCATCGACATCGTTGGAACCGAAGTCCCCAAGCTCGCAGAGTCCGCCTCGGTGAGGGCCATCGCTGAGTGGGGACGTCCAGCCACCGACATTACCCACCTCGTCTTCAGCACCTACTCCGGCTTCAGTGCTCCAAGTGCTGACCTCCAACTAGCCTCGCTCCTCGGCCTCCGCACTTCTGTGTGCCGCACCATACTCAGCCTCCACGGCTGCTACGGCGGAGGCAGGGCGCTTCATTTGGCAAAGGAGCTCGCCGAGAACAACCACGGCGCGCGCGTCCTCGTGGCCTGCTCCGAAATCACCCTCGTCTGCTTCGGCGGTCCCGACGGGGGCAACCTCGTCGGCCACGCTTTATTCGGGGACGGCGCTGGCGCTGTCATCATTGGCGCTGGCCCCTTGACTGCCTGCGAACGCCCACTCTTCGAGATGGTTTCCGCCACGCAGACGACGATACCAGAGACGGAGTACGCGCTGGGCATGCAAGTCTCAGGAAGCGGCTTAGATTTCCACCTCGCCATCCAGGTGCCGATGCTGCTGGGACAGAACGTCGAGCAGTGTCTACTCAATGCCTTCAGGTCGGCGCTTGGAGATAACGTCGAGGTGACATGGAACGACCTCTTCTGGGCTGTGCATCCGGGTGGCCGCCCGATCTTGGATAAGATAGAGGAAGTGCTTAAGCTGGAGCCAAGGAAGCTAGCGGCCAGCCGACACGTTCTGCGGGAGTACGGAAACATGAGCGGCGCAACGATAGTCTTTGTGCTGGATGAGCTACGACGCCGCCGTCGCATGGAGGAGGAAGGCAAACCATGACCACCAGCTACCGGAGTTGGGGGTGATGATGGCCTTCGGACCGGGAATCACGGTCGAGACGATGGTGCTGCGCATCCCGAGCGACCCCAAGGGGAATTAGCAGCTGGTTATATGTGTTTATTTAAATGTGGCTTTGTTGGCATTGCATGCTACTAGTCATTTGCATGTTGTTGAATAATTGCTTGGGCGTCTACGTCTGTGTGTGACTTAGTCAAATACTCTAGTTAAGTGTGTACGTGTGTATATTCAGTTTAGCTGTTCCAAATAAACAAAATGGTCTGTATGTGTGTTACATATATATAATATAATATAATACAATTACGATCATCCTTATATTTTTACTTGCAAAATTATATTTTCCGTGCGGTTGCAGCGGAGCAACAACCAATAAACTACTTTTTTTTTTCTCCAACACGTAAGAAAGCTGCTTGTGACTCCACTTGAGGTCCCGCGCCTTGACGAAATTAGCAAAAAAAAAGGGCGTCCGGCGAGTGGGGAGAAGAAGCGGCGGGTTTTGGCGGCAAAATTAAAGTTGAATCGTTTGGCGCCAAAGGAGTAGAGGGGGCGGGAGAAGGGCGGGCTTGTAAGATGTGGGTCCCATGTTGGTAGATGGTGGGGACGAAGGAGGGATATAATAAAAGTAAAATTTCAGGCGTCCAGCCCATTCAATCTAGGCCCATTCAATCTAGATGGCGGGGCTTGTATTCCGTCGCTTACGGCCCACTAGCTGCCTCACGCCCGCGCTCGTCCATCCCTCTCCCCCTCTCCTCTCCCATTCCCGCGGCTTCATCCGCCGCCCTCGCCGCCATGGACGAGCTCGGTGGGAGCTCGCGGATCTCCCTCCACAGACAACCTCTGGCCTCGATTTCTCCCTCTACGAAACCACAAGGACATGGCGAACCCTCCCTCAGGTTATCCTCGTCTAACTATGGCCTAAACCTCTTCTGCAACCTCGTCGTGCCGCCGAACTCCACCCCTCGCTGCGGACCTGCCACCTCCGACCTGTAAATTCCCCCGGCGATGGAACCACTGGAGACTTCAGCGTGACCTCCAGCCTCTTCTACATCCGCGGCTCGTCGTCGACTGCGAGCTACCGGAGCCTGGCTCAGGCCCATCTCCTGCTGTATGATTTTCCCCAATGGTTAGCTGATGTGTCCGTTTCTTCCCCAATCACCTGCTATACAATTTCGTAGTGTGGGTCCAGACTCCAGAATATGCAAAGCTTTTGACTCCTGGATAAGTAGATAGATGAAGTGGCCACAATATGAATCACCTGCTGAATAAGTTTCATTGCTAATTTCCCTATAACTAAGTGCATGTATGGACTCTGGAGTACCTATATTCTGTTATCAATAAGTGTTCTCTGTTATGATCCTGATAGCAGAAATCATGAACTACTGTCATTTGTTCAGTTTATCAAAACAAGTACTACCTTGCTTTTCAGGTTCTCAAAATAGAGTGCATGCAGCTGTAACGATTGTGTGAACATACTTTGAATTATGTATCTACTGTGTGGTTTTTGTTATGCATGATAGGCATTGAAGAATCTGATAGTTTTCTGTTAGCCATGATAACTGGACAAACTGCTAAAGTGTTTCTGACAAGTAGAGCAGTCTTGTAATATTGTTCCTACTGAAGGCACTATGACTTTGATGTTGCTTGATAGTGTTCAGTTTCATATAACTAGGCAACTGAATTAGCAGTATATAAGTTATGCGCACCATTTTGAAACTGAATGGCTTTGTGAACTATTTTTTGCCAGGATAAAGATTATATGTGGCCACGAAGTGTTTCATGTGGTGTTCATCTGCTGAACTGGATGTAAACCACTGAACCTTGAGAATGTGGTGTTCATCTATATTGTGGTCACCAAATCGAGATGATTGTCAACTGGGTGGTGGCGTCCCTCAGCGCGCGCTCTCCTCTCCTCTCCCCATGAGTTCGTCAGCCTGCTAAGGTAAGACCGTAAGAGGAATCACCTCGACCTATCAATCGATTCATCAATCCATGCCGTTTTTCTTCTAATCCAGAGTAGAGTCGGGCTTCAAAACAGGGGTAGAAACACTTAAGCCCTCATTAAAATTACTTATCTGATTTCACCCCTCTACTACTGAATCTTGACACATGTTGCTATCTTATTTTAAAAAAAATATTAAAAAGAAATGTTTGGTTTCAATTAGCAGGAGTCCAACGTGCTGAGAAACCTCACTTTTGGGTGAATGCTGATGGGATTTACCAAGAGGAAGGGCAAAAAAACTATTAAAGGAAATATCTGGGACAAGGCCCTGGGGTTTCTTCTTGCGTAGATGGTGTTGTAATTTTTCGGATGGTAACTAACCTGCTTTGAATTTGTCTGCATGTCTCACCAGCCTACAGTGAAGCTTCTTAGTCCTGTTCTGACATTGTCAACACCCAACAAAGCCACTGATCAATCTGGCTGTGATGCTGTTAACATGGTAAGTCAAGCCATCCCTACCTGGAACAAAGAACAACCATTTGTTGCGTCAGGGGCATGCACTTTAGTCAAGCAGGTATGTATGCTTATGGACATCGAGCATATTCAGTTATTCACACATAAATAAAATCGACATCGAGTAGTTGAATGCTATCCCCCACTTTTAAATTGTAATGGCTTATGCATGTTGCCTGCAATCTATCCCCCACTTCTAAATTTTAATGGTTTATGCATGTTGCCAGCAAGTCGATTCTTCTAAAATTTTGCATGAAGACAATATTCCCTTTGCTGTGCAGTTTGTTGTTGTACACAGATGTGTTTATGAATTTTGGCCTGCTGTGCAGTGTGTTGTTCTAAACAACTTTGCCTTTCTTTTTATTGGTTAATTTGTATTTTCATCTCAATTTAGAAGCAAGATTGGAGATGCATTGAAGGCCAAAATCGTTGGAGAAAATTCTGACCTATATGTATGTTACTAACTTACTAAATATGCATTGAAGGCCAAAGACGTTGCAAGAATTGTTGCCATTGATAGACAGGAAACTGACTGAAGAACAAACTTTATTTATGTTGCTGCTCCGATATGTAACTATGCTTAAATATTTGTCTATGGTTAATCACCTGCGATTTCATTCAGATATGTGACTATCTGTTAGCTTCCTGGTTTCCAGTCATATACGTGACTATGTGAACTGTGGTTGTCAAATTGTTACCAATATAACAGTCCTGATGCAATTTCGATCAAATATTTGCCCACAACCACAAGTTGAGTGTGCTGCTATTTTCGAATGTGAACTTGATCCTCTTCTGAATGTGCTGCGTTTTTTCTGAATGTGAACAGAGCGATGCTAGTTGTTATCTGATTACCGTTTCACTGCTATCTTCTGAATGTGAAGTTGATATGCATATGCAATCTTATCTTCTGAAAGTACAGCGTTTTTCTGATTTTTTTTTTTTTGACAAGGTCGTTTTTCTGAATTGGAATAGAGCTATCAGGGTCGATGCGTAGTGCTCCACTAGTGTCAGTTATTCAGAAGTGGTCCATCTGTGTCACTAGTGCTCCACTATTTTCCTGAATGTGAGCAGAGGCTGTGCTCCAATATTGTAGTCATGTTGCTCTTATCAATGCTAAAAATTTATCCTCCTCCCTCCCTAATAAAGCACATGATAAACATGTTGTATAATGTGCCCTTTATATAAACCCGTCTACCTCCTAGGTAGACCGAGCCACGTCTCGCCGCTATAGCTACAAGAGGTGAGCCACGTGTAAGAGAGAAGCTGGGGTTGTCAGGTGTCTAGCAAGTGTGCTTTCACAAATGGACGCTCCCACTCCCACGGCGGCCGAAGGCAGCGGCGGCAATAAGCATAAGCACATTGTGCTCGTCCACGGCGCGTGCCTGGGCGGCTGGTCCTGGTTCAAGGTGGCCACCCGGCTCCGCGCGGCGGGGTACCGCGTGGACACGCCGGACCTGGCGGCGTCGGGCGTGGACCCGCGGCCGCTGCGGGAGGTGCCCACGTTCCGGGAGTACACCCAGCCGCTGCTGGACCTCCTGGCGTCGCTCCCCGACGGCGAACGCGCAGTGCTCGTCGGCCACAGCCTCGGCGGCGTCAACGTGGCCCTGGCCGCCGAGACGTTCCCGGACAAGGTCGCCGCCGCGGTGTTCCTCTGCGCCTTCATGCCCGACTGCACGGCGCGGCCGTCGCACGTGATGGAAAAGGTGAGGCAGCTGATCTTGATTTCCTAGATTTGAGACGTTCCCCTGCTCCTGGTGGTGCATGTCATTTTCTTGATTTTGGCCATCGAGAACATCGATTCATGTCTTTTTCTGGTAGCAATAATAAGAGTAAAGCGACTGGAAGTGCAATATGGTTGCTTCTTGTTCATGTTCAATATGTTTGCTTCTTGCTTGTTCATGTTGTTCGTATCGAACAGCATGAATTTTACTCGGTTTGTTCAAACAAAAAATGAGGAGCTGATCATTGTGTCTGTTTCTCGATTTTTGGTTTCTGATGAAACGGCCAAATGAATGAAGTTCGTGGAGGGGAAGTGGCTGGACTTTATGGACACGGAGATGAAGCCCCAGGACGCCGAGGGCAAGCTCCCCACCTCCATGCTGTTCGGGCCCCGGATAACCCGAGAAATCTTCCAGCTCTGCTCGCCCGAGGTACGTAGTCTGATTTGTTCATCTTTCATTCGTGAGTCAACAAGTTGCATCTTTTTCGCCGCTCGTTGCAAATCGAGTTGAAAGGGAAACGTTCATCGATCACTGGATCAGTATAGCTAGTGTGCATCGAAGAGGACACGATGTCCATTCGCCACCCAGTCGCGTTAGCATCATCCAGAATATAAAGGACCTCTATTTTTGGCTATTTGCACGCGCACACAGTGAATGGTGTTAATACTCTGTTTGTAAAACTCTGTTTAAACTCTGTTTTTACTTTTCAATAAATGCTATTGGGTGCAAACCCCTCCAGATTCCTAAAAAAAATTGTGTTAATACCGTTGTGCATGCCGGAACAGCACCTATCTAGGTTCAGCCATGGTTTTTTTAGAAGGACCATCTGGCCGGATGTCTGTCAACACTCGCAGCATCTGCGGGCGGTGGGCCAAAATCTGTCAACGACTCTATACATCTTAGCCAATTAATCAGGGTCTTGCCGTGCCACATAAACAGAACCGGATCGAAAACAGATAAAAAGAAGTCATGTTGAACAAAAAAAAGGTAAAAAAAAAAACACAGATAAAAAATGTCAAATACTCTGTCCCACGGCGTTTTAGCACTTCATTTACGGCGTTCTAGCGCTTCATTTACATGTCCAGATTCACTCAAAGTACTATCCATCTAGCCAGAATAAATATTATACTTGGTTGCCACCTAAAACGTTTAAAAAAATGGAACAGAGGGAGTAAGAAACAATAGCTCTTCACAACTTTGTTAGACTGACTCCAACAACGCAATCCAAAAGTAGTGTTTTTGCATATCAAAAACACCCTCCAACAGAAGACCCAAACACATGACCTATTTTCCCTACCAAGATAGCTAAGATGCAAATAAGCATTGTCGAGGCGGGGCGATGCAAATCTCAGGCCCCGGAGTGGTGGGCCTGCGGCGAGGCCCGGCCGGCCCGAAGGGGGGGGGGGGGAGGTGAGCAGTCGGCCCGTGGACGACAACGACGACGCCGCAAGAGGAGGGAAGCGGCGTTGTGGACGTTCCTTGCCCGTGAGCACTGTGGTGGAGCAGAGGTAGGAGTCATAGTCGGAGTAGAGAGAGAAGGAGATGTGTCAGTGGTGGGTAGGCGTTGTGCTCTGGCGGCTTCGAGCTTCGGGGCAGAGTCAGTAGTGGATCTAGGTGGAGATGTTGGTAGAGGTGAGTGCTCAACACGGAGGGAGGCAGGCACACGACAGGATTTGAGTCTTCTTTTGCTCGGGCTTTATTGGAGAAGGTGAGATTTGAGTGAGTGACCTTTTCATTGTACGTGACCTATATTATGGAATGAGTAGGTTGAGGTTGGAGCATTGGCGGAGCCAAAGGGCGGTGGGGGCCATCCCCCCCCCCACCCAAACGTCACAACGTTTCTTATGTATAATATAGAATTTAATAATTTATATTGTAAATATATAATAAAGTTGTGTCATATATTTTTATTACTTTTTAACAACAAATTCACATAAATTCATATTTTTTTATTTAGGCCACAAGTAAAAATTTTTATTTCTCCTAGTGATGTGGGCACCCCTAGTGTTTTAGCATTCAAAATTAAAAAAAATGTTTCCTACTAAATGTTTCTTAGTGAGGATCCACATGTGCTATGAGTAGTGGTATTTTTTTTATTACTACACAAAAACACTAGGAGTTCCCCCATTTTGATATTAGACGTGGCCTTAATGAATAATTCCTGGCTCCCGACGGACACAGTCGTCTACTATGGGAAAAAGAACGTGCATGGTTAAATCGTCAAATACTAGATAAATTTAGAAAAAGGAGCCTAGCATTAGTGAAAAAATCTAAGCAAATAAGCTACACTCAGTTCTTAAATGATTTAAACTCTTCGTCTTGCCTCCTATATACATAATTTCTGGCTCCGCCACTGTGTTGGAGACCGTTTTAGTCCTGTCTTCAAGTCTTCCAACATCTTCCCTAGGTGATGTATGTCCTCCTCCTTCCTCGGTACACTGTTTAAACAAACCAAAAAGCTTGCAGTAAGAATTATGTTTAGTTGATTTTGCCATTTTATTCGAGAGCAACAGATCATTCCTGGTTTTTCAAATTGCCCAACACACTCATGCTAACACGAAATGCTGCTCAGAAGTTGGGCTAAGGGCCAACTAAGGCATCCTTTGGTTTTCAGGGAACCATTCCCCTAGAAGAATTCCTATAAAAAAATGCTTAGCTAATATATACAAACTTTGATGAGCTAGAATATGATTATGTTTGGAATCCTCTTCAACTGAAGGAGCCCTAAGCCTAAGGCTATCTCTGTTCCAAATTATATGTCATTTTGATTTTTCGGTACATTCATTTTGCTAAGCATCTAGAGAACATAACAAAATGAATGAAAAAAAAAACGTCAAAGACTTCATAACTTGGAACGGAGGAAGTAAATGGTTTTAACTGTCTCCTCGAGTCCTCCCTTCCGCACGCAGCGTGCTGATATCAGGTGCAAATCAGTTCTGCATCTTCAAGCAAATGCATCGTGCTGATGTGTCGCATAGCCTTGATATTATCAGGTGCAAATCAGTTCTGCATCTTCAAGCACAGGCATCGTGCTGGCGTAGTGATGTGTCATCATTTTCTCTGCAGGACATCACGCTTGCGTCGTCTCTGAAAAGGGTGAGCTCGATGTTTGTGGAGGACCTGGTGCTCCAGCAACCCTACACCAAGGAAAGGTACGGGTCGGTGCGTAAGGTGTACGTCGTGTGGACGGAGGACCACGCCATCGTGGAGCCGTTTCAGCGCTGGATGGTGGAGAACAGCCCGGTGGATGAGGTGAAGGAGATCGCGTCGGACCACGTCGTGATGCTCTCCAGGCCCGACGAGCTGATGCGCTGCCTCACCGACATCGCCGACAAGTATGCTTAATTATTGACGACGCTATCTGTCAGCAGCTGTTGAGCACATCTCTACATTATTGCTTCTCGATCGTCGTCTGAGCGGGCTCTGCATGCATGTCGTCATGGTGTTTAGATTTTGCATTCGGTTTAATTTTTCCTGTCCCTGGCTCCTGCTGGGTCGAATCGGGATTATTGGCCAAAATTCCAATGCGTGGTGTGTAATCGTGTATAATGCTATTGAGGCTTGTTAATAATCTATATTCGCCTGTAAAAAATATGTATACAGTATATTGAGGCTGAGGCTGTTTGTTAACTACTCCCTCCGTCTCTAAATAAGTGTCGTTCTCGCTTTTTGAAAAACAACTGCTGTAATTATATATTAAAATATATAAATATTTATGCTAACTAATTAATATCATTGGAAAGATCTTTATGTCTAGTTTTTTAATAAATTTATTTGAAGATAAAAATGTTACACATATTTTATACAAATTGAGTCAAACTTATGGCACAGAAACCCACGGCGACACTTATTTAGGGACGGAGGGAGTATTATGTTTATCTTCGTGGCACTACCTATACATCCAGTGTCTAAATTGTCTATGTTAGAGCATCTCCAACAATTTGGTAAATGAGGCTGCTATCCTAAAAAATTTGGCAAAATAGCAATTTTTACTCTCCAACAGTTTGCTAAACCCACTTGCCATCTTTCCCAACTTGCCAATTCTTCCATCCGCGTGCGTATCTTTGCGCGCGCGGATCCTACTTGCTATCGCTCGCACGCGGCCATCGCTCCTCTTCGAAGAGGGCCGCTGGGGGCAGCGGCACTTGGGTGAGAGGGCCGCTGGGGGCGGCGGCGCTGGAGGGCCGCTGGGGAGGCGGCGCTCGGGTGGGAGGAAAAGTTGGCGGCGGCGCACGAGAGAGTTGCTTGGGTGGGGGCGGTCGTCGCGGGGTGAATGGCTCGGGACTGGGGAGCGATGGATTAGGGTTTGGCTGTGTATATTGTCTGTTGTGTGGATGTGGGTCCACTATTAACGTTCCTGTCAGTTTTTCAATCCCGTCAGGAGTGCTTCCCTCGTCCCTGACGGTTATGCGGATTCCTAACGGGTTTCTAGAGCCGTCAGGAATAAACGCAGAGGTTCCTGAGGGTTTTCACGAACCGACGGGAATTAATCATTGTTCCTGTCGGTTTTTTAATTGCCGTCAGGAAAACCAAAAGCCGACAGGAAAAAGCTCTAGTCTGGTAGTGTTCCCCCGGGCGTGAGGACACTTCCCCGCTCTCGTTCCCGCGCCGCCCGGCCTCCGTGTTCGCGAGCTCATCCGTCGCCAAGCCCTGGGCATCGTCTGGGCACGCAAGTAGGTCAGCCCTCGACCCCCTCCCGATCTGTTCCTCGCCCGTGCCAGCCCTCGACCTCCTCCCGATCTGTTCCTCGCCAAATCCGTGGCGTCGTCCTGGCGTTGAGGTATGTCCGATCCTTAAGGATTGATCTCCCTGGCATCTTTTTCCTCATGTAGCTAGCTCGGTTGATCGGTGATGGTACTCTAGGGTACGGTTGAGTAGTGTTGATCTCCCCGGCATATGTTCTAGTCCCCTTGAATGATCGGTAGATTCGATCTACTGCTGCACTGTATACTAGGGTTGATCGGTGAGATCGGTACTCTAGAGTTGAGGTGCCGTACCGCTGGCACATATTTCCTGTTGGTAATGAATAATGATCGATACTCTGGCACATATTCATCAGAACCTTCAGTTTGTTTGGCTTAAAATTCAGCTTGTCGATTCAGCTTAAAATATCAGAACCTTCACTTTTTTTTTTAATTCAGCTCATGTGTGTGTATGGACGTGCATGGCCCTGTAGCAGTCCTTTTGATAGCTTGCGACGCAGGTGGCCGGGAAATCTCGTGGCCAGCAAAGTGCTCACAGACCTGCAGCTTCAAGTTCCTATCCTGTCCATTCAGTACATGCTGTGAATGTCGCCGTGTGCTGATTGAAGTACAAAGTCCTGTTGGTGGCCGGCATATCGTCCTCGGCTCCTCGGCAGTCGGCAATGTCGCCGATAGAGATGAAGATTTGCTGCTACCTGCAACCTGCTTGGTGGAGGAGACGGCCGGCTTCAAGGAAGATACCGCGAGAGGAGGTGTTGGGCGCCTCGATGAGGTTCCATCTTCAGAACATGGCATTAGGCTACGGGAATAAAAGCCACGTACGGCACCGGTCAACAACCTCTATGGTGGGTTCTTTTTTTTTATTTGGCAACTTAAAATTAGGGAACAGTTGGAGAGAGCATCTTTTTAACTTGGCATATTCTTTTACCAACTTGCTAAAACACAATATTTGCCAAGTGAATTTTGGCAAACTGTTGGAGATGCTCTTAGGGCGCCCTCTAATGGTTGGTAAATAGCTAGTCTAGAAAGAATCCTATTGGCTATCAATAAGAGAGAATAAATAGTTAGCAATTGTTAGAGCAACTCCAACAGTTTGGCAAAATCATTTGGCAAATTAGGATTTTTGGCAAAACCATAAAAAACCTCCTTCAACAACTTGGCAAAAGCACTTGGCAAATTGGCAAGCTTGGCAAAAAGAGGTCTTCCCCAAATATGCGCGCATGAGAGCGCTTGGCAAATGGTGCATGCATCATCTCCTTCACGCGAGGGGAAGAGGAATCACCCAGCTGCATGCGTCCCCACAAAAAAATTAAGACATGTGGACCACTAATTTTCAATTTGTCAAGCCCAAAATATTAAACTGTTGGAGAAGGACTATTTTTTCACTTGGCAAATGGATTTTAGACTTGGCAAAATTAGAGATTTGCCAAGTAATGTTTGCCAAACTGTTGGAGTTGCTCTAGCTAGTCTAAGGTGATCATCCACAGAAATAACTCCCCGTTGTATTCGGGGCCTGTTTGGAACGGAGTAATATAAAACAGAGGAATGGTAGGAAACACAGAAATAAGGGAAGAGTGTTGTGGGAAAACAGAGGAATGAGAAAACGCAGGAAGATACAAATAGAGGTGTTTGGAACGCAGGAATTTATAACACATCATTTTCAAAATGTGGTATAATTAAAAAGATGAGCATTTGTTTTATTCTTATTTTGAATATTTATGAGTACAAAGCTAAATTTTAATTATATCAAATGAACATACGTAATTATTAGTCTCTTTTAGTGAATCTACATGATAATTTACTCGATGACATGATATATGAGATAGAGAAAATAGTAACCCAAGTGCATGATTATTGATTATTAAACGGAAAAGAATTCGTAACTGACATCCTGAAACCACGCCCAGCGTCCCAGGCCTTCGAAGCCTTCGCTTCCTCTCTCCACGGGCGATGGACAACGTGATTTGCCTCGGACTTCCGCGAAACCATGAGCTCAGACCAGATTCTTTATTTCCTGCGTTTCGCGAGCGAATGGCTCCTTTCCTCCGGAACGTGGAGGCTGCTTTCCTCCGTTCCAAACGCCAATGACATCAGCAAACTATAGGAATGGATTTCCTTCAAAATTCCCGCAGAAATCCTCCGTAGACAATATAAGGCTAGATATCTTTTTAGCCGTAGACAATTAGATATAGTATATTTTCAAAGTATCATTCTATCCTACTGTCGGTGTTTCGAAACCGGGGGATCTACACCAACAAGTAAACTTATACGCCGCGTGTTTCCAAACTCGGATGGTGATGCCAGATGGACACAAGGATTTATCCTGGTTCGGGCAAAGAAGACCCTACGTCCAGTGGGGAGGATGAAGTTGTATTATCTTGCACTGAAGTGCTCGTATAGGGGTGAATACAAGCGTGGAAATGGAAGCGAGGAGTGGGGTGCCGAGATGGCTAAGTGTGCGTGAGGATGCGAAGGCTTGAAAGCGTGAAAGCGTAAACCCCCCTACATTAGGCCCTGGCGTCCCCTTTTATAGGCCAAGGGGAGGTCCAGGGTTACACAGTAGTTAGGGCTATCGTCGGGATGACGTCGAGGTACGGGTGCGGGGTCATGTCATCATGACTGTGGAGGCCGACCTTGGTCTGGTTCGAGCCTGCGACTCCTTCTTTTGCCCGGTTCGAGCCTGTAGCAGCGTGGGTCGTCGATGGGCGGTCGTACTTCTCCGCAAACTTCGGCGAGTAGTCGTCGAGGTGGGAAAGACAGATCACTGCAGGCGACGTGCATCCCGGATGACCATCATCATTACTCGAGTGGTCCCCCGCTGTTTCGAGGGGTAGGACTCGAGGGGTCGACGCCTGAGCTGAAGTGACTGAGCCACGGGAAATCCGTGTCAGATATACAGTGGCAGCGTTTTGAGGGGGTGTCGTAACGAGACATGATGAGTAGCGTAGGGAAATAGTATGATTTGACGCGTCTGTGACCCGAGCAGGGCAGTAAGATGGGGGAAGTGTCAGAGGTACTCTCCCACTATTATGCCCTGTAGCCACGTGGTTAGGCAGGGAATCGTACGACCGCCCATTCCGAGCAGGTGAAACAGTGTCCTGTGGAATGATTGGCTGCCGTTCGAGCCCGTTCCTGGGCTGGCCCAGCAGGTCATATGGCGAGCCTGATTTCCCAGTGAGGATTTAGGGAAAGCAATGATGGTCTTGTTCTTCTCATCACCCAGGTTAATGACCCCCCTAATTATAGTCCCCGACACCTGCTGTTCTAAATATTGTATCTATGATATGAAATGTTGCAAATTTTTACATTAAGATTTGAAACATTGAAAAAAAAAATCCTCAAATCTAGGCAGTGCTCAACTGAAATAGTCAAATCCTGCTCACCTGCCGCCCTCCGTGATTTTACCCCTGAAAAGGCCTGTTTAGATTCACTATTTGATAATAGTTAGCTAGCTAATACTTCATTATCCGATTTGATTTAGGTAGTGGGATAGTTGTTATCTAAAGGTCCAATTAACGTACCTGTTTGGATCAAACAGAACCTAAACTTGTTTGGTCATCATGATCTTGTTTAATTGAATCGATGAGTATCAATGCATATCTTAGTCGAAATAATTTGGGCGGCTCTATTCGACTGGGTAACAACGCATCATTATTCCTTTTCTTCTAAAAGCCAACTCCAGCTTCAGTTATGTACAATTGAGCTTCAGTTATTTTTTTTTTCTAAATGCTCTTATGTATTACACCTTCTGTTAGACGACACCTTTTTTTTTCTCAGGTTCACGTCTGTATGCAGTCTTTCTAGGCGCTACGAGGCCTCATATTGTCCCATGCCCATCAAAACACTGGAGCGATCTAAAAAATAACGTTTCCTCTCAATTTTAGGCGTTATGTTCCTCTTATCCCGTCAAAACTAATAGTGATTCAAGAAATGTTCCCTCCTACTTTTAAGAACAATGACACTCGCACTGTTATTATGTCTAGTGTTATTGCACCGCCTAATAGTGTTTTTACCTAGGATAACATGTACGATATTCATTTAGCTTTCAATTTTTATTTTGGAGATTAGCAGTGTGGTCAAAGCTTTCCCTCCTATATATATATAGATGTATCCTTGTAACGTACTGTAGTCCGCATGTGAGTATATGGCATAATGACGCATCAGTTTTTGAAGTACTAAAAGTCAACTCCAGCTTCAGTTATGTAGAAACGAGGTAACTAAAGACACCCTTTTTTCTCAGGTTCACGTCATGCATGTATACTTATATGCAGCCTTCTAGAGTGACTAAAGAAATGTTTAATTTCCTCCCGCTTTTTGGCGTTATGGAACCTCCTATCTTAAAACTATATAGGTTCAACTGTCCCACTTTTAAGTACGCAGTGATATATTCCATCTATTCAGCTATTGGTTTGTTCATGGTAGAAGTTGGCCATTAGATTAAAATCTTAGTGCCCGTATTTTTGTAATCTATCTATTCTAAGCATATACCAGTGCTACGTGCGTTGATAGCGAGCATGTCTCTGTTAACTTTATTAATTTCGAGATATATCAGCTTTGACATTTAGAGGTTGTTATATTATAGGATATTATGGTTTGTGCGTACATAAGGTGAGCGTTGCACCTGTATTGTGTTTTGTAGAAACAAGTAGTGTACCTAAGGTGTGAAGCCTCCTATAAAAAACTCTAGAGAGATTGAAGAATATTTTCTTAATTTTTTCTGGAATACTCAAAAAAAAATATGTATCATTGTGTTAACAAGAAAAATTTAATAATATGTTAGCATTGCACTTGTATTGTGTTGTGAAGAATAAAACGGTAGTGTAGCTAGCTAAGGTATGAAGCCGCTTATCAAGAAAGAAAAGAAATATTCTCATACACACCTTCAGTTACACGTCTGATCCCGTTTTTTCTCAGGCTCACGACATGCATATTATATACATATAGTTTTGTAGTTTGGTCGGCGTCGTCCTAAAATATGGCGTACAAATTACAGTACATCATCTCATCAGTACACACGTGACACGTCATGTATTTCGCCGCCTCGATAGCAACTCGAAAAGCAGGAGCATGGAGCATGGAAACCAGCGCTAGCTCTAGCGTTTATACACGGATCGAGCGGCCATTGTTACATGCGCGCACGCCGTAGTTTCTGAGAAAGCGACGGACGGCAAGGATGGTGCGCAAATGCAAGGCCACCAGCACCATGGGCGGCGGTGGAGACTACCACCAGCCACGGCATTGTGTGGCGCTGTCGCTCTTCATCCTGGTCTCGGCGACCCTGGCGTTCCTTGCGTACGTCGCCTGCTTTCCGGTCCCGGGTGGCGCCGCCACCGCCGGTGGACTATACCAGTGGTGGAGATCGCAGGGTTCCGCAGGCACGTCCGGCGAGCTCATCCGGACAAACGTCGACGACGGTGCTAGTTCTGGCGTCGCCGCTCGCACGCCGACGTCCCTGTCGCACATCGTGTTTGGCATCGGCGGCGCGGCTCGGACGTGGAACCGCCGCCGCGGGTACGTGGAGCTGTGGTGGCGGCCCGGGCAGACGCGCGGCCACGTCTGGCTCGACGAGGAACCGGCGAAGCCGTGGCCGACGGCCACGAGCCCGCCGTACCGCGTCTCGCCGGACTCGTCCCGGTTCGGGCGCCGTGCGTCGGCGTCACGGATGGCGAGGATCGTGGCGGACTCCTTCGCGGCCGTCCTGGCGGCCGGGGTGAAAAACGGCACGGGGGACGGCGACGATCGCGAGGTGCGGTGGTTCGTGATGGGCGACGACGACACAGTGTTCTTCCTGGACAACCTGGTGACGGTGCTCCGCAAGTACGACCACGCGGAGATGTACTACGTGGGCGCGCCGTCGGAGAGCGTGGCGCAGAACGCGGCGCACTCGTACGGCATGGCGTTCGGCGGCGGCGGGTTTGCGGTGAGCTACCCGGCCGCAGCGGCGCTCGCCAGGGCCTTCGACGACCGCAACGGCGGCTGCCTCGACAGGTACAAGGACATGCACGAAAGCGACGAGCGCGTGCACGCCTGCCTCAGCGAGCTCGGCGTGCCGCTCACCCGCGAGCCGGGCTTCCACCAGCTGGATTTCCGCGGCGACGCGTACGGGCTCCTGGCGGCCCACCCGGTGGCGCCGCTGGTGTCGCTGCACCACCTGGACCTCATCCGGCCCATCAGCCCGCTGGCGCGGACCTCGCTGGATGCCGTGCGGTCGCTGGTGGACGCGTCCCGGCACGACCCGGCCCGGACGCTGCAGCAGGCCTTCTGCTACTACCGCGACGGCCCGTCCGGCGGCCGCAGCTGGTCCGTCTCGGTGGCGTGGGGCTACGCCGCGCAGGTGTACCCGTGGGCCGTCCCGGCCCACGATCTGGAGGCCCCGCTGCAGACGTTCGAGCCCCTGTGGAAGAAGAAGACGGCCGACGGGCTGTACGTGTTCGATACCCGGCCCTGGAGGCCTGCAGACAGCGCGTGCGCGCGGCCCCTGACGTTCTTCCTCAGCACCGTCCGGAACGAGACGGCGGCGGCGGCGGCGGCCACCGTGACGGAGTACACGAGGCACGTCGTCGGGAAGCCGCCGGAGAAGGAGTGCGACAAGCCCGGCTTCCGCTCGGCTGCTGCGGTTCAGACGGTCAGGGTCCTCGCGCCAAAGATGGACCCTAGTGACTGGCACCGGGTAATTGATCACTAAACACCGCATCATCAGCTCCATCGTTTCGGCTTCTGCAGGAATTGAGCGCTCGAAGCATGCATGTTTCATCCAGGCACCACGGCGGCATTGCTGCGAGACCGAGAGGGATGGGTCGGGCACGGTTCTGGAGGTGCGGATACGTCGGTGCGCCGGCGGAGGAGAGCTCGCCGTGGCCACGCCGTAGATGAGTGCATTTTGTCGCAGTACCGAGATCAAGCGATGTAAGTTAATAATACTCTTGATGTTGACTGCCATGGTACGTTGAGTGATGATGCATGGTTGTCACCTGAGCGATAATGTTCAAGGATAAAAAAAAAGATAATGTTCCTAATACAGGTTCATATTTCATTGCAGAGGCGAATGGTGCAGGGTGCGGTTCTCATCTTCTCCAATCCTGCAATACTATTCTAAATAAGATGCAGCAGCAGCAGCAGCAGCAGCAACAACATAGCATTTTATCCCAAACAAGTTGGGGTAGGCTAGAGATGAAACCCAGAAGAGACACGTTACAGGGCAACCCAAAAGTCATGGTTCTGGCACGTTGATAGCTAGTTTCCAAGTGCTTCTATCCATAGCTAAATCCTTGGAGATATTCCACTCCTTAAGGTCACTATTCTAAATAAGATGGCCGTGTTTAAATTGCATATATTTACTAATACTATAATGTCATTTTTAAACTGGTATCAGTTACATTTTTTTTAGAATTCAAGGGCAGAGCCCCGGTCTTTCAATTACTCAAAAGACCATGTCTGATTACAACGGTTCAAGTTCAGGCTTATGCCCCCGGCATAGCAAAGAGGATTACAGTTCCAACAGATAACCAACATCAGAAACAACTACCAGCAACATTACCAAACTACTAAAGTTTTTGTACTATCTTTTGCCTTTTTAGCTCAATCAGGAATAGCTTCAGCTTGCTATTCCATCTCCTGTAGAGCGACGTCCAGCTCCACCCACCAAGACTGGGATTCACCAGCAGTTGTCTTGGTCACCTTCTTTGAATTGGCCTTGCGCTTGTACTCATGTGAGATCTTCACACGCCTTGCATGGTGGTATAAGGTAGCCACAGCAGCTCTTTCGCCTCCTTCTTCATCATCTTGATAAATTCTTCTAGTCGAGGCTTTTGCTCCTCCGGACACAGGATTAGTCAGTTCCGAAGAGTACCGGCCACCATGTGATAAAGAGTATCCATACCCTTCCAACCTGAGTTCTAAAAAACCACTCATTCCTGAGTTTCCAGACACAGCACATAACAGCAGAAGTAACTATGTTCAACAAACTATTTCTTTTGTTACTCAACCAGAACTGACCAACATTATCAAGACTACTCCCTACTTGAGTATCAAAAAAGTCAGACACTGAACTCCAACATCTCCTAATCACCACACATTCAAAGAAAAGATGTTGATGAGACTCATTTTCCTTACAGAACAAGCAGGTTTCATCTTTAACCTCCCTCCTTTTTGCTAAATTGTCTCTGGTCATGTTCCTATTATTCATAAGAAGCCAGAGAAAGATATGCACTCTTGGGGAGATTTTTAGACTCCAAACAGCTGGTGTGTGCACGTGGTTGATCCCCCTGAAATTAACTATTTTATAAAAGGACTGAGAAGTATAAGTTCCATGGGCAGTATACTGCCAGATCATCTCATCCTCTTCTACTGTAAACTGAATAGAAGCTACTAACTCAATGACTTCTAACCACATCTGGTAGAGAGGTTCAGACAGATTCCTCCTAAAGGTACATTTCAAAGTTTGCCCATCCCAAGTTTCAGCAATAGTCTTACCATAATCATTAAGAATTCTATACAGAGGCCAAAATTGAGTAGCTAAGTTAGTACAGCCTACCCAAGTATCCTCCCACAGCCTCACCTTTTGACCATTTCCTATTTTCCATTTATAACCAAATTTTGCAGCATTGGTAGCCCACATGAAACTCTTAAAAAACCTAGAAGCATGAGTAGATTTTGTAGCCGAATATTTGGTCTATCGGTCCTATACTTAAAATCAATGAGTTCCTTCCAAAGTTTATTCCTGTCTACATTATATCTTTTCAACCAAGAAGCCATAAGACAGATGTTCAAATCTCTAAGATTAGGAATGCCCGACCACCTAGATCCTTCCTCATGGAAACTAACTCCCAGTTTGCTAAATGGTACTTATGTTGATTCTCATCATCATTCCATAAAAAGTTCCCCATATGTGTGGTAATGAGCTGGATAGCCCATTTAGGGAATTTGATAAAAGATAAAAGGTAGACAGGTATACTGGACAAACAAGCTTTGATTAAAGTGATTCTGGCAGCTCTAGAAAGTAATTTCCCTTTCCAACCTGCTATTCTAATCAGAACCTTATCTACCAAGGGTTTATATCTTCTCTGGACAGCTCATCATAGTGAAGAGGAATCCCCAAGTATTTGAATGGAAAGGAACCAATAGGACAAGCTAGAATATGAGCAAAATTATGAACTTGTTCATCATCTAAATTAATTGGAATTAACTCACTCTTATGGAAGTTTATTCTCATTCCTGAGATTTGCTCATACCACATCAACACTGCTTTTAGGTTCCTAATAGCAGATTCCTCTGTCTTAGAGAACAAAATTGTATCATCAGCGTATTGTAATGCAATGACCCCTCCTACTTTAAAATTTTCTAGCAGCCCTCTAACTGAACCAGTATTCATAGCTCTACTCAACATTCTTGTCAAAGCATCTCCTACTAAATTGAAAAGGAAAGGAGACAAGGGGTCACCTTGTCTCAAACCTTTACCAGGTTTGAAAAAAGCACTCTCTTCCCCATTCACCAAGATACCAACAGAACCACCAACTATAATTTTCCTGATCCAGCTTATCCAAGTTGGATCAAAACCTCTAGCCTCAAGCAACTCAAAAAGAAAACTCCATGACACTCTACCATAGGCTTTTTCATAGTCTAGCTTAACAATAACTCCTGGTTCTTTACTGTTATAGACACTATGCACTACTTCATGGGCAGTAACAACACTCTCCAAAATGAATCTCCCTCTAATAAAACTAGTCTGAGCTGGGTTGTAACATCCCAAAATTTGCATGGTTTTAAAAATAGTTAAAATTGATTTATTTATGCATTTTGTGAGCATGTAATTTGTCTAAATAATATTTTTTTATGAAATTAAAATCAATCATAGGGTTAGATACATGCTTGAGCATCCATGCTGGTGCATATTTTGTTTTGTGTTGTCTGATTTATGTTGGAACTGAAAAGGAATTCAAAATCTATTTCAAAATGCTTTTAAAATTTTATGACAAGGAAAAGAAAAGATAAACCTTTCTCTCTCTCTCTCCCTACCATTTGTTTCAGCTGAAGACCAGCAACCTCCGTTGGCCTATATTCCTCTCTACGTCGCTGCCCAGAATACACAGCCCAGTTGCTCTCTTCGTCCCTCTGTTTGGATGACCAAAAGCTTCTGTTGTACCGCGTCGTCGTCGTGTTGATCACGATGGAAAGAACGTCGCCGATTTCCTTTCTTGAAGCAGCCATATCTCCCACCTCCAGATCGTAACCGAGCCGGACTCCTCCTCGACAGAGTCGGTCACCACGCCGTTTCTCGTGTCTTCGCGTGCGCTCCACGCAACCTCGTCCCATAAATAGCTAGCACCATGCTCGCCTCACTTTTTGTTGTTTCGCCCGAGCCCTTAGCAAGCCACAAACCCTAGCCGATGACTACCAACTCGAGTTCGAGTTCCGCAGCTCCAACTCCATCGTGAGCAAGTCACCGAGAAGCATCAAAGCTGAGGGTCCATCGTCCGCTTCTCCGAGCTATCTATGCCTGCCTTGGACCTTGCCGAACAGAAGCAGCCGTCTACCGATGGTGCAGCCGATTCTGGACACCTTCCTATCGTCAAGATCCCTAGCTCTGCTCATCTGGAGAATCCATGCAGGAAGCCATCGCCATCGAAGGCATGTGTTCCATTGTTTTCATCGAAGCTCCATCGCCAGCCATGGCCTCCTTGTTAGTTTGCTTTGCTTGCTGACATCATTTGATGACATAGCTATGTTTTCTTGCCGTTTTTCTTCAGAAAAACAAATCCACAAATACAAGGGAAATACATATATATCTCCAATCATCTCGACCCTGATTCTGGAGGCCAACAGCACCAGCACCATCACCGGTGAGACCCTCTCCATATATATACCTCTCTCTTGCTTAGCATCGTCAGTATCCATAACTAATCGGTTGACAACCGTATCTAGCACGTGGCTTCTCTTAGCCTATTACCATGCCAAGGAAGCCACAATCAACGCCATATAGGCTCGATCAAGGAGCAAGCTGGCCATCCATCCATATATCCCGCCCATCGTGTTGATCGATCTGTTGCTGGAGTATGTGTTCCCGGTCCTACATGAAGCACCATCATATTGTCCAGAACGTGAGCATGTCTCGCATGATCAATGGTGAGCACATCTACGGAACATCATCTTTTTTTCTCTGTTTTGTTCATAAGTCAATTCCTGTCGTGACGACCACTATCATATAGCTTGCTGACATCTTTGCTAGCCTTGATGACATCATTCATACAATTTCTTGCCATTTTCCTTCATAGAAACAAATCTCGAACAAGAAAATACACACATCTACGTTCCATCTTGTTCTACTCATAAAATCTCCGTTTTAACTCCGTTTTGGTCCATTTAAAATGCATTGGATTCGTAATTTCGTAAGTTACGCAGTAGTGCTACTATTAGTTCAGTTTGTAGCTGTTAGATTTTAAGTTCATATTTAATGCATTATTAGTCTATAGAAAATCTTTGAAAATTCATATACTTGTCACCGTAGCTCTGTTTTTGGTAATCTTTAGATCTGTGTGATCGTAGTGACGTGTAAAATAATTTTAAAAGCTTTTCAAACTGTTTTGCTATGAATGATGTATTGCTCTAATTTAGTCCTATTGTTTGCTTCGTGTATGATTGCATAGATTGTTTGTGTGGTGCTCTATAATCGTGTCAGTCGGTGAGCTTTGCGTTGATGTTCTGAAGTTGCTGCTCAAGAAGAAGTGGAGATCGAGAAGCAATTTCATGAAGATTTGGGACTTGAAGAAGGATCTAATTTTAAGGCAAGTATAGCTTGGGTTATCTTTTTGTGACCATGATCTAGTAAGCTTGATTAATGAATATGTGATTAAACATAAAAAGATGAATATATCTTTTGGCAAAAGCTGGGACTTAACGTGCCGCTGTGAGGGCTATATGGCTCTGGCTCTAGTGCATTCAAGAGACCTTTTCTAGCTTGTGAGAGGGAGGGCTGAATTGGGTATAGGGCTTCCTCTGTCCTTTGTGTATAGCCGGGTAGGAATGTGCCATTTGGAAGAGGAGTTCTATATCTGACGACAAAGCGACCCTTGCTTGTTAGACGAACTTTTGGGTGGCTATATAGTGAGACCCTGCTCATTCACCTTGGAAGTGTCATGGGAGTTATAAGCCCGAGCAAATGGGAATCACGACTCACAGGTAAAGGGTACACCTCTGCGCAGAGTTAAATCGATTTATCGTCCGTGCCCACGGACAGGGCGGCCCGGAAAACTGAGGGAACTTTATATGTTCATTTAAATTGTTTATGTGCAATTCATATTTATTCAGTTTTACTTGATCATGTGGATATGAGATTATACTTGTTATACTTGCGGAGTTCGACATGGACTCACTCTTGCTATTCCCCCCACACCTCGGGAGTGGAGTTTAGGCTTGTGATCAACCGATCGGTTTGGATCCGAGGAGTGGAGTCCTTATGTGAAGATCGGAGTTGTCTTCCCGTTTGTTTGCTACCTAAGGGTATATCTCTTCTATACTAAGTACGTTTTTTAAGCATTATTTACGATACTACCCTTTACTTGTAGCTATATGTGGGAATTGACTCCTAGGACTCACATATGGTGTATATCTGGTTTTGTTCTTAGAACCGGAATTACATGGGTTCACTATCCTTTGAACCACAGAAGTTAATCTAGTAGTTAGCAATTTGGAAAAGATTTTAAAACTACAATTCAAAAGACTAATAGGCCTAAACTATTTCATATTAGTAGCACCATTAACCTTTGGAATCAAAGTTACTAAAGCAAAATTAATTCTACTTAAATCAATATTGCCCTTAAAAAAATCAGCAAACAAGTCTAGCAAATCTTTCTTGATCAAATCCCAAAACTCCTAAAAAAATAAAAAGACAGGCCATCGAGCCCAGGGGCACCTTCAGCATAGGAACCGAAAACTGCCTCTCTCGACCTCCTCCTCGAAAAGGAGTAGCCAAAAGCCTATTCTCCTCAACTAAAACTTTATCCTTAGGTTCCCGAAGTTATGATCTAATTTAATTCCAGAATTAGTCTCCTTAGCAAACAACTCCTTATAAAAGTTCATGGCCACTTTAAGCATTCCCGCTTGATCACGAACAGGGCCAGTAGGGGTTTCCAGACTTTCTATCTTTTTCTTCCTATGTCTATAGTTTGCTACAGCTTGAAAATAAGCAGTATTCCTATCACCCTCTAACAAATCTCTCTCTCTTGATCTTTGTCTAGCCTTAATCTCTTCTAAAGCCCAAATGTGTTCTAACTCTTTTTCAACTTGCTTCCTTTCTAGCTTTTCGGATCGTCAGTTCTCTATATTTAGCTATCCCTTCCAGTCTAGTAAACTCCTTAGAAAGCTCTGTCTTAAGTTTATTCTGAGCAGCAATTTCATTTTCTGCCCAACCCCGAATCGATCTTCTAAAAGTTCTAACCTTAAACTGCCACCTATCCATACTATTCTCCAAATCACAAGGGGTATTCCAAGCCTTAGCAACCATCTCCCTAAAAGAAGTTTTTCCTACCACCACTTCTCAAAACTAAACTTTTTCTTACCAAAGGACATATTATTACTAGAATCTAAAACTAAAGGATTGTGATCACTAGAAATTCTCTCTAAAGCTTTCACAGTTGACATAGGATAGGCAGCTTCCCAAGAAGTAGAAACAAAAATCCTATCAATTCTGCTCGAATGGGTGGATCTTGATTATTGGTCCAAGTAAATCTCTTATTACTAGGATTCAACTCTACTAGGGCCCATTTACTAATCCAATTATTAAAACCATCAGCCCAGGTATGATTGAACACACCATTGCTTTTGTCATTAAAGGACCTAAATAAGTTAAAATCCCCTCCAGCAAAGTAGGACCATTCCAAAGAAGCATAATTGCATCTAATTCATCAAGGAACTCTTGTCTCGAACTCATCATAATCTAGACCATAAATAACAATCAATCTCCACACAAAACCACTACTTTTTTTAGTAAGCATGACACTAACAAAAAACTTCTTTACTGCTCCAACTACCATATCAAACTTATCAGCATTAGAGCCAACCAGATTCCTCCCGCCGACCCCTAGCTTCTTTATGAAACCAGTTAAAAGGCACATTCCCAGCTAAAGGTCTCAAAAGCCAGGACTTAGAAAACCTTTTTTTTTGTTTCCATAACACCTAAAAAATCTACATGATGCAGTCCCTAATCCTACTAGTCAAAGCTGGAATTCTACCTACAGTTCCAAGCCCTCTGATATTCCAAAAGAAGCCTATCATTTATTTTTCCTTTCTTTTTTCCTATTCCTAACAGTGGACCAACCTGATTCCTGGTTGTCCAAATCTGCAGAAACTACATCAATACTATCAGATGAAATCTGGGAACCATTCCTGGTTTCAGATCCAACAGCAGCAATGTTATGGACTTCATCTATACAACTCTTTTTGGAGCAAGAAGTATGACTACAATTAGCTACAAAACTATCAATCCTAGCATTATCTAAAGCAACCATCCTATCCACTACAGACTGATCCTGACTCATGACAATGCCAATTTCCTTGGCCAAAATAGTGAAAGTATCTTTAGAAGGGGGGGGGGGGGGTTAGGAGGGAGGAGCTTTTCTTATTCATACCTGTGTTAGCTTCCAGATCCCACTTTCTCTTGGCCTCCTGGGCATTCTCCAACACCATCTTCCCATTATCTGTCCTTCTAGTGCTTCTTCTTTGAGGTAGCACAGGACCCCATTTCTTCTGACCTTGAGGCTTCAAGTCATGAGTTGTTTTAGATGAACCTTCCTCACCACCACCCTTCTCCAAAGCTTGACCAGACATAGACTTGATCTCTACTGAACAATCTTGTGAAATGCTAGATTCAGCAACAGACCCAGAAGTTTCCTCAACAACAAAAACAAAATCCTCTTTCTGCTCAACAGGACCACTGACTTTCTTGTTCTTCATTGCATAGACCCATTCATCAGGCAGCAAATGTTGCTGCTCTTCATCTTGTTTGTAAACATCCTCTTCCTCATCATCAACTATCAATCCTTCAACATCATCATCCAATTCCATTGCTGAGAGCAGACAAGTTCCATAAGGATCAGAATCATCTGCCAAGGCTGATTCCAGTGCCTGACCAAAAGACAAAGTCCTCCTAGCACTTTTCCCCTGCATCCCTGATCCACCACTGTGAGGGATATTTCCACTCCCATCTTCCTTGGCAGTAGACCCCTCACTCCCTTTGTCAGTTTTCTTCCCATTCTAGTCATCACCTGGTAGGAAATCTTCAGTTTCTACTGCTTCAAACTCACCATCAAGATCATTATCATCATCTTCATTCTCACTTTGCTCATAACCTTCAGCTTTGAAGTAGACAACATGCAGCTCCTTCTTGAATCTTGAAGGCAAACACTCTTGCTCTTGGAATTTTGATAGGGTTCTTGCACAGAATCTTTACCCTAGCCACACTGAAGAAACTGTTGAACAGGGCATGCCAATCCATATCCACCATCAAGCCAACACTTGAGGCTACTTCTCTGATAGTGTCCCAATACACCCATTTTGGTGGGACCCCAGTCAGCTGAACCCAAACTTCCTCTAGACTCCCAACTGGCTCAATGTTACCATTCCACACACTCAAGGGAGCTACCACATCATTCCTCAAGTTAAACCTAGAAGCTTGACCAATCACAATGTTTTCCACTTTCTTGGAGGGAGTTACATTTTTTCTGTCGGTCTAAATCATCATTGTAAAGCTACATTTAAAAAAGGTAAAAGGCACAATTAATTGTAAATTTTACCATTAAAGGCTTGTTTGAATGTCCATATATTCACTCAAAATTCACCTCAACACATTAAAGAGTGGGCGGTTAAACACAAATTTACCCAATCCCCTTGCGGCCCTTGGACCAACATCATGTGGCTCAGATTAGAAGTTTGCATGGTTGCACGGAGAGGTTAGTTTGCACCTGATACGTTGCCTCTAAACAAACCCTAAAATGTGGTGAAACCCCACATGCTTAATAAATGACATAAAGGTATATCTCTATCTCCATTACTATATAATTCACTATTTTGAATTATCCTAAAGCCATACACTAATATGTTCCCCACAGTCATGACCTACACTAAGTGCACCCAAAAAATTACACCCGTCAACATCTAATCTTTCAAATGAAAGGATGAGATTAACTCTAATCTTCTCTTTCTCTCACTCACTCAAATCCAACGGACAGAAATGCTGGGATCAAACTTCATCACTCATCTCACATCACTCATCACATCCCTCCCTCGATCCCACACTAGACCGTTCCTCTCCTCGATACGTTGTGATAGGACCTCTCTCCCTCGATACGATTCCTCTCCCGTGCGTTTCTGTTCGTCGCCGCCCGATGCTCCCTCTTCCATGCCAGGGCGGACACCGCCAGGACGGACGCGTGCCACTGGCCGCCTCCATGCCAGGCGCCCACACATTGTCGCCGCCAAAAGCCCTACCCAGATCACGCCGTCATCAACATACACCCCACGCACGGATCATGCTGGCGCCGCCCGACGCCCCATGCGAGTAACATCGTCGCTGCCCGACGCCCCACGCGGGCCACGCCGAGTCCTGGGCAGCGCGGACGCCATTCGCGGCCGGCTCGACGCTACAGGTTTGAGGCGGCCAGGTAGGATCCTCGCATGAACCTCAGCCGTGGTAAAGCCCTCTGTCACTCAAATCTCCCTGTTTCTCTCCCTCACTATTTCTCTCTCTCCCAGATCCGCAGCGTCCTCCATGAAGCAACATCTCAGGCCGGGTTGGAGGCGACGAAGCGAGAGTTTCCTGGTGGTCCGTGGAGTCCTCTCTTGCAGCACTTCCTGCACGAGCCGTGTGAGGCTCTGCCCATGGCCTGTGCTTCCAGAGCTCGAAATCCGGGGAGAGGAGAAAGGGGTCATATGCAACATCCTACCCCACCTGCTACCAATTGCCTGCTGTTAGTGCTCATGCCTCGCCTCGCTGCAGCAACTTCTACCTCGGCGGTGCCATTTGCAAGCAGCGGAGGGATAAGATGATGCTGACGTTTGCAAGCAGCCGACCGATGAATAGGTTCAGGTGCAATGTGCTTTGACATTATGAGGTTATGGGCGTTTGCAAGCAGCCGGTCGATGAAGACAATGTGCTGTTAATTATTAATGAGATTATGAGGTGTGAAGGATTTGAGTTTTTGAATAAGATATTTATGATCCCTTTGTTATTTGACATGGCCCATTTATTTATTTTTGGTTTTCTCCCATTATGCTTAATGTCAAGGATTTTACTTTTTGCACTTGATGGATATATAATCTTTTTTTGATTTAAGTTGTTCTTCACCGAGCTTACTCTCCCAAACTCGATTTAGGTCCTAAACTTCTATATTGACACAAGGCAAGGAAGCTGCTATATTGACTGGAGCAACACTACAGCATCATCATCAGGTACCGATTCCTCCCCTCTCACTTGTTGGTTGCTCCCATGCATATTAATTTACAAGAGCAGAAGATTTCCAATGTAGTACTTAAAATTATCTTGTGAACAAACATTATTGCGGAAGCATTGGTGTGGAAACTGAAAAAGGGCATGAAATTCACAAATTCAAAGGTAATTGTGTGAATTGTGATTGATAAAAGTTATTCTCTGTTATTTGGTAAAGTGTTGATTGGTTGAATGGCTAAATGCCACATTGAAAAATATTCTCTGTGATTGTTTTGTCAATTTGGATCCAATATCATTACACCTAATCAAATGATTAGCTTCGTGAGTAAGAGTCTCTATTGTCTCGCCTCATCAAAGTTTCTATAACAACATCAACAACAACAACAAAGCCTGTTAGTCCTAAGCAAATTGGGGTAGGCTAGAGTTGAAACCCAACATGAGCCCCAAGTCACGGTTCAAGCACGTCAATAGCTGATTTCCAAGCATTCCTATCCAAACAAAGATCTCTAGTATATCCCAACTTTTCAAATCCCTTTTTACCACCTCCTCCCATGTCGCCTCTCCTCTCCCTCTCCTCGCAATGGTATCTCGATTTAGGACCCCACAATGTACAGGTGCTTCTGGAGGTCTCTTTTGAACATGGCCAAACCATCTCAACCGATATTGGACAAGCTTCTCTTCAATTGATGCTACCCCTAGACGATCACATATATCATCATTTCAAACCTGGTCCATCCTTGTGCGACCATAAATCCAGCGTAATATATGCATTTCCATGACACTCAGTTGTTGCACATGACGTCTTTTTGTAGGCCAACATTCTGCTCCATACAACATAGCGGGTCTAATTGTCGTTATATAAAACTTGCCTTTAAGCTTTTGTGGTGCCCTCTTGTCATAGAGGATGCCAGATGCTTGACGCCACTTCATCCACCCTGCTTTTATTCTATGGAAACGTCCGCATCAATATCTCTATCTTTCTGTAGCATCGATCCTAAATAGTGGAAGGAATCTTTCTTAGGAACCACTTGACCTTCCAAACTCACATGTCCCTCCTCATGTATATAGCAACTATATGTCATGACCAAGATGTTTTCTTCCATTTTCATGTAAAACATATCTGAGAATTGTTCAATGAAACAAAATGGTCCATTGGAGGATGATACTTTCTATCATGTAAGTGATAAACACTTTGGGATCTAGGCTTGTTAACAATTAGTATGCCAGTGCCCGATCTGATGTGTTGAGACATATATTGGATAAGAAAGTACTAAATTGAATTAGAAGTTTTTTTATCAATGCAAATATGCTCTGAATGCCACCATTTTTTCACGAGGTAGCATTATTGCAAATAAGTTAGGCAAAGTATTTGGTATGAAAACCACCAGTTGTAAATTTCACTGAAGCTGTGAGTTACTGCATTTTCATTTTCATTGGGGGACAGCGCGATGTAGTTGTCGGAGGCGGTGGGTGTTGGCAGTCCTTAACTCGATTCTAACCCCGCCGGCAGATTAGCCTAGTGTAAATTTCACCTAGAATAGGGCTCTACTCTAACTATTTCCATAGTGTGGCGTATAATTCTTGTTTTGCGAGGACATCACCGAAATACACGCAAAATGGGTCAAGACATGAAGAAAAACACCTATGAATAATTACTTTTTATTTTGGGCCCAAGCAAACAAGAGAAAAGAGGAGAAAAAGCCCACTCGGAGCCAAACCAACCAGAAACACCAGCATGGGCCGACCAGAGGCCCAGCCAGGAGGCCACCGACCAAAGCTGAAGGCCAGCAGGGCCCAGCCAGGCGCCCCCACGCCTGAGGCGCGTGCGCGCCCAGTTGGGCGCGGCCCGGGCCCAGCTTCGGTCAGGCGGTTGGGTTGCCGCCTCTGATGGTCGGTTCGGGGGTGTTTTTGACATTTGCCCTGCGGAAACCGACCATCTCACTCCTATATAAGCATGGGCTTGCCCCCTCCTTCAAAACAATTCATTTTTTATTTTAGTTCTCACTCTTCACCACACCTCCACTCTACAAGTGTACAATAGAGAGAGTAGAGCCACTCTACCTAGCCTAGCTAGAATAAAAGTAAGGAGTGAGAGAGGAGCAAGAGTAGAACATCTCTTCAAGAGAGCTCTCGGAAGCTAGTCTTCCACGGGGCGGAGTGCCGGACTTGTCGGCTCCCTCCTCGCTTGTACCTCTACGGCGTCTTGCTACTTGAAGAAAGACCTCGTGTTTATCTTCTGGTAATACCTTTGAGTAAGTTATTCTTGTTTGTTATCTTCTTGTGGGTTCGTTGTTCGTCCCCGTGATGGAAGCTCTAGTAAGAGGACCCCTGATAGAGACGGGAGCTCCTGGCCAACGCTAGAGTTGTAGCAACTGGCATAGACGTGGTGTCTAGGCTAGGACCTACCTTCGATTTCTTCGTAGTCCACGGTTGAGGTGGTAGCGGCAGGTGGTGACAGCCCTGTCCGTCCCGTGTAATCCCCACGTCCGGCTACGACGTAGAGCCATAGGCCGGCATCACCTGGCAGATCAGGTGCGATCCGGTGCCCGAAGTAAGAAGTATAACAGCGAGTTTTAGCCATCTCTTAGGACTTTACCTTTAGAAAACCTCACTACCTATGCTATCCTACTCCATCTCTGGGCAACCTCTGTTTAGAATTAACGCACAAGCCATTCTTCATGAAAGAAATATGATACCCGATTACTCACCAGGTGAAGTGCTATAACGGTGATTTCCGTGCGCTTGCAGATTTGGCTGCATACGCTAAGAAACGCCAACAAGCATTTCTGGCGCCGTCACCGGGGAACGGTTGTCGCAGTTAGCTCCGAACCTAGATTGCCCGTGTACCTTGACCTACCTTTGCTCCACTTCTTTTGTTTTATTTTAAAAAGCAAAAATACCCATGGAGCAACCAACCATTTACAACCTTTCTGCTCCGAAGGGCGAGCTCATTCAAACACCACAATCCTCGAAGCCAATCACAGCTTTGGAGTATGAGCTCTGCCCTGGCTTTATAGCCATAGTTTGGGACCAAGCCTTTTCAGGTTTGGAATATGAAAACCCATATAATCACCTATGGGAGTTTGAGCAAATCTGTGCGTGCCTGACCATTACGGGCATGTCGCAAGATACATTGCAGTGGAAATTGTTTCCCTTTTCTCTTCATGAGAAGGCGAAGCAATGGTACACCCAAAACGTAGGGAAAGTAAACGGAGATTGGGAAGAATTGCGTAAGCATTTCTGCTTCACATTCTACCCCATTTCTTGTGTCGCTTCTTTATGACAGGAAGTGCTCAACTTCCAACAAAAAGAGAATGAAACCATAGGTGCAGCCTGGGAACGCTTTTTGATCCTAACACAATCAGGCCCAGACCTGTCTATTCATAACCATGTACTCCTACAACATTTTTGGCTAGGATTAGACAGAAATTCTGCTCTATTGCTCGATGTAACTGCCGGAGGGTCGTTCCAGCACAAAACCACCGAAGAGGGGCAGGCTCTCTTGGATCACATCCAGGAGAATACCCCTCCTTTAAAACCTATCCACGTAGAACCCGAGCCAATAAAAGAGGATGTCTCTTCGGCATCAGCCGAACCTACCCAATCCATAGAGAGACCCTCTCCCGAACCAGAACCTAAGACGGAAGAACCCATGGATCTTCCGATCTTTGAGGATGAGCTTTTTGAAAACCTCGGAAATACCTCACAATACGAGTGTCGCACAAGACCACCAATTCCCGTCACTCCTAGCGAGCCCCTTGACGAACTTTTTCTCAAGGAATCAGTTCAGGAGTTCACCTCTGTTATGAGCACGGAGTGGGTAGCAGAAGGTGAGCTCTCATCTGAAGTAATTCAGATTCGTGCTCCATCTTCCACCCGTCACTGCAAAATCCAGCGGAATTGGGTGGATGTTTTGTATAATCCCACCGTTGGAGTGAACATAATGTCACATTCCTATGCATCCACGTGTCTAGGAATGGAATCATTTACTCCAACAATACGGTCCTTAAGAATGCCAGATTCCATTCAAAAAAGACTAGGGATCGTATATAACGTAACACTCCACTATGGAGATGTCGAAATGTTCCTGGACTTCCTTGTCTTTGACATCCAGGAATTCGACATACTCATTGGGCACCCCTTGGAGACACTCTTTGACAATCCGTCAAAAATAGGGGAGATTAACATGAAACTAGAGAGAGAATCATTCCCGACTAAAGTCACTAGAGCCAGGAACTCAGTGGCCGAATCTCCCCCTAGTGTGCCCATAGAGGATCTAGCGGTTGACATGTTCGAGTCACCCGAATCGTCTTTAGACAAAGATGCCAAATTCTTCATAGAAGAAAAAGACGAGTTCGGGGAGACAGTTGACCTCCCTATAGGGGAGAAACTACCTAGACCTCCAGTTGAGCTTAAGCCCTTACCCAAAGGATTACGATATGTTTTCCTGAACGATGACACACAAACTCCAGTCATAATAAGTGACCAGCTTAGTGATGAAGAGACGACCAAACTCATCGCAGTTCTAGAAAAACATAGTTCGGTCTTTGGGTATTGTTTAGACGATCTTAAGGGGATAAGTCCAATGCTCTGTACCCATCGCATTCCCATAGAGCCAGCTAGCACACCTTCACGGGAACCTCAGCGTAGGCTGAACAATGCGATGCGGGAAGTCATGAAAAAGGAAGTCCTGAAACTTTTTCACGCCGGGATAATCTATCTCGTACCACACAGTGATTGGGTTAGCCCAGTCCAAGTGGTTCCCAAAAAGGGAGGAATGACAGTCATTGAGAACGCTAAAAACGAACTCATACCTCAACGAACTGTCACCGGATAGCGAATGTGTATTGATTACCGAAAACTTAACAAGGCAACAAAGAAGGATCACTTTCCGCTTCCCTTCATTGTTGAAATGTTGGAACCGCTAGCGAAACACTCCTTCTTTTGTTTTCTTGATGGGTATTCGGGATATCATCAGATTCCCATCCATCCGGATGATCAAAGCAAAGCGACCTTCACATGCCCCTACGGAATGTACGCGTACCATAGGATGTCGTTCGGGCTGTGTAATGCACCCGCATCATTTCAACGGTGCATGATGTCTATCTTTTCAGACATGGTCGAAGAAATCATGGAAGTTTTCATGGACGATTTCACCGTCTATGGAAAAACTTTCGATCATTGTCTTAAAAATTTAGACAAGGTCTTGCAAAGGTGTCAGGACAAGGATTTGGTACTTAATTGGGAAAAGTGTCATTTCATCGTCCGTGAGAGCATTGTCCTAGGACACTTAGTGTCCGAGAGGGGAATCGAGGTAGATAAGGCAAAGATAGAGGTTATCGAGCAACTACCTCCCCCAGTAAACGTGAAAGGAACCCATAGTTCTTAGGTCATGCGGGGTTCTATAGAAGATTCATCAAGGATTTTTCACAAATCTCTAGACCCCTCACAAACCTATTAGCTAAGGATGCTCCTTTTGAGTTTACCGATGAGTGCTTGAAAGCATTTAACACTCTCAAGCAAGCACTCATCTCTGCACCTATCATCCAACCTCCCGACTGGTCTCTACCTTTTGAGATCATGTGTGATGCAAGTGATTATGCTGTTGGTGCGGTCTTAGGCCAAACCAAAGATAAGAAGCATCACGCGATAGCTTATGCCAGCAAGACGTTGACAGGAGCTCAGCTCAATTATGCAACAACAGAGAAAGAACTTCTTGATGTAGTATTCACTATCGATAAGTTTCGGTCTTACTTAGTGGGCACAAAAGTGATCATCTACACTGAGATCATGCTGCCTTGAAATTTTTGCTCACTAAGAAAGACGTGAAACCACGCTTGATCCGCTGGATTCACTTGTTCCAAGAATTTGATCTAGAGATAAAAGATAAGAAAGGGGTAGAGAATACTGTAGCAGATCATTTGTCGCGATTGCAAGTCACTAACATGCAGGAATTGCCCATCAATGACTTCCTCCACGACGACATGCTATTGGCAGTGACGGACTCCAATCCCTGGTATGCAAAAATTGTGAATTACATGGTTGCAGGACATGTACCACCTGGGGAAAGCAGGAAAAAGCTGGAGGTTGAGAGCCGTCGTCACCTGTGCTCAGACGGCATACTAAGGAGTGTACCGGTAGCAGAAGGGATGCAGATCATCGAAAGTTGCTATTCAGCACCATACGGAGGCCACTATGGAGTATTCCACACTCAAGCAAAAATCTGGCAGTATGGATTCTTCTGGCCAACGATGTATGCCGACACCAAAGAAATCATTCGAAGGTGTCGGAAGTGCCAGTTCTAGGGTGGCATCACAGCTCGCAACGCAATGCCCCTCCACTATAACCTTCAAATAGAAATATTTGATGTGTGGGGCATTGATTTCATGGGACCCTTCCAGAAGTCGCAAGACTGCGAGTACATCCTTGTCGCTGTTGACTATGTCTCCAAGTGGGTGGAGGCCATGCCATGCAGAGCAGCCGACGCCAAGCATGCCTGAAGGATGTTCAATGAAATAATCTTCCCTTGCTTTGGCACACCACACATGGTGATAAGCGATGGAGGATCACATTTCGTCGACCGAACCTTCAGAGCATCTTGAAGGAGCTGGGGGCCAAGCACAACATTGCCACGCCATACCACCCACAAACCAGTGGCCAAGCTGAGACCTCAAATAAGCAGATCAAGAACATCCTACAGAAAACGGTCAATGACAAGGGGAAAGGCTAAAAAAGTAAGCTTCCTAATGCACTCTAGGCATACAGGACCACTTACAAAACCCCCATCGGCATGTCACTATTCCAGCTTGTATATGGAAAAACTGCCATTTGCCAGTAGAACTCGAGCACCGAGCCTACTGGGCAATAGAAAGCTGGAACATGGACCTCAAGCTAGCTGGGAGACACTGCCAAAGGCAAATCTCTGAGATTGAGGAATGACGTGAGAAGGCATACCACAGTGCCAAGCTCTACAGAGAGCGAACAAAGAGGTGGCACGACAACCGGATCAAAACCAAGGAGTTTCAGCAGGGCGATAAGGTCCTGCTGTTCAACTCCAAGGTGAAGTTATTCGGTGAAGGGAAGCTAAGAAGCAAGTGGAAGGGACCATATACCGTCGTCAACACATCGTTTCGTGGCGCAATCACGATCCAAGACGACGAAGGTAACATCTCCAAGGTAAATGGTCAACGCTTAAAGCCTTTCCTTGAGCCTTCTTATTGCACAAAATTAAACCAAGAAATTGATAGAATAGATTTAGTCATGCCGTATAATTTTTTTATTTGATTTAAGGCATGACTTTTATTTATTCTATCTTTCTTGTGTTTATATAAAAAATATATGTATATTTTTCCTATATGTATATTGTGTGGGAATCCTCTATCTTCTCTCGAATTTTAGGATTTTTCCCACACAAAAATATTTTATTTTTTAAAAAAATATCAAAAATATTTTCAAAATCACAATCACAATCGAATTTTCGCGCTGTGCAATCAAAATCACCAAAGATATTTGAAAATCGACAAGATCGCCGGAAATGGAAGAAAACCGGGCGGAGGGCGCCCAGCCGGCGCGCCGTGCCTCAGCGCGCGCGCCTGGGTGGCCTCCTCTGGTGCCTGATTTTGTCCCATCTCCTTCCTATGTTGTGCTGATGCTGATGATCCTGGAGATTCTGATCCTGATGCATGAGAGATGCGAGGATAGCCATTCTCACCAATAAATACCACCCCTACCTCTCCTTGACAAAGCATTGTCTTCTACCTCTCTCTCTCACCTTTCAGCAGCATTCCAAGCTCTAACACGCCAATGGCGAGCCACATTCTAGCCCTTTATAACTCCGCTCGCACTCCAAATAGCGAGGATCCCTCCTTCACTCAAGAAGAACTAGAGAGAGAGGCCATGGTTGTTGAGCCCATAGCCACGCTAGCGCCCTGGAGCAGTGGGTCTAGCCATGGGGACAGCCTGAGGTTGACGGCAAGGTCGAGGCCTCCGTTGACCGGTGCTAAGGTGAAGGCTGGACCCACAAGGAGGCCAACCACGGGGGCGATCCGCCTCAAGTCCAACCTCTCCAAGATGGGAGGACCGAACAAACCTCCTTCGGCAACCCCTTCTAATAGCACTTCTTCCTACCACACGGCTGCGAGCAGCCCCTCCAAAATCGCTGTGGGCATAGACTTGCCAAACGGCGGCCATGGGAAAGGGGTCATGCCAAACCCCACCAAAAAGGCCGCCCCTAAGCCACCGGGAGCATCTTCGGGACCAGCTCAGCGGTTCCCAAGGAAGAACCTTGGAAAAACTCCCGATGAGAGCAAGACTGGCGAACCACAGTCAAAGGTTCCCATTTTAGCTTTCCTCAACAGCCGTCTAAACGGGCTCTATGACATTGCGGCCGAAATGGAATCTAAGATAGGAACTAGAGACCTCATGCACCTTGACTTAGTCAAGGAAGTGAGGGACTTACGCCGCAGTTTCTCCACTAAGCTTGATAGGGTAGTGCGCGCTCTCCAGAACAAATATGCGCGCAACCCACCACAGTAGAGCCCTCGAACATGACTAGGCACACACGCACGCTTTTTCCTTCCAATCATCTTTTGATTTCCATTCGGTTTAAATTCCCTAAGTGTGCCTATTGTATCGATCTTTGATTATCAATGAAATATTTCTTTTGTATATATAATGTGTCTTGTCTCCACTCGTTTTTGTGTGCATATAAGAAAAAAGACAGTACAAAAACAAGTGTGGGGGAGGCACCATGCTCCTTGGTGCACAAAAATATTCGACACGACAAAAACACGGTTTGTGCACCCTCTCACTCCCCGCTAATTCTCCTTATGCTGAAAATAAAATAAATAAAACTAAAAACTTTGCAAAAACTCCATCTCTTATTTTCACCAATTGAGAACGAGTTGCATACTTTTTATTCCTTGCTAATCTTGATTGTGTGAACAACTTGTGCAATAGGGATCCCATGTTTTATCTAAGTTATTGGCGAGGTGAGATATAGTAGAATGATATGATGCTTACGAACTCGTGCAATGGATGGGTATTTTTATGAAAAAATTTAAAACTTTTTAGCAATGCTCCTCATGTGATAAGTGCTATGTCCTACCAGAGCCAAATATTCACGCTTACACTTGTACAAAACTTGTTCTAGCTACTTTTAGCGATATCAAGTCTTGAGATTCTTGCTAGAGATGGCCTTATCCCCAAGATGATTGCATTCACCCACCAAATAAAAATGCCGACCCTCACAACTGAGAATCGCGCACATTATGCACCCACCATTCCACCAAAAACACTCATTTCTTACACTGAGAATTGAGCACATATATTCCATATCTTCTCACTCTTCCACCAAAATACTCCTGCCAACAAAGTCATGCATCTCTCTCTCATCTTTCATTCAAGAAGAGTATGGACTGTCGTTAGAAAGATCCTACAAAAAGAAGGCTTAGTTCGTGAATAAGGAAGAGTTTTTTTTTCCAAGGTTTTTGAGATAAAAAAAAGGAAGGAAAAAAAAAGAGAAAGAAAAGAAAAGAAAAAAAATAGAGAGAAGGAAAGAAAGGAAGAAATAAAGCAAGTTTTAGAGATGTTTTTAGAGTCCATACCTTCTTGCATATTCCTTCATAAAGAGAGAAACATGATCAGGAGTCCACAAATATTTCTACACTTGCACTTGCACATCTAGGGATATGGCCTTCTCTTCATGAGTCCAGTGGGCTTGACGTTGCAACCTGTTCATCATCCATACCTAAAACTCCACATATCAGCCTGTAGTAGTAGGATGATCAAGAACATCTGGGTTGGACTAGCCACCTAAAAAGAGCGACTTGAGAGTATCACATGAGGAGCTAAGGATATCTTTCTTTGCGAAAATGCTAAAACCCCAGGTCTCAAAGCATGAGTAGTGTGAGTTGACTTGATTTCAAGCTGTTCCTCCTCCCAATGGCTATAAGATAATTTGGTAGCTACCATGAATGTTCATAAATGCAGGAAAAAGCTCGGAATAATCTGTATGCAGGTCAGCTCTTGGGAGAATACAACCACCTTAGTTCTTGTTGGCGTTTCTTAGCGTCATCACTAGAATTGGTATATCCTAACAATAATACCAAGAAACACCAGTTGGTATTCTGCAACGATTACAGAACAAGTCCGCAAGCGCACGGGAATACCGTTGTAGCATTTCACCCAGAAGTATTCAGGGTATCGTTATTTATATTTCCCAAAGGAAGGCATGGTGTAAAAGAGTCTAATTTGGACATGGACAATATAACAAGATTGCATAATAGATCGATGCTCATAACAGGGGTAACAAAGGTTTTGTATAAGGATAGCTGACGCACACACTCGAGCCAAACTCAAGGATAAAGACGAGAGAAAGAATAAAGAAGAACCTAGACTCTGGAGCAGGCATTCCTACATAGCTTTGTTAAGACAGCTGATAATCATACAAACACATGCTTGTTATATAGGGTCAGAGGTTCTAAGTTAAGATAGCCTAGTCACAGTTGATCTACTTCGGGCACCGGATAACACTTGGTCTGCCAAGCATTGCCGGCCTACGGCTCTACGTCGAACCCGAACGTGGGGGATTACAAGGGACGGACAGGGCTGTCACCACCTGCCGCCTACCACCTCAACCGTGGGGCACGAGGCAAACGAAGGTAGTATCTAGCCTAGACACCACGTCTATGCTATAACTACTACTCTAGCGTGAATTCAAGGCTTACCCGTCCCCGGGGTCCTTCTACTAGAGTATCCGCCACAAGGACGGACGACGAACCCGCAAACCAACATTGACCAAGACTAAGTTAAGAAAGAACTCATCACCTCAACTTATCTCTAGATCTAAACATGCATGTATGTTAGATTAAGCATAAAGTTCTATAAGACAAGAATGTAACATAGGAACTATATGATAGTTCATATGTAAACAATATATCATAAGAACTTTGCTCTAAATCAAGAACATAGCTATATTGATAGAACGAGAACAAGAACATAGAAGGATTCTCCCGAATATTCATACCAAGCTTCTCCTTCTAGAGATCCTTGCCTCTCTCTTACAAAGCTCTTGCCAAACTCCTACTGCTACATCCTAAAACAACTAAAGAGAATACAAGTGTGGAGGGAGAGAGGCTCTTGTGTTGGTGTGTGTTGATAGGGGGTGCCTCTACTCCTCTTTTATAACAGGTGGAAGGCGGTTCGGGGGCATCCAGGTAAAAGCACCAGCGAAACCGTCATGCCATGGATGGAAGGTGCAGAACTGCCTTTGGCCGGGCCCACGTGGCAGCCAGGGGGGCGCGCGCGCCCCAGGCACGCCCGCGCCTGGTTGGAGCCGCCCCCTGACCGCCTTTGGCTGGTGGGCCTGGGCCGTCTCCTAGGCCACGCCGTGGTGGTGCTTTTGGCCCATCTCGATCCCAGGTGGCTGGCCCTTGTTCTCTTGGCCTTTTACGCTTTCCGAAAAGCGTACTTTTATTTATAAAAATCCTTGCACTTGGTGTATTTCCTACAAAACAATATTTTCTCCAAGTACAAGTGGAACTAGGTCAATAGTAAAGATATATGTGCAATAAAATATTTATATCTCCCAAAATGATCTATAATTGGCGGGTAAAAATCGGAGTTAAGGACCGCCAACAAGATCCCCCAAGCTTACCCCTTGCTCGTCCCAAGCAAGGCTTTGCTATTGGGTTGTTGATCAGGGGTTGCTGCAATGCCGATTATATCTCAACTATACAAGATAAAAGAGAGCTTTCTACTGCAATTTGAATAAATCAGCAATTATATCTACTCTATGATTCCTGAATAAAGTGGGGCTCTTAATTTTCTGGTCTTGGGTGATTGCTAGATAGAACAGTTTCAAAGACCGGTGTTTTTCATTCATCCCAAGATTAACTTTTAGTCCGGAGGTTTTGTAAGATTTTGCAAAATAAACCAAGTTCCTCAAATGACCCACTCGATCGCTCAAAGTGTATGGTAACCTTACTGAAGGCTTTGATGTTTGCCTTTGTATCCTACCTCTAGTATTTTTTTTTGGAGTTCTGGGTAGGCATACATGGAATGGCTTACTTACCGCTTGTGGATAGCCGAGTCAAAGTCCAAACCATGTTAAGGTAAAGGCCATACACTAGGTTGAGATGTGCAAGTGTGTGGGATGGATGAGGAATGATTCCTAATTTTTGTGGTATTTTTGGGTCTTCATGCATCATGACAAACTCTCTTTTATTGGTGAATGAAGAGATGAAGGAACTATGGGCTATCAAAGAGTAACTAAAAATATTTTTCTCTCTTTTTTTTTTGAACGGGGATCTAAGACTTTTCCCGTTTGCCTACAAAAGTGGAATGTCCTAAAACTTATTTCCCTCTTTTTTTTCTTTTTTTCTTTTCTTTCTCTCTCTTTTTTTCTTCTCTTTTTTTTCTTTTCTTTCTCTCTTTTTTTTCTTCTCTCTTTTTTTTCAACTAAAAACATAGCCCATAACTTATTGCTTGGAAAAGGATGAAAGGGAGAGAGATGTCATGATGGAGTGCATGGAGAATTTTTGGCAATCTAAAAGTGGGGTGCGCGATCCTCAGGGTAAGGGTCGGCAATTTTATTTGGTGGAATGGTGCGCAATTCTCGGTGTAAGAATTGGCACGTAGGTGAGAGGGGTGCATGTTGTGCGCAACTCTCAGTGTGAGAGTCGGCAATTATTTGGTGGGTGCAAGTGAATCTCAACCATATGTGTAAGACCCAAATCTAGGTTAGGTTCAAACCGTGACAAGGCCCAACAATTGGTAAAAAGTATACGACAACAAGGGTTTTGTAAACTTGTAGAAGAGCATGTCGTATTTAGCCTTGGTAGGTATTTCGCGGTCATTGAGGAACTATTGTTTTTGAAACTTTTGAAACAAAACTCCGGACGTCAGGTTTTCTCAAAGAGACAAAGTCATTGCTGTGGTCTATGTCACTATATCATATCGCGCAATAACCTAGACTAGAGCAAATGTATGCAACCCACTAAATCAAGTTTCTAGAGCATGATAATGTAAAACCGATAAACCCAAATATTAGAGAAAACTCCATTTTAAATCAAGTACAAGAGAGACATAAAATAGAGCAACTATTCATCATATCAACATGGGTAGAACTAAACATTTCATGGCACATATATAGAGTGGAATTATTTTTTTTATTTTCAATGCAAGATAAGAAACTCGAATTTAAACATGCTAAAAAGAAAATAAGATTGCGGGAATTTAAATATGCAATGCAGGTACCTCATGTGGGGGTCCTCCCCCAAGCTAGCTCTTGACTTACTATTAGCTTGGAATGCTGCTAGCTGGTGCATGCTATGGCCTGATTCTCGGTTCATGGCCTCCTTTGTGCATGCTAGGAAGCTCCCCTCCCCCAAGCTTGTCTTAAAGTGACATCAAGATAACAGGACAAGACACTTGGGGTTGAAAGGTTTATTTTATAATTATAGTTATGTTATTATTTTTTGGTTCACCAAGCAAGAGCTCGTCATTGTTGTCATCTCCAAGACTAACCTCATGAAGTTGATAAATCCCTGCAGAGGTTAGTTCATATGATCCACCAAAAATCTATACTGACAACTTTGGTTCAAAGATCAAACTAGACACCATGTCTAATGTGATCTAGGTAGGCATGTTAATCTAAGCATAAAGCTTAAATTAAAGAGCCTATGGAAGCATGATTGTACATCTAATCAAACTAAGCACCATGCTTATTTCAAAAGATGCATAACCAATACTTCCAAACCAAAACTATACAACATAGAAATTGAAGGCATGAAAAGATATATTAGACTCATCCAACAAAGGTGAAGACATTGCAAGGTAAACAAGATAAGCAAAGTATTATTGTTTTTTTAAAAAAAAAGATCATTCAATCAATCTTTTCCTTAAACTCAAACAAGGCTAGTGTAAACATAGCCTTGATTTATCTCCAACATGAATTACTTCTGTTGTTTATGACAACAACTTCTAAGTTCATTAATCAAATTTCAACACCAAGTCAAAATTTGATTAAAGAAGGCAATTTTTAACCTAAGCACCATGTTTAAATTAAAAGTGCCTATGGATGTACTACATGTGCCCATGTAGAAACACCCAAACTTAAAGTATGATACATAAACAAAGGAGCATGAATTTGTGGAGACAAGAGTGAGGAAATAAGTTGGTGAACGTTACCTTTGCATACCTGAGTGTTGTTACCGACAACATGTATAGATTAAACGTCGAAGTTATTGCTGCGGTTTGTATGATGGCTTTGCCCAGTGAACCTCAAGACCAGCCCACTCATAGCTCAACATATACGGGCCATGGACCTTGACAAGTTGTAGCAAAGGCTTGGAGGTGAGCCCTTTTTGCTAGTCGAAGCAATTTTCGGTGAAGTCGAGCAGCACTTTGATATGTATCCTTGGATATGTCGGGCCACCCTACTCCTTTCCTCTTCTCCAATTTTTTTTATTCCCTTTTTTTGTTTTTTCATCATAATATATATATATATATTTTCTTTTTTTTCGCAGTACTCTTTTTTCTCGTCTCTTTTTTTTTTTTCAAGCAAGGCGAGCCAACATCTCTATTTTTTTTTTCTAACCAAGATGGCCTTATGGTGAGACTCATCCTCCGCCACACTTAGACTTTTGTGTGAAAGTCAAGTACGTAGAGACCGGATCACCAAAGGCATTAAAGTGTTTATCTGATGTGACTCTTGTGTCTTCATGTACCATATGCCCCTTGTTCTTCTTAATCTCCACCTGAAATGGTTAGTGACCAAGAATACCCGAAGGTGCACAGTAACTTGAAAACATATCCTTGCCTTATTGGTAAGGGAAAAGAATTTTTTTTCGATAATCCGGGGTACCTCCCGGCAGTGCTTGCTTTATGGTCATAAGCTTGACCGCCAAAAACTAGGACGAAGTTTATGGCTAATCAACTTGTCCCAAAAGGAGATTTTTTTGACTTGGTTTAATTATTCAAAGATCACATGCAGGTTTCGAAACAGTGACCAAACATGACGTTCGATCAAAGTAGGCAATTTAACCTAAGCTCCATGCTTAATTTAAAGAGCCCATGAAGATATGATGCTTTGCAGCAATCATATTTCAAACCGAAACATGCCTCATGCAAAAATTTTAAAAACAACCAAGATTTTAAAAATATTATATTTTTTTTGAAAATAGTTTTATAAAATTTTTTTCGATAAATTTTTTTCTGTTATGAGCAAGTGGCTACAACACAAGCAAGCTATCATGAACATGTCCTAATAAATTCTTTTAACCAACGCCTTCCCCGGCAACGGCGCCAGAAATGCTTGTTGGCGTTTCTTAGCGTCATCACTAGAATTGGTATATCCTAACAATAATACCAAGAAACACCAGTTGGTATTCTGCAACGATTACAGAACAAGTCCGCAAGCGCACGGGAATACCGTTGTAACATTTCACCCGGAAGTATTCAGGGTATCGTTATTTATATTTCCCAAAGGAAGGCATGGTGTAAAAGAGTCTAATTTGGACATGGACAATATAACAAGATTGCATAATAGACCGATGCTCATAACAGGGGTAACAAAGGTTTTGTATAAGGATAGCTGACACACACACTCGAGCCAAAACTCAAGGATAAAGACAAGAGAAAGAATAAAAAAGAACCTAGACTCTGGAGCAGGCATTCCTACATAGCTATGTTAAGACAGCAGATAATCATACAAACACATGCTTGTTATATAGGGTCAGAGGTTCTAAGTTAAGATAGCCTAGTCAAGTTGATCTACTTCGGGCACCGGATAACACTTGGTCTGCCAAGCATTGCCGGCCTACGGCTCTACGTCGAACCCGAACGTGGGGGATTACAAAGGACGGACAGGGCTGTCACCACCTACCGCCTACCACCTCAACCGTGGGGCACGAGGCAAACGAAGGTAGTATCTAGCCTAGACACCATGTCTATGCTATAACTACTATAGCGTGAATTCAAGGCTTACCCGTCCCCGGGGTCCTTCTACTAGAGTATCCGCCACAAGGACGGACGACGAACCTGCAAACCAACATTGACCAAGACTAAGTTAAGAAAGAACTCATCACCTCAACTTATCTCTAGATCTAAACATGCATGTATGTTAGATTAAGCATAAAGTTCTATAAGACAAGAATGTAACATAGGAACTAATGCTAGTTCATATGTAAACAATATATCATAAGAATTTTGCTCTAAATCAAGAACATAGCTATATTGATAGAACGAGAACAAGAACATAGAAGGATTCTCCCGAATATTCATACCAAGCTTCTCCTTCTAGAGATCCTTGCCTCTCTCTTACAAAGCTCTTGCCAAACTCCTACTGCTACATCCTAAAACTACTAAAGAGAATACAAGTGTGGAGGGAGAGAGGCTCTTGTGTTGGTGTGTGTTGATGGGGGGTGCCTCTACTCCTCTTTTATACCAGGTGGAAGGCGGTTCGAGGGCATCCAGATAAAAACACCAGTGAAACCGTCATACCATGGATGGAAGGTGCAGAACCGCCTTTGGCTGGGCCCACGTGGCAGCCAGGGGGGCGCGCGCGCGCCTGGTTGGAGCCGCCCCCTGACCGCCTTTGGCTGGTGGGCCTGGGCCGTCTCCTAGGCCACGCCTGTGGTGGTGCTTTTGGCCCATCTCGATCCCAGTTGGCTGGCCCTTGTTCTCTTGGCCTTTTACGCTCTCCGAAAAGCGTACTTTTATTTATAAAAATCCTTGCACTTGGTGTATTTCCTACAAAACAATATTTTCTCCAAGTACAAGTGGAACTAGGTCAATAGTAAAGATATATGTGCAATAAAATATTTATATCTCCCAAAATGATCTATAATTGGCGGGTAAAAATCGGAGTTAAGGACCGCCAATAGTTCTTCAACCTTTACTCGAGGACGAGCAAAGAGCTAAGTGTGGGGGAGTTTGTTGGCGGTCCTTAACTCGATTCTAACCCCGCCAGCGTTAGCCTAGGCAACACTAAATTTCACCTAGAATAGGGCTCTACTCTAACTATTTTCATAGTATGGCGTAGAATTCTTGTTAGCTCTTGGGAGAATACAACCACCTTAGTTCTTCAACCTTTACTCGAGGGCGAGCAAAGAGCTAAGTGTGGGGGAGTTTGTTGGCGGTCCTTAACTCGATTCTAACCCCGCCAGCATTAGCCTAGGCAACACTAAATTTCACCTAGAATAGGGCTCTACTCTAACTATTTTCATAGTGTGGCGTAGAATTCTTGTTTTGTAGGACATCACCGAAATACACGCAAAATGGGCCAAGACATGAAGAAAAACACCTATGAATAATTACTTTTTATTTTGGGCCCTAGCAAACAAGAGAAAAGAGGAGGAAAAGCCCACTCGGAGCCAAACCAACCAGAAACACCAGCATGGGCCGACCAGAGGCCCAGCCAGGAGGCGACCGACCAAAGCTGAAGGCCGGCGGGGCCCAGCCAGGCGCGCCCGCGCCTAAGTAGCGCGCGCGCCCAGTTGGGTGTGGCCCGGGCCCAGCTTCGGTCAGGCGATTGGGTTGCCGCCTCTGATGGTCGGTTTGGGGGTGTTTTCGACATTTGCCCTGCGAAAACCGACCATCTCACTCCTATATAAGCATGGGCTTGCCCCCACCTTCAAAACAATTCATTTTTTATTTTAGTTCTCACTCTTCACCACACCTCCAATCTACAAGTGTACAATAGAGAGAGTAGAGCCACTCTATCTAGCCTAGCTAGAATAGAAGTAAGGAGTGAGAGAGGAGAAAGAGTAGAGCATCTCTTCAAGAGAGCTCTCGGAAGCTAGTCTTCCATGGGGCGGAGTGCCGGAATTGTCGGCTCCCTCCTCGCTTGTACCTCTACGGCGTCTTGCTACTTGAAGTAAGACCTCGTGTTTATCTTCTGGTAATACCTTTGAGTAAGTTATTCTTGTTTGTTATCTTCTTGCGGGTTCGTCGTTCGTCCCCGTGATGGAAGCTCTAGTAAGAGGACCCCTGATAGAGACGGGAGCTCCTGGCCAACGCTAGAGTTGTAGCAACTGGCACAGACGTGGTGTCTAGGTTAGGACCTACCTTCATTTGCTTCGTAGTCAACGGTTGAGGTGGTAGGCGGCAGGTGGTGACAGCCATGTCCGTCCCGTGTAATCCCCCACGTCCGGCTACGACGTAGAGCCACAGGCCAGCATCACCTGGCAGACCAGGTGCAATCCGGTGCCCGAAGTAAGAAGTATAACAGCGAGTTTTAGTCATCTCTTAGGACTTTACCTTTAGAAAACCTCACTACCTAAGCTATCCTACTCCATCTCTAGGCAACCTCTGTTTAGAATTAACTCACAAGCCATTCTTCGTGAAAGCAATATGGTACCCGATTACTCATTGGGTGAAGTGCTATAACGGTGATTTCTGTGCGCTTGCGGATTTGGCTGCATACGCTAAGAAATGCCAACAACGGGTAGGGCAGGCATGGTTGGTAGGCTGGCCAGGACACCATGCCCCGCGCCGAGGGGGGCGTGGTCACTCATGACAGCCGCTAGGGCAAGGGAGGTACTCGGAGGGCGGGCAGCGGAGTCGTTCGGGGAGAATGACGGTGTGGCGGAGGGAGGCGTGAGCGGCAGGACGGGGAACTCAAAGACGGAGGAGCAAGCACGGAAGGAGTGTAGGGTGGTGGGACGTGGCAACCAGGATGAAGAGCTACTGTGCTGCTCCATGTGAGAAATCTCTCCACACCGGCGGCAGCGTACAAGTTCACGACAATCTTTGGCGTGGTGGTCGTTGCCGAAGCAGCGCAGGCAGGAGTTATCAGGCACACGGAAGGGGCGGCGAGGTGGGGGTGTTAATGGGGTGAGGGTGAGGGGGATAAGAACGCACTACGGTATGGAGTGGAGCTCGTCGTCCAGTTCGCGCACGACCGATGGCCGGGGTGGTCAAAGCAGGCTTATCTTCACTGCGCGCCATGGCAGGTGGCGGAGTGTCAGCCACGGCAGGCGACGGAGGCGAGGTAGGCAATATGGGGGAAGGTGAGAGGGGGTGGAGGCAGTCACATCCGTGCTAGCCACGGACACGCGAGGATCATAGGAGGGAGAGAGGCAGGGAGGATCCGAGGGGATCCCTCGCGGCGTGGCGAGCCATAGAGGTGGCATTGGGCTCGACGTCGGCAGCGGTCACACCAGCGCTCGTCCACACAACAACATTGGTAGACGCAGGGAGGGGAGGGGAGGAGGAAGAGGAGTTAATGTTGATGTGAGGGTGAGGATGTAAGCATGCCCTCGTGCGCCTTCTGACGGTATCTTTCCCCTGCTGGGGATTTCCTGGCCGCTTTTAGTCTCGGGCATGCAACAGGCGGCAAAGGAGAGAGGAACGGGCGGCGGATTTTCCAGGGAGACAATCCGAGGGTAAGCGGGGAAGACGGGGGACGCGGACCGTGACCGCTCCACGTGGCGCGCAGACCAAGCCGTTGGGCACACTTGTCAGCCTCTTCCCGACTGCATAAAAACCAGAAGTTTGAACTTGTCGGTGTCGTACGGACCATGGGCGGCGATGAACGTAGCCACCGAGTCGCTCGCCACCATGGCGGCGAACAGACCTGGAGAGGCCGACTGGGCACGGATTCTAACTGGCGGGGCGACCAAGTGGAAGGAGAGGGAACACCCACCTGGAAGTTGTTCACCGGGGTGGGGGAGAGCACGACCACTCAGACCATCACTAGCGAGGTAAGCTTGACGCCGAGGAGGAAAGGGGACGCGGTGGAGTGGAGGAGGTTGAGGAGAGAATCTTGGAAGGAGGAGACTGGACTGGGGATCGGGCAATGATACGTACCTGGGCGGCGGCGACAGGCGGACCTCGACGCCCGCCAACGATGTTGCTCATGGCGGACCCTCCACATCGACGTCGGTGAGGAGCTCCTGGTTTGGGTGGCGGTGGGGCACCACGTGGTGGCGTACTGGTGGCTAGGGGGTGGGAGTGGGGGGAGTGAGACGATCGAGGAGGATCCGGTGGAGGGCCTCTGTCACCCCCCGGGGGCGCCGCGGGAGCTATAGGGGCCATTGCCCTATCGTTCGTCAGTCCCACTTGCGCCTTTACAAAAGATCTAGTTTAATTGAATCGATGAGTTTCATGCATCTTAGTCAAAATAATTTGGGCGGCTCTTGTTACATAAATTAAACTACTATTCGGCCGGGTAACAACGCATCATTTTTTCCTCTGAAAGTCAACTCCAGCTTCAATTATGTACAATCGAGGTAACTAAGGCTCTTATGTATTACACCTTCTATTAGACGTCACCCTTTTTCTCATGTTCACGTATGTATGCAACCTTTCTAGGTGCTACGTGGCCTCCTATAGTCCTACGCCCATCACAACACTGCAGCGATAAGACATGTTTCCACCCAATTTTTAGGCGTTATGTAGCCTCCTATCCCATCAATCAAAACTATAGTGATTCAAAAAATATTCCCTCCCAAAAGAACAATGACACCCGCACTATTATTATGTCGTATTATTGCACCACCTAATTGTGTTTTTAACCAGGAGAACATGTACGATATTCATTTAGCTTGCAAATTTTCATTTTGGAGATTAGGAGTGTGCCCAAGGCTTTCCCTCCTATATGAATGTATCCTTGTAACGTAGTCCGCAGTGAGTATATGGCATAACGTGCAAATGGTATGTGTGTGCATCCTGGGTGTACTCGCTTAAGCTTGTTTGGTCACCGACTCACCGCGCATGATGATCTGGTTAGTTAATTGAATCGATGAGTATCATCTTAGTCAAAATAATTTGGGCGGCTCTGGTTACGTAGACTAAACTACACATTGGGTCACAACGCATAATTTTTTAAAGTCAACTCCAGCTTCAATTATGTAGAATCGAGGTAACTGAAGCTCTTGTGTTAGACGACACCCTTTTTTCTCAGGTTCACGTCATGTATGTGCAACCTTTCTAGACACTATGTGGCCTCCTATCCCCATCACAACACTGGAGCGATCTAAGGAATGTTTCCTCCCAAATTTTATGCGTTGTGTAGCCATAGGGTGTAGTGTATGGTTTGTGCATACGTATATGTGAGCATTGCACTTGTATTGTGTTCTGCAGAAATAAGTAGTAGGGTGTGAAACCTCCTACCAAAACTCTAGAGAGATTGGAGAATACTCTCTTAATTGTTTTAATATGTGAGCACTGCACTTGTATTGTGTTGTGGAAATTGGAGAATAAAAAGGTAGTGTAGCTAAGGTGTGAAGCTACCAAAACTCTAGAGAGAGAAGAGATATTCTCTTAATACACCTTCAGTTTCACGTCTGGTCCCCTTTTTTCTCAGGTTCACGCCATGGATATACATATAGTTTTGTAGTTTAGTCGGCGTCCTAAAATTTAAATGATTACATCATCAGTACACACGTCATGTATATTTCGCCGCCTCGATAGCAACTCGAAAAGCAGGAGCATGGAGCAAGGAAACCAGCGCTAGCTCTAGCGTTTGTACACGGAGCGAGCGGCCATTGTTACATGCGCGCACGCCGTAGTTCCTGAGAAAGCTACGAACGGCAAGCATGGTGACCAAACGCAAGGCCACCATGGGCGGCGGTGGAAACTACCGCCAGCCACGGCATTGTGTGGCTGCGCTGTCGCTGTTCCTCCTGGTCTCGGCCACCCTGGCGTTCCTTGCCTTCTTTCCAGTCCCGGATGGCGCCGCCGCCGGTGGACCATACCAGTGGTGGAGATGGCAGGGTTCCACAGGCACGTCCGGCGAGCTCCAGACCCACGTTGACGACGGCGCTAGTTCTGGCGTCGCTCGCACGCCGACGTCCCTGTCGCACATCGTGTTTGGCATCGGCGGCGCAGCCCGGACGTGGGGCCACCGCCGCGGGTACGTGGAGCTGTGGTGGCGGCCCGGGCAGACGCGCGGCCACGTCTGGCTCGACGAGGAGCCGGCGAGCCCGTGGCCGGCGGCCACGAGCCCGCCGTACCGCGTCTCGGCGGACGCGTCCCGGTTCGGGCGACGCGCGGCGGCGTCGCGGATGGCGAGGATCGTGGCGGACTCCTTCGCGGCCGTGGCGAACGGCACGGGGGAGGACAGCGCCGGCGATCGCGAGGAGGTGCGGTGGTTCGTGATGGGCGACGACGACACGGTGTTCTTCCCGGACAACCTGGTGACGGTGCTCCGCAAGTACGACCACTCGGAGATGTACTACGTCGGCGCGCCGTCGGAGAGCGTGGCGCAGAACGCGGCGCACTCGTACGGCATGGCGTTCGGCGGCGGCGGGTTCGCGATCAGCTACCCGGCCGCGGCGGCGCTCGCCAGGGCCTTCGACGACCGCGACGGCGGCTGCCTCGACCGGTACCGGGGCATGTTCGGCAGCGACGAGCGGGTGCACGCCTGCCTCGCCGAGCTCGGCGTCCCGCTCACCCGCGAGGCGGGCTTCCACCAGCTGGACTTCCGCGGCGACGCGTACGGGCTCCTTTCGGCCCACCCGGTGGCGCCGCTGGTGTCGCTGCACCACCTGGACCTGATCCGGCCCATCAGCCCGCTGGGACGGACCGCGCTGGACGCCGTGCGGTCGCTGGTGGACGCGTCCCGGCACGACCCGGCCCGAACGCTGCAGCAGGCCGTCTCTGTGATGCAGAGAGCACGGTGCAAAACTGTGCTGCTCTGAAACATTCAACCTGTGACTGACGGAGTTCGTTAGGCGATGACGACCGCTGGCGACTGCACTGGAGTCCAAGGAAAATCGACATCAGGTTCGCCTTGTTGTCTGGTCTGATGTGTGGTGCTGAGCTGACGACGGACAGCGTGCTTACATCTTACATCACTGAAAGGAACATATGGTAGCGAGGTACATGGGGCTAGATCGCAGCAAGGTAAGCAACCAATCATTCGGGCTCCTAAAACCACCTGCTAAATTATTGATTATTCATGTTCCGATTGGGGAAAAAAACTCCGTAGAAAACTAATTATGTGTCCTTTTCTAACCGTTGCTTATATCATCAGCCAAACGCCGCCACGGCAAACCAGCCAACGACACGGTTGCAGCTAGGGGCTGTTTTAGCTTTTCTCTTGGAGATGTATCTGCATATGTAACTACTCACAGTAACCATCATCCCACTTTCGAATCCGAACGTTATTTGGAAATACTCCACCGTCAGATTGTAAGTCATGGCCAGTTTTGTCAGGATCCCCAAACTAACGCGGGATGGACAGGGACTGCAGGCTATCAGGATTCAGGACCACCAGTACGGCAGTACCTGCACTGCACTGATCGTTGATTCGTTACACTTGGGACACGGTTTGCCGCAGCCGCGGCTTCGGTGGCTTCGCAGCTGAGGCTAGTTGGCACTGGAGTTCGCCCGGCCCGGCCCGGAGCAAGCTCAGTCGTCGTTTATGTTTTTATCAAAGCAAAGTCTTCTGATTAGAAATTGATCTGAACCCGACCCGACGACTGACGAGCCCCTCCAGAACGCGTCAACCGGTCACGGCCACGGTTGGCTGGGCCTTGTTTAGATCACCAAATTTCCTTTGGCCCTAAATTCCACCACAAAAAGCAAGATTCCCATCACATCAAAACGCTCAAGACACGTGACGAAAGATTTCAAATATTAAATAAATAAAAAACTAATCGTGACGTTTGATTTGTATCATGGCATCGACCGAGATAATTTATCAATATTCGACAATATTTCACAAATACAAACGAAATCGCTTACAGCCGCTACAAATACAAGAACGCCCGACGACTCCACTAAGGATTAAACAAGGCCTAGGACTTGTCTATTCGGCCTGGAAAACTCACCTGCCATGAACGTTCTTCACTCTGCTCTGCTCCATCGGCCATCGCGTCTTATATAAGAGCCTTCTCCGTGGCTGCATCCTTCAAAACTCGATCGGTTCTTCCGCTCTCGCCCAGCTGCTCACCACGTTCACCTGCAAGCAACAGCGGTCAGGGACCTCAGGGTAGCCACCCAGTCGTCAGCAGCTAGTCCTGCCGGTCGCGAGCTCGCAGCTGTACGCTTGCCCTGTCCCTCTTCGCCTCCTGCTCTGCAGCGGCAGCGCGTATACCTGTCTGCCGGCATTCAGGATTCAGCAGCACGACATGAAGGTAACCAACCAACTGACTAGGCAAACTATCGGTCTCTGCTCCTGCTTGCCCTGCTTCGCGTCTCTCTGCGTCCTCGTGCTCATCGTCATCTCTGTTGTTCGCAGCAAAAGATCGTGATCAAGGTGAGCATGGCGTCCGAGAAGAGCCGGTCCAAGGCCATGGCGCTGCGCCAGGGCGGACGGGGTGAGCTCGATGGGGATCGTCGGCGACGAAGCGGACCGGCTGGAGGTGGTGGGGCGTGGACGTCGACACCGTCTGCCTGGTCACGTGCCTGCGCAAGAAGCTCGGCCACGCGGACATCCTGCAGGTGGACGAGGTCAAGGACAAGAAGCCTGAGGAGAAGAAGCATGCCGAGAAACCCAAGGCCGTGGATCCGCCGTCGTACTACTGCCCTTGTTATTACGGTTACTACTGCCAATATCACCACTACCGCTGAGGCGCTGACCGCCGGCCGGCCCCGTGGCGCTGAATGCTGCAGACAGGCGAAGTGCATGTGTGCAAGATAATTAGATCCATATCGGTTCTCTGTTCGTATTTGATACTGTTCTTCTGTTTATATATATATATATATATAAGAGGAAAATTATAAACAAAAACAATTTTGGAACGTCCATTCGCTTGGAGATCGGTTTCTTGTATGTATATCCGGAATGTCTCCGTCCTGTAGTAAGTAATCTGTGACATCAAGCCCAGGACCCCTACGAAAATCGAATGACTAGATCCTGAATCAGAACGCCTCTCACTAAGGATGAAATCGGTCGGAAACCCGCCGAAAAACTCCTCTATTTGCTTTCTACATTTATATTTGAATACGAACACGAACGGAAACGATATAGCCGGAAACGAAACGAAACGAGCTTTCGGTGTTTCAAAACGAACCAATCTCGATCGGAATCATGTCGAACACGGTCGGTATACGAAAAATTCAATACGAAATATTAACTGAAGACTGACAGCAGGTTCAATTCCAAGTACCGCTGCTACTAGGGAAACTACTACGGAGGTAACTAATTAAGTATCCATGGCATATTGGCATGCAAATTCATTACACCAAAGGAATTAAGAGCGACATAGAAGTCCAAGAAGCAGCTGGCATAGGATCAAAGGACATAAACATCTAGATTTCAGCAGCACCATCCATGTTGTCAGGGTCACTTTCCATGTGATTTGCTTCCTCATTGTCCACCTCATTGTCCTCATCCCCCTCCTTGTTATTTTCCTACAAGTATGCAAAGTAAATTAAATTAGATGTAGCACCTAGTATATTTCATAAGAAACTAGCAGCTAGTATATTTCATAGAAAGTAGCCAATAAACATACCTCAATTTTCAGTTCAGCCAGAACATTTGTCAAAGCATCAACCTCAAGATCACTCACAATTGATCCAAGCTTTTAGAATCTGGAAAAAATGAGGAAGGAAAAAAATCAATGCATTATTCAGTTGCAACTACAACTAAAGTATCTAAGTGAAAATAACAAGTAAAATTAGCACCTTTACTTGCTGCAGCAACCCAATCTTTGTGCAAATTAAAGCTTGTACCATCTCGGGATCAAGACGACTGCGATACGGATCAACAACACGGCCAGCAGCACTAAAAGCAGATTCGGATGCAACAGTTGACACTTGCATGGCCATTATATCTCCGAACAATTTGTGAAAGGATAGGATACTGTTCTCTTTGTTTTTCCACCATGCTAAGATGTCAAACTCACCATTAAGTTTCACTAGTGGTTCTACCATATACATTTCCAACTCATTTGACTCATCCATTCCAGGTTCACTTGCTTCATATAAGAATTCTTCTAGGCCATGGTCAACATCTCCCATTAATACATCATTTATGTTACTAGGCCTAGGTGCAGGAGCAGCCCCATGACTAGTTTTCTTTGATGATGTAGCATAAAAGTTGTACAGTTTTCTTACCACACTAACAAACTCATCAAGTTCAGCTTGATAATAAGAACCATGGAACTTCTTCATGTAGTACTCTATGCCCCTTTTCTTATACCTAGGGTCAAGAAATAGGCTACAGCTAGAGCAACGTTGGACTGCTCCCAACATTTCTCAAATTTTGCATTCAGAAACTGCCATTTCTCTAATTGTAACATTATCATGAAAGCACCACTCATCAAGCAACACCTTTATGTCACAGAACCCTATAAAACAAGTTTGCGTAGGGTACTAAGTGCCAGAGAGAATTTCAGTGAGATCATAAAATTTCTTCAAGCAAGCATAAAGTGTCAATGCATTCTCCCATTCAGCAGAAGATGGAGAAAACTTGTCATACTTACGGCGATTTGAAGCATTCAGCCTTAATAAAGGGCATCCTTTGTAGTACAAGGCATCTCGCAGCATTAGATAGGTAGAATTCCACCTTGTCGCAACATCAATTTGAATACCCCTCTTATCCAACCCAGCTTCAGTGGCACACTTCATAAGCTCTTCCCACTGCAATGGAGACCCTTTCACAGCTAGTACAAGTGATTTGATCTTTGCCGAGTGTCCCTGAAATTACTTTTAACCCATCTCTAGCAACTAAATTCAGAATATGGCAGACACATCTAACATGAAAAAAGAGGCCATCACAAACTAGGGAACCATTATCATTGTTTTTCAGATCTGAAATTATATCATTGACAGCCACTTCATTTGAACTAGCATTATCCAAGGTCGAAAAACAGTCTATTCTCAATGTACCACTTAACCATAACTTCAGTGAATGTTTGAGACAACTTTAAACCAGTATGCCTACCTTTTTACATTGAAAAACCCACATTCTCTTCTCAGATGTGCCAATTATCATCTATCCAATGAATAGTAACACACATGTATCCTTTGTTCTGCATGAGGTCCACATATCCATTGTTGCACTAAAGCGGCACTTCAAAGCTTTCAAGTGTGCATACAAAGTTTCTTTTCAGCAAGATATTTTTCCATTATTTCTTTCCTAAATAGTGACACGGGATTTTATTGGAAAGCTAGGGACGGAGAGATTTGATGAAATCAACAAGATACTCATGCTCAACTATATTGAAGGGGTATTCATGCATGGTTATTGCCAAATTTAATTTCTTCAAGCTAGCTTCTTGGTCATATTTATAAGGCTGAACATGAGCAATTTCAGAACCTGTGCTTACCAACTTTAAGCTGTTGTTGTCCCTTCACAATACTGTGTTTTGATTGCAAATGGTGCTTGAATGAAGTTGTCCCATTGGTGCCCTCTGTATTTCTGGTCACACATGGCGAATTGCAGTGTCCCCACAACTCCTCAACTTAGATTTCTTCCACCTCTACATACTCCTTCTTCTTTGGTGAAATATTGCCAGACCCATGATGTCAATTTCTTAAACCTCTTGCCGAAATACGAGACTGATCTGGATCATCGTCATCCTTGATCATCTTTGTCCACAACAATCACTTTGATAGGTGGAGATGTCGTTGCTGGTGCATCACTATCAACCGATGGTGCCACTGATGCTGCCACTGATCCCAACACCGATGCTTCTGTTGCTGGACTTTCACAAGTTCCACTAGATGCAACACTTTGAGATGCAGGCCTTCTATTCCCTGATCCTACCAATAGGCATGTGTAACATTGCTAAATCAGAAAAACTAGAATATAGTCGATCACTAAATCTTGTATCACGCTGCTAAGTGCTAACTGCTAGTGGTAGGAAGATGAACCTGCTGTTGCCGACGCGTTGCCGCCGGCTGCCGGTACAGGCGGAGGGTCTGGGAGTTGACTGGACGCTTCTTCGTTTGTTCTTGCCCTTGTTCTTTCGCTCCAGCACCAGGGGGGCGCCATCAACGTGCGTCTTGGCGCCGCTGCCTTGTGCTTGTGCCCTTGGCGATGCCTTCCCGGACTCGTCCGTGGCGGCGCGAGGGGAAGGCCGCCGCCGCCGCTGCAGTGGAGGAAGGCGCGAGGGGAAGAAGACTGGAGACGGCGACGGTGTGTGCGCTGCTACGGACTAGAGACGGCGGACTGAGGCGAGCGAACTGGGAGGCGGAACGATCGAACCGGGAGGCGGACTCGAGGCGAGGCGAGCGACGGGCTGGCGGCTGCGGGACTGCGGAGTAGTGGAGGAGGGGGAGGCTAGGGTTGTCTCATGTCTCATGTGTTAGTGGGCTGTGTGGGCTGGGCTAGGCTCCTGGGAGTATGGGAGATGTGGGCCAAATTCCGGTAACTTTCGAATTTCTAATACGGATAATTTCGAATACAATGTAGAAATGTAGAAAAAGGTCGAAAATAGCCCATATCGAATTTCGCACCGATTTCGAATTTGTCTACCGAATTTCGTACCGATTTCGTTTTTTTTCCGAAAATATAGAAAATGATCGGATCAAATGTAGAAAACGATGCGATTCGGTCGGGAATTTTCATTTCCGTTTTCAACCTTACCTCTCACGAGAGCTGAAAGAAGCCCAATTCTTTCTGAATGTGTGTTCAGTTCCAGGCTTTCTTGCAAAGACCGCAACAACTATAGCGCCTTGTGCGGACGCTTGGCGGACAGCCGCAACCCGCCCCGCCTGCAGTTATGAATTCGAAATTTGGCAGCTGCCGCTTGCCGCTCGGCAACTCAAAATTTCAAATCGAAACTTTTGACATACGGCGTCCGCCGCGCCCCCCGTGCGTCTCGGCCGGGCGACCCTCCTCCACCGCAGGTCGACGGCGGCGCACCCTGGGCTCTGGCCTATAAATGGAGAGCACTCCCCTTCCCTCTCAACACAGACTCCATCTCCATCGCGTGTTCATCGTCGTCTGCAGCAGAGCGCGTATACCTGTCGGAATTCATCATCAGCACGATATGAAGGTAATTAAGCCATAAGCCAACTGGCAACACTACCGTTTTGGTCTCTGCTCCGTCTGCTCTGCTGTGCTCTGCTTTCCGTCTCTCTCTCTCTGTGTCATCGTGTTCATTGTCGTCTCTGTTGCTGGCAGCAAAACATCGTGATCAAGTGAACATGTGGTCCGAGAATAGCCGGTCCAAGGCCATGGTGCTGGTTGCCAAAGCGCAGGGTACACACAAGCATTCTAATCTCTAGTCTCTACGTACATGTCTGGACAACTTTCATGTCCATGTGCTTATGTTCTAACGACCCCTGTATGTATGCATATATATTTGCAGGGGTTAGCTCGGCGATTATCGGCGATGGCAGGGACCGGCTGGAGGTGGTCGGCGTCAACATCGACATCGCCTCCCTGGTCACGAGCCTGCGCAATAAGCTCGGCTACGCTGACATCGTCGAGGTGAAGTTAGTGGAGGACAAGCCGGCGATGTGCACTTGTAATCACAGTTTCGCCTACTGCCACTATCAACATGGACATCACAGTTTCGCCTACTGCATGTGAGAATTGCACACTGCATGATACAACAGAATGTGCCTTTTTCATAGAGATCATCACCATCGGAGCTTGGTCGTGCCCATGTCAATGTTTGGTTCAGCAACTTCAAATCTCAGTTTGTTACAGTTGAAAGGTCACAACGGGCAAAAAAAGGACTGAATACTCTAATAAAATTTCTAAGAAGAAAGACTAGATAACCAATTAGCAAGCTAGACGGCAACGCGCAGTGCCTAAAGCTTCGACTACTCCCATGCAGTTCGGCCCCAAACAATGCAAGGCTACTCAATTCAATTACACACTCAACAACGGTGATCAAGCTACACGTCGGTTCACCGAAACCGCAAGCAATTCTACCCACGGATTTAAGCTACACAACGAGTAGCTCCCACCGACCACAACAAGCAATTCTACCCACGCATTTAAACTACTCAAAGAGTGGTTCCGACCGACCACAACAAGCAATTTACTTTGCGAAAGTAAAGAGATGATGGAAGTTTATCCCGCCGCGAAGAGTAGAAGATAGCCAATCACCGATGTAGAAGCCAATCGCCTAGAGATGCTCAAGCACAAGCACAAGGAGGTCAAAGCCTTGGCAATCACAAATCAACACAATGATTTTTTACCTGAGGCTCACTTGCTTCCCGGCAAGCTAGTCCTCGTTGTGGCGATACACTTGCTTCTGGGAGCTTGCCCGCCCTCAATTGGCCTCAGCGCCAAAGACCCCAACGTGAGCCGCAATCTCCACACAAGACAAGGATCCACAAGCCATGAGTAATCCACTAGAGTATCCTTTCGCGAACTCCCATGGGAAGGATCAAGAACCCTCACAAGAACCCGGTGTGGCCTCGAACAATCACCAAGTCGAGCTCAACCACCACCCGCGCTCCAAACCGTCTACGGTGACGGAATCACCGAAGAGTAACAAGAACTGGTAGCCACTGGCGAACAAGTGCCTCTAGATGCAACTCTCAATGCAAATCACTTGTTCTCACTCAAATCTCTCGTGATTAGCAAAGGAATCAAAGAGATGAGTGGGGAGGAGCTCTCTTGCTCAAAGTATGCTCAAGTATGAAGAAATGGCGAAGAGTATTCTTAAGGCCGGCCAATGGTCTATTTATAGAGCCCACTCGAAATAGAGCCGTTAGCCTTCTCGGGCGCGTAAACACAGCCCGACTGCCGGACGCGTCCTTCGGGGATCACCGGACGCGTCCGCCGTGGACCGCGTACGCTGCCCGGCGCTCCTCCGTGCGCCGCGCCCGACCGTTGCGTTTGAATCCAAGCGCCACGCGTCCGCGCGCTGCGTCCGGGCCGCTCCCGTACGTGCGCCCGACGCCGCGTCCGCAGGCCGCCCTGGCCCGGGCTTCGTTCCGCGTCGGCCGCCGAGCCGCGTCCGCCGTCGCGGCAGCCCGCGGCCGACGCCTTGGACTAAGCAAGCCGAGCCACGCGCCACGGCAACCGCGGACGCCGTACCATGCCCGCACCGCGCCCGCTAAGGCTCCGCCAGCCGCGTCCGGCGGTTGAACTCGCTTGGGCCGCGCTGCGCCCGAGCCCGCCGGACACCGGCCTCCAAGATCCGACGCTCGGCCGAGGAGCGGGCCGGGCGCGCGCGCGTCCGAAGGGCTTCCCCGCCGGAACCTTTCAAGGCCCGGCGCTCTCGGCCAAATGCTCCGCCGCCCGCCGACGGCCGCGTCCGGCGCCACGTTGTATGAAGACTTCTCCGTAGAATCTTGCGCGTCTTCGGCTCCAAGTCCAATCTCTTGCCTTGAATACCAACTCCACCAAGTGTAGACCTGCCTCAAGCACCGGAGCTAGTAGTACAAGCACGACCACGTCGGAAGAGTTAGCCCCTCTGGGCTTAGTCTCTCATGCATCATGCAAAGTCGCAACTAGAGGCACTTAGGACCGCGAACGAACCGAGGAACCCCTCTTGATAGTCGGTTATCGATCCTAAATGTGGTCACACTCATGTTGTCTTCACCACCAAACCTAAAGTGCATTATCAAGATACCTTCGCCGATCTCCATGCAGCTCCTCCGTCGAAGCTCGATCACATCACATCCACCATGCTCATCACCGTGACGCTTACGCCGTGCTCCATCATCCACCGTCACGCTAAGGCGACAAAGTCTAACCACACTGTGAGCAAAGCATTAGCAACGTTTGAGTATCATTAATTACCAAAACCAAACCGTGAGCTTTCACGCCTCTTCGTTTTCAGCCCGACCTTTAGGTCTCGGGGTTTTGTTTTTGGCTCGATGCATTTAGTTAATCTTGTTGTAAGTAACATTTGTACTACTCGTTTTAAATATAAATAGAAAATCTAAGTATTTGTCTTCCCCACAGTTTTTGCCTAAAAAAACATCGACATCGCTCCCATGGAGTGGGAGTGCTAACAAGCCAAGTGCTAAGCAAAGCTAGTTTTTGTTTTTTTTTTTTGTTTTTTGTTTTTTGTTTTTTTTGTTTTTTTTTGTATTTTTGTTTTTTGTTTTTTGTCCCTATTTTTTTTATTTAAAAAATGTCAGTTTCTTTTCATTAGGTTCATGTATCTGTTTTATGTACGTATTTGATATCGATATATAAGAGGAAAATTATAAACAAAATAATTCTAATATTGTCCATTCATCCTAAAAGTCGGTTTCTTGTATGTACCAGATCCTGGTGATCGAATAACCTAGGTCGGGGGGGTGTATGCATATATAAATTGAGTGAATACAAGTACAATATACTCACATCTCAAAAAAAAAAAAAGTGAACGAGGACAAGATTACCCTAAATAAAATCACATCCTCGAGATTCATAGAGGCTAGCAGGAATGATATAGGTTTTTATCTTGAATCCTTCATATATATTTACTATGTCATGAGACACCAATTACCGTTGAAGAGACTTTATAGGCTGTATTGTCACGGCCTTCCTCAGTGAAAAGTTTTGGTTGCGCCCACGGAGATAAAAGAGTGTGTGTGTATGTTTAGTAGTTTTTTTTTTGGAAACAAAGTATGTTTTTAGCACATAGCGCACAACAAACGTTCCACGCTGCACTAAACGGACCCTCGTGCGTGGGCTTGTGGCACGCGGGCGCGGGCCGCTGAAGATCGGGCAGCAAGCATTCATCACCGCGCCATGCATGGTCGCCCTCCTGCCCTTGATCTCGGGCGCGTCCGTCGTAGCTGTGTCCCAATGCAAGTCCCCCAACAGCCGCCGCGGCCGCCTCCTCGTCTCTCACCGTGTGGTGGTGGTGGACCAAGAGCTGCATGCAGAGGCAGCGGCCTCGCGTCTCCACGGCCCCTGGAACATTGGTTACTTTTCTCACGGCAAGGCCCCGCGTCGCCGCGCTCGTCGTCCACATCTTCCGCGCAATCACGCCCCGATCCCGGATCCGATCCCCATTACCGCCTCCTCCTCCAGCTCTCTCTCATATATACCCTCGTCTAGAAGAACCGTGTTCCTTTTGTTTTCACCACCGTCTTTTATTAGCTCCTGTGCCTACATATAGACAGTCGTAGAGGCTTAGTACTGCACTCCCAGATCAGGATCGCGGCGGCGGCGCAGAGGCGGCGGCGGAGGCAGAGGCGATCGATGGCGAGCGGCGGCGCCGTCCAACCCAGCCACGTGGCGGTGGACGTCAACAATGCGGAGGTCGACGAAGGCGCCGAGGCGGCGGCGGCCGACCAGCTCTGGGCGACCATCGAGCGCGTCGCCTCCCGCAGCGGCGCAACCTCGCCATCGTCGCGCCCGATCCTGGCAGCAGTGGCGGCACCGGCGGCGGCGGCGGCGGAGGAGGAGGAGAACGCAGTGGTGCGGAGAAGAAGGGCGGCGGCGGCGGCGAGGTCGTGGACGTGCGGAGGCTCGACCGGCGCGGCGTCCAGCGCGTGCTCCAGCGGGCGCTGGCCACCGCCGACGCCGACAACGCCAAAGCTCCTCCACGGCATCAGGGCCCGCTTTGGACGCGTACGTAATGCACCCGTCCCGTCCTTCAATTCCGCGATCCGATTTGCACATACACACGATTTGATCGGTTTCTAATGATGATATGATATTTGCCTACTACGTGCTCTACCAAATGTCGATTCCAACTGTTTGGTTGGTTGTCTCGTGAAGGGTGGGATTGGAGGTGCCACGGGTGGAGGTGAGGTTCGGCAACCTGACGGTGTCCACGGAGGTGCACTACGGCCGCCGGGCGTTGCCAACGCTCGTCAACTACGTCCATGACATTGCCGAGGTTGGTTTTTGTGGTTTATGAATTACGACATTGCCGAGGTTGGTTTTGGTGGTTTATGAATTACGTGTTGGGTAGGGCAAGGAAGCGCGGATCTCATGCATCATTTGCTTGCTCTCGATCGGATAGCCATTTGCTTCATGTCATCATGTGATTAAACTGTCCACGTCAGGACTTTTTTAGCTCTTGCCAGTTTCCTTTTGAACGCTGTGGGTTCATAAATCTTGTCACGTGCAGTTACGGCTGCCAGATGCAACTAATAATTTTGACATACCCATAGTTGATTGACGATGAGTTGCTTGCAAAATATATATTCTCCAGCTGCTTGCAACTTTTTCACTTATGTGACTACTATATATACCACAATTTACATGACAATCGTGTACCATTTTCTTTATCTTAATACACCTGCGACACCTTGTGCTAATATATATGGACTCTTGGTGCAGAGGCTTCTAATTTGCTGCCATCTTTTACGTCCTAAGAAGACCAAGCTCACTATTCTGGATGATGTTAGTGGAGTTCTAAAACCTGGGAGGTGAGAACCACAACTTCTTAATGCAGGGCTCTCTATATATGAATGCAAACACACCTCACACTTCCCAACTTAAATTTATATCCGTTACATGTTGGCACAAAAGGTAATAAATGTATTTGCATGCCTATCGTGCACTTTTGTCATCTTGGGGGTATTTGATAAGTCAGCCCCTATGTATCCCTGCTCCGTTTTTTCATCTATCTATATCTATATATACAAATAGAGTCCTGATCTGCCAAATTAATACTGGTTTCCAATGCAACTCATCTTGATCATGTGGTTATCTCTGTTCCACCTTTGATGCCAACATTTTGATTTTTTTCTGTTCCAGTAATAACCTTAATGCATCACTATAGTAGAAATTTGCAGCTCGTTTTTTGTGAGCCAGAATAATTTATTTCACAATTCTTTAGTGTCAAGGATTGCACACACTCATTTATGAAGTTTGTAATAGGTAATTGCTGATGTTATTTTCTTTGTTTTGTTTTGTGGTGAAAGAATGACATTGTTGCTGGGGCCACCGGCATTCCGGGAAATCTACGCTCCTGTTGGCTCCCTGCTGGTAAACTGGATCCTCAGCTAAAGGTGACCTTGCCATCTTTCTCCCTGTTTGTGAATTGTTTTTCTGGGAACTGGGGAGGGTTTTTATTCCCTCACACAATCATACCAGTTGCCTAATCTAACCCATTATTATGTTCTGCATCATTCTTTTCATTTCATTTTCCTTCTCATATTCTGACAGAGAAGTGGAGAAGTGACCTACAATGGAACTTCACTTACTGAATTTTTTGTACAAAGAACTTCTGCTTATATCAGTCAGACAGACAACCATATTGGAGAATTGACAGTGAGGGAAACATTAGATTTTGCTGCAAAATGCCAGGGTGCAAGCGAAAACTGGCAAGGTAAGGCTCATTTTCTTGTGCTTTGCAAATACTTTGTTTAATTCTGTTGTGATTACCCAAGGACACAGCCAAGGGTACGAATAAACTTGCACCTAGACTTTTCAAGGCACTTAGTTCATTACTGATTCACATTTGAATGATTTTGTCACTTATATTATTATCAATGCATTCTACTTAAATAAGATAAAACAATTGTCTGTGGCTAGCTTGGTATTAACCTGCATGCGTGTGTCAAAGCATAAACTAGCTTGTGTGATAGAACTAACATTTTTTCTAGTAATTAAACAAAACTAAGCGTAGCCAACAAAGATAATTCAGTTTTTTCGTTTCATTTCATGACATGCTGAATTGCAGATTCGGTGAGGTTCATGCATCTTACATCAATCAAGTATCTAATCTAACAATCTACATGCAGATATTTTGACCTTTCCTTATCCCAAGTATCACTTTTTGGGTGAAATAATGTGCCCTTAAGATTGCAGAATCTAGTATACTTTTATTAAGTTTAAGATTATTTCATGTTTATCATCAAGTTTGAAGCTCTCAGCTTTTATTTTGAGATCTTTACGCTAGTATCGATCTATTGTGTTTTTTTGTTAATAGCTATATCAATGCTTCTAACAGGGGCACCACGAACAATTTCTTTATTTTGCTCTGTTTTTGTTATCATCTAATGGCTTAGATGTCGGTTCAAAAGTATGTCTTACACACATTGTTGATATGTGTAGAGTGCTTGAAGGAGCTATCACGATCTTGAAGGGAAGAGAGGAATAAGACCAAATCCAGAAATAGATGCATTTATGAAGTTTTGATCTAATTCACATATAAACTACTAATAATCATTTTGTTTATCTACATAATGTTTTGTTCTGTATGACCAGACAGCATCAGTTGGAGGACAGAAACACAATCTTGTTACAGACTATGTTCTTAGAGTGCTTGGACTAGATCTATGTGCTGATACTGCTGTTGGTACTGATATGGAAAGAGGTGTCCTGGTGGGCAGAAGAAACGAGTCACAACAGGTTTGTAGGATTGCAAATTTAATATTGTCTTACAATCCCACAATACCTTTTTCTATTCCAAATAGAGCTAGTTCTTAGTGGTTTTGCGGTGAACCTTAGTGCATGCTTTTCATGGGTTTGTTGATTAGAGATGGAGTTGAAGAGAAGAGGCTCTGGAGACATCACTTTTAAATTGTTGTTGTTATTATTATTAATCCACTGCTTCACTGAAGCCTATAAATAGATCTTGCCTTCCTGACCAAACGAATGCTTTGGACAAAAACGATGTTCCGAACTTAAGGTACTATACCCTGTTAATTAATCTCAAAATATACTTGCTGCCATGCTCTTTTATGCATGGAGAATCCATGTTTCCATTGCATCCGACACACTCTTTTGTCCTTGGGTAAGTTAACCCAATTGCCATGATCTTAGGCTTATTTGCTAGCCCCAAGCCCCCAACCTATTCCACCTCCCACTAAAACACCACATAAGGTCAGAAGAGTCATATTACAAATACCCTCCAACTTTAATGGCTTCTGTAAGAAACTGATCAAAATACAATTTGATATTCTTTGTGGCATATCTGTAACAAATGATGTACATTTGCAGGTGAAATGGTTGTTGGACCAAGAAAAACCCTTCTCATGGATGAAATATCGACTGGTCTTGACAGCTCAACAACTTATCAAATAGTTAAATGCATGAGGAACTTTGTTCATGAGATGGAGGCTACTGTGCTGATGTCACTTCTTCAACCTGCACCAGAGACATTTGATCTTTTTGATGATCTAATTCTTCTCTCAGAAGGACAAATCATTTATCAAGGCCCTACTGTGCGTGTTGTGGACTATTTCAATTCGCTAGGATTTTCACTGCCGCCTCGTAAGGGAATTGCAGATTTTCTCCAAGAGGTATCTCATGGTGACTATTAATTCCAACATAAAATTTGAATCATGCTAGAATCTACTTAAGTAACTTTGTTATATCAGGTGACATCAAGGAAAGACCAAGCTCAGTACTGGTCTGACAAGTCAAAGCCTTATTCTTTTATTTCTGCATCGACAATGGCTTCTGCATTTAAACAATCTGACTATGGCAGATATCTGGATTCTATTTTAAGCAACTCCTATGATGGCACAAAATCTCCTAAGGTGCTTGCCAGATCAAAGTTTGCAGTATCAAAACTTAGCCTTTTTAGAGCATGCTTTTACAGGGAGCTTGTTTTAATAAGTCGCGACCGTTTCCTCTACATTTTCAGGACATGCCAAGTACGTTTATGTTTCTCTTTACTTGAAATGAACTTGTAGTTGACATGAGCCATATCTAGTATCACTGTGTATAAAGTTTATTTAACTTTGTATTGTCAGTTAAATAACAATGTATTGGTCTATAAAAATACATGCCCTAAGGGTGTAAAATGTCCTTTTTGTTGATCCAAGTCTCTCAATATCAAGGCATCACATGGTTATGTGATCCATCTCTTTACTTTCCATGGTAGTATATGGATAAATGTATGA